>JAUBNY010000312.1:387210-428918 GCA_032275445.1 Crypturellus soui | reverse complement strand
AAGGAAGGAAGGAAGGAAGGAAGGAAGGAAGGAAGGAAGGAAGGAAGGAAGGAAGGAAGGAAGGGAAAGAGAGAGAGAGACAGAAAGAGAGAGAAAGAGAGAGAAAGAGAGGAAGAGAGAAAGAAATAAGGAAAGAAGGCTTTAGGCTGTATTCAGCAAGATTTCCAGGTAAAACGTGGGTGAAGAAGTGTTGTCTTTTAACCACTATACATCTATGGTAAAATTAATGGCCCAAATCCTGGCCTCACTTACACTATATGTAACTTCACTGTCATTCACTGAGTAAAAAATGGCTTTCCTGCAGTGCTGAGGTTTTTAGGAGATGACACGCATCCAAGTAATACTCAAATGAAAGCCTTAGCTTGAAATTTATTATGTTGACCACCAACGAATATAGCATGTCTGCAAATCGTTTTCTGGTAAATTAATTAAAGAAATATTCAGAGTTAAAAGGATTTAGAAAAATATCCAAATGTTATTTAAAATTATTTTTAATCAATAGATGATATATTGCATGCTGTTTCATGTTTTTCTTTTTAGGGAGGTATTGTATTAGTGTGGATTTCAGATAACTTATTAGTGTAGATTTCAGATAACTGCATGCACAAATCCTGTTTATAATTCATATATATATATATATATATAATTCATCTCATTTGTGATGAATATAAGGTCCTGTACTTAAATATTCTTTCCTTTACTGTCTGGCAGTCCTCGTCTTCCACTTTCTTCTCTTACCTCTACTCCCCTCTACACCTTCTGGAGACTGCTCATTTCTTGGTTTGATTGTTTAATTTACATTTTTATATCTCATAGGCTTCAATGAGGTTTGACTTTCATGATATTTTCTATTACCTTTGACTTATATATACTTTTTTCTCCAACACATTCTGTCGCCATGTTTCAGAGTTTGTCTCTATACAGTAGTCAAATATACTCAATTAATAAACAAATAAATAAACTCCCATTAAGATATTTGTTCTGTATTGGTTCTTTCTGATACCATTGTTCAGTATATTACATTTTCTCTTTGTAATGTAAAAGTATTTTTAAACATAAATGGTGTCATACTCTCTTATCCTGGGTAAAACTTCTGATTTAGATCCTGCAGAATAATATAAATTCTCTTGATTTTCTATAGAGATATTTTTATTAGATTGTATGACAATTATTTTTTGGCATAAAATACATGTATTGTGTGCTTCAGGAAACATAGCTTTTTATATAAGCTATTAGGTGAGGTACAATATAGTAAAGATTCATATTTATGTATTCAAACAGAATTTCAAGTCTGCCTAAAGAATTAGCAATCATCAGACCTATAATTTTCATATCCATGTTACTGTTCTATGCATATCTCCAGGGGAGAAGTGACTTTGTAGCTAACAATGAGGGGGAAAAGGACTGTTTTAAGCTTAGCACCTTAAGCATCACTCCATGACTCCTTTTTGGAGCAGTATATCTGCTACTAAGTAGCAGCATATTTTTTACCCAGTGAATGTTTGCAGTAATAGGTCTTGGGTAGACTGTAGCTCATACTGCATTAAATAATTATCTGGAATTATCTAGCATTATTAAAGAGACTAAGTTTTATTTATGATTATTTTCTTTTTGCTGCTAATTTCTTATAAACTTGCTAGTTTTGTTTACTACTCTGTTTTTGAAAAATGCTGAAGTGAAGAGTCCTGTAGCTAGCTGGATAATTTATGTAGCTGGGCTAGAAAGTGTAATGTTCTGCACAGAACAGTAAATCACACATCTGAATCCTTTGCTTCCATTTATCAAACATGTGAATGCTGCATTTGTGATACGTGCTGAATAGGAAGCTTATCTAACAGGATGTTCCATGTGTTCATTTCCAAAATGTAGATTAGGCAAATCATTTACAAATATGATCAAATACAATTGTAAGTATTTTTTTTTTACAAAAATGGTCCTCTTGGATTTTTTTATTGTAGGTATGCTTAATTTATGTGTTGAATGTCCCCATTATTCAGCCAGTTTCTGGACATATAGCACACACTATATTGTCAGTAACAAATTGACTTTCTCCCAGAAAGCATATGATTTCTTCCACTTACAGAATTTACCAATATATTAAATAAAAGATTAGCAGATTGATTTTGCAGTCACTCAAGCATTTTTGGAATCTCTATTTCTGTATGCTTCAGCATACAAAAACAAATGAATTTGTTTATAAAATAAAAGGAGAAGAGAGAAAAATATTTTGTTCAGTCTTGGCTGAAAAAGACCAATGAAGAAAGACACTGCAGTGAAAAGGAAGATTTTCACAGGTATTTGGAGGTCATTGGGAGGTTTGACTTCAGTGCAGAATTTGTAGTTTATTCTACAACAAAAACATTTCTAAAATATGCTTCCACCAGTGGAGTAGGATAAGTTTCTAAAAATGTGTGTCCCTTTCTTCCAGGAATGCAAATATATCATCAGCTATACTATTCACTAGTGATAGCCCATTTGTCAGTGTTACCAAAGCAGCTAACCAGAGCCTAATATTTACAGAAAGGTAGGTAGAGTGACGTTTATTCCTCATGCTATGGACAGCTTAAAGCATGGTGATAACAGTTTCCAGCTCATGTTCATGTGAGAGGTAATATCCAATACAGTAAGTCCTAGGTCTTATTCTCTGTCCACTGCTGAAATTTATGCAACATTACACAACTCATTTTTTTCCCCCTTCCACTCTTGTCCATTTTGTCTACTGTAAATTTGAAAGCACAATATTTTGCGCAGTGTTAACACATTTACTGTGTAAAGGAGAAACATTTTTACAAAGCATTTCTATTCAGAGATCTCTGAATTATGTCCACTTTGAAGATGGAAAAATGAGAAGAAAAAATCTTCTGTCCCTAGTCTGTCTCAGATTCAGTGTAAATACGTTACAAAAATAATAAAGCATGTGAGCTGGAATCAATCCAAAACAAGGAAAGAGAGAAAAGGAATGTATATGTTTGGTTTATGTTGACATTTTTAATGAAATTTATATAAACTTTTTGCATAAATTTAATACATTGACTTCAGTTTATATATCACAGATGGTTACAGATATATATAAATTATATATCTATAAATGCATATATACCACATATACTCTTATATACAACACATATAGATATATACAACTCTGTATATATATACCTATATATATCACATCAATATATATTTATATATAATCACATATATATACGTATACACATATATTCTTTATATATATGTATGTGTGCATATATATTGGAATTACCACCTTAGGTTTCCTCTACAATCAATAGAGAAGAATTGGCACTTCCAAATTGTGATATATTTGAACTTTGCTTGAATGAGATGAATCATACTCTATAATCCATTGATTTTATTGATGCACATAAAAGTTCCATAAAAAGTTTCATTAAAGAAGCCTATCTATTTAGACAAATGAATCCCACCTGCATAAGTCTTCTAGATTTGTTTCCCCACTTAGAAGTGAATTATTAGACGATCTTCAGAATGCATTAGATTATATTTTGATCTTTCTCAGTCCAAACAACACCAGAAGTGTTGTTTGCATACAAACTGTCACTATGTCCTGTAGATTAACTGTAAATATAATATTTTCACAGGGCTATATTCTTAGGAAATTCTGAGATTTGCAGTATATCTGTAATAGGAGGAAGACTTGCCATCATTAAATATAACAATATATAATGTTTGAAATTACTGTCTTTATTCTTATATGATGACTTATTGTAAATGTTTTCCTGGAATCCTACCAAAAGTACTTATGCAGAAAATCACTGTGTAGTTACTAAAACACTGAAACCTTATGAAGATGGCAGGAGTTCAATTTCTTTATGTTTTGCTTTGTGAAAAATATCACACAGTAGTAAAGCAGAAGATTTTTAAATGCTGTGCTCTATTTTATCTACAGTAAGATTGATCCATTTTACATTCTAATTATACAATGTTAATCCCAAGCATTTATCATTCTCACTGGTGGTTAAAGGGTCTTAGAGTAATGGAAGACATTGTATGCTATTTTTCTTTTTTTAAATAGCTGTCTAAGCAAGGATTGCCCCAAAGATCTTAAAAACAGCTATGATTTAAAGATGTCTTCTCTTAATATCTCTTAAATACTAAAAAGTGATTAATTCAAAAGGAAATGGAAGTTCATTCATCTTGGTTGTATTTCTGTTACAGAAATAGATTTCTTGCATCATTTTTCATGTGGACAGTTGATTTTTACAGGGTGATGCAATTACAGCTTCACACACATTTGTTCTTTATATACTGATTGAGAGGAAGTTCATACAGATTTGTGAACTGCAAAAAAAATTAACGGATAATCGAGCTATATGAGGTATTTCTCATAGTGCCTTTTTTATATTCAAACATAGCTAAAAGCAAAGAAAATAATGGCACAAGTAATATGTTTTGAAAGTTCTGGTGCATAGAGAGTATAACTGGTCTCTTATATGCTTAAAATAATAAACTTGACAAAGTAACTTCTACTATTCTACCATCAGCAATTAGTAGATGCTGATGGTGGAAGAAAGTCTGTCATTAAATATGACTTCCTCCTTCAAGGAAAAAATAGGGGAACAATCTGACATGTTGGATATTACATTGGCTACTTCATATACTCGCATAAGATAAAGGATAGGATCAAATAAAGGAGCTAACATAGTGTCCTGCTAACCACTCTTTTTAATCCAACAGAAAGAATTGGGGAAGAATTAGTCACTGAGAATTTTGTGTGGAAGATAATATTGGTTTTCTGTGGCTTTGTGCATTTCTAGTTGTCCTCCTTGATGTCTAATTCACTGTCAAATGGGCACTTCATTATGAAGTCAATACAGATTTGAATGCAAATTACAGAATTTGGTTTTCACTTTGTAAATTGCACACTTAAAATTATATCTGTGTCTTGTAATGGAGTATGGCTATGTAATACCCTGCAGGTATCATCTTTCCTACATCACAATCCACTCTAATCCACTCTTAACTGGAGCGGTTGCAGTCCTCCCTTGCCCTTCTTCTATCACCACTATGATATTGTGAAAATGTTGGGTCACATTACACTATTCCTGCCAAAACAGATATCAAAATCTAGTATGAAAATAATTAGAAATGCTTTACACTATATTAACATACTCTATATATTTACAGTAATATATATAACATGTATACCAGTATATGTTTAATAATATTATATATTATATGAATGTACCCATTCTCTTTCTCTGCTTAAAAGACATATTAAAAACTACTTCTTGGCAGAGTTTCTTTCCTCTGATACACTTTTTTATGTAATAAATTTAAACAGCAAGTACAGTCACTGACCCAAGTGTTCAGATTCATTTACAAGGTATGAGGTATCTTAAAACCTCTGGGTATCAGAAATGCTTAGTAGGTAAATGGATAGGGCACTTTTTCACCTTTTGAGATGTTTTCAGTATCTTACCACTAGATATCAGTGTAAGTTTTCTTTCCTTTCTCAAGAAAACAAAAAAAAGATAGTTTGGTATCAGTGTACCTTTTCACCAAGATTACCAAGATTGACCAAGATTTTCACCAAGTGCATTACTAAATAAGTAGCTTAATATAGAGGTAGAGGAGATAGTTATCAAAAATATAAAATCCGTTTACAATTCTCCTGAGAATCTATCGTACGCAGATGACTCATTTTTCTAAACATGAGTCTACTTTTATTTCCATTGCATATAACATTGTGTTCATTTAAAAAAGTGTATGTTTAATATTGTATATAATATGATTATATGCACTTATAATTAAAAGATAACTCAAGCACTGAGGATTAAAACCCAAATACAATATTTAACATTTTGATAGTGATGGAGTAAAATGATGAAATTATACATAAATAAACATATTTACATATACATATATTTTAAATATATAAATATATATTTGACTGATGTTTAATGCTACTTGATGTGCAGATACTTGTGTTTTAATTATGCTTTCATTTTAGAGAGTATTGTTTGAATAATCTGGTGATTCATCTGCAATGTATCTTGAAACGTAAGTACATATACACTGAGATCATTTCACACAGAAATCAAATAGTTCAGTCCACAAATCCTAATGTTATTATTTGAATTGAAAGATTAGGGAACCAATTATAACAACTATGCTCAAAATAATATAAACACAGGAAAAATTACAATCTTTTCTTCTTTCTAGTCTTGAATATATATGGTAGAGATGGTTCTGCAGTGAAAATATATATCCAAAATCCAGAAAGTCTGGGGAATAATTCATCTAAATCCAAGTTATATATTTATGAAGTTTTGCATTTTACCTATAAAATGTCAAATTTTTCTCCACAGTAGTAATACTTGTGAAAAGTAGGTCAGGAATTTCAAAGAATCATTTTCCCAAGAATTAGTCTTTTCAAACATATTAACTGTTCCTGCAAATATACAAATATTGATTTTTATTTATTTATTTTACTTTAGCTTGTGGAAAACGTCACATAACTCAGAGCAGCCAAATGAGGATCGTAGGTGGAAGTGATGCCCAAACAGGGGCTTGGCCTTGGATAGTCTCGCTTCTTCATAATTTAACACCTGTTTGTGGAGCTTCCCTTGTTAGCGATGAATGGCTGGTGACAGCAGCACACTGTGTATATGGGTAATGTTCATCTTTTTTTAAGCTAATTCATGCTGATACTCCCACTAAATGGAACTATCCAAATGGTGGATGTTTGTCAGTAAAGTTGGGTTGAAGTATGACTCTGAGCAATCAATCAGATCTCTGTAGGGTAAAACACTCTGCAGATTCATACGTAAGTCCATAGTGAACCACACACCCACCAGGTTTGTTCCTTTCCATCTCTTTGGATGGAGCACTGGGTTTGCACTTCAAATAGCACAAGTCAAGCTGTGGTATATTTAATGATTTTCAAGTTAAAATAATGTTAATTTTCTACCATCAGTAGAAAACAAAACAAAACAAAAAACAAGGTTTTCAGGTTTGAAAATTAGTTTCTTAATAATTCAAAAAGTAAAGCTAAAAATGTTCTCAATCAAATTGTCTACACCCAGCTGATAACTACAGTACATACAAATAACTAATAACTTTCAGAGCACCATTCTGGAATGCACTACAGGGTAAAAACCAACAAAGTAATGAATATGTTTAAAAGTGAACAGAAAGGAAAATGGAATGTTTTAGAAAAGTTTAAAAATATTTACTTTAGAATAAAATTAATATAATTTCATAAGCACCTGTTTATCTCCACTAACCAGAGGGAGGCTTGCAAACTACCTGAGATAGTCATACAATTTTCATGCCATGTCTTTGCTTTTTGATTTTAAGAATGATTATAAAACTTTGTTTTACATGCAAGCTTGCCGAGGAGACATCAGATTATATGTAATTTGTGATATTGATATAAGAAATTCACCAGTGACTCACTGTGTTTAATTACTGTAGTTTGAATCATGGGTGGAGCCCAGCTAAAGGCTCTTTACTCTGTTAACCCCTCACACCATAGTTTAAAGTACAGATTTATGGAAACCAAGAAGCATTTTCTGTCAATAAAGAATTACCTTTTAAATGTATGTATCAATACTGAGCATTTGCACAATATACATAATTAATGTCAGCCTCTTTAGCTGAATCTCTGCCAATGATGTAAAAGGGCACCTCAACCCTCATAAACTTCTTCCTTTCCACTGTGAAAGATTGATCAAGATTCACTGAGCATAATCAAAGTGAATTCTGATTTGTTTGCATTGACTAGGAAATATAGATGATGGTATTACCTGCATCATTCAAGGAACTGGTACATAAATTCTACACAATAGCTATAATACTATATGGTACTATATATGGGGTGAGAAGGGCAAAAATGAAATGTTAATATGGATAATTACAGTACAGCTTTCATTATAAATAACTATGTAGTATAATGCAATGGAGCATGTGATGACATATGAATGTTCCCTTACTTCACGGTAGGAACTATATTCCATATCAAGCTATAGAAATGAGGAGGATCGTGCCTGTTAGTTTGAACACAGTAAATCCACCACTGTCTTGGTATTTCCCTCTTTTCTGCACTATTTTTATTTAAATTTATATTTTTTTAATCCTGACTTTGTGAGTTTTCTCTGAGTGAGGGCTTGGAGTTTTCACTTAATTCGGATAATTAAATTTAAATGCTCCTAATTTATACCAAGACAACCTCTTGGAGTCAAACTAAATGATCAGTAGAAACTGATTCAGTACAACAATCAGGATGAAGAGATATTTTTGGAACCATGAACTGTGTTATTAAAAAATCAACAAATTCTAAGTTCTCATATTTAAATACAGCCTCCAACCAGCATACATAGCTCATCAGTAAATATAGAATATGTCTCAATTTGTCTTAACATCCCTTTTTCAATTTAGCTAAATATTAAGAAATTGATTTTCTGAGACTATGAGCCATAGCATTTGCAATTGCATTGTAGATCTATTACTCTTTAGATATTCCATGATAATTTTCAAACTAGGACCAATATTAATGGCACTGTAGGTATTCAAAAGTATTCTTTCCAGTGTTTAAAAAGCCACAGTAATTTAGCTAATGTCCTTTCCTTCACTGCACTACTGCATGATTAATTCTTTAAAAATAACGCATTATAAGCTTAACATCAAAATTCAACTACACATTTCTACAATTTTAATGGCTTAACACAGTATTTTACTACAGATTTGTAAGCAATTCCACTATCTTCTCCTATTTATTACAACAGAATGTGAAAATACTATACATTACCATATATATATAGATAAACATCTTATATTTTTGAAAATTTTGATTATATTATTTTCATTGATAATTGTAAATATTTTTGAATTTCCAGGAGGAATTTAAATTTATCTCAATGGAAAGCAGTTCTTGGTTTGCATGACCAATGGAATACGACATATCCTTTAACAGTACATATAGAAATTGATCAAATAATTATAAACCCTCATTATGATAAGCGCACAAAAGACAATGATATTGCGATGATGCATCTTCAACACAAAGTACAATATACAGGTAGATGATTTGGTATTCTTACATATAACTATTTACTCCTTTGTACAAAACTCTGACTTTAAGCACACAAGCATGATGGAATGGCTGTACTTTTAGAAACTAATCATTCTGGAATTGGACCAGTACACCCTGAATATTTTGCCTGAGAAGTGGGGTTGAATCAGTGAACATTTTCCTTTATGACTTCATAAAACCTGAATACAGAAAAGAGGTTGACACTGATTGATTATTTCCTATTCGCAGATTACATACAACCTATCTGCTTACCAGAAAAAAATCAAGAGTTTTTACTGGGAAGTTACTGCTCCATTGCTGGCTGGGGTAGAATTGTGAACCAAGGTGGGTAGTTCGCTTCGCAGGCGTGAAGCAATGAGAAAAAAAAAATGCTAATGGTTCCACAGGGGTTGCTAAGGTCAAATAGGTTAGGTATGTCCTCCTACATACAGAAGTTAGGTTATCAAACACTGCTGCACAATAACATATTATAACATATTTGTATAGTTATAACATATTTATTTTAATAGTTATATACATAGTTATATAGTTATATATATATAGTTATAACATTTATTAGAAAAATATGTATTTGAGGTCATTAAATTATGAAAAAAATGCTACTGCATCCCCTTTTAATTTGTTAGGATGACTGCTCTTCTCAACATGAAATATGAACATCTTATTTCTAGTTGTGAGGGAAGGAGGTGGGAGGTTAATGTTTCTATGTGCAAATGACTTCCCAGAAGTGTCAGCATACTGGATGTTACTGTGAAATGCATGTTCTGTTCATGTATCACACAGTTGGGATTTGGAGTCGTTGCTAAATAATAAACACATCGTTTAACTTCCACAGTTTCTTGTATACGTTTGCTTCCACATTTTCGGAGTAAAATTACATTTGGAACTTTGAGCAGGAATTAATAACAGAAGTTTTTATAAAAAAAAATGAATTACTTAAAGTTCCACAATGAAATACTGGACACCTGTTGTTTAGCCCTTAGATCTCTCTTACTGACCTTAGTTTATCTATAACTAGATTAAGCCCCATTACAGAACTGAAAGACAGGATTCAGTTAATAAGCACAATTTAATCAGTGATTTTATTACAGCAGTATAAACCAGAAGAATACAGGAGTGAGAGAGGGATTCCTGCTGTTATGCAATGTCCCTAGAATTCTGGAATACGAACAAGGTTACTGGTGTTCTGAGTATGTTGTACATGTTTACTACCTTGTTTAAATTTACTCTGTATTTTCATCAGGTCCCACATCAAATATATTGCAAGAAGCAGAAGTCCCTCTCATTGCAAATGAAAAATGCCAGGAATGGATGCCAGAATATAGTATTACTGAGAATATGATGTGTGCAGGCTATGATAAAGGAGGAATAGATTCCTGTCAGGTAAATACAGGCAAATCATTTCTACTGCCAGCAAACAGCACATCTAATTACTGAGTAACTGATCCCTGTCCTCTGATTATTAAAACTGAAGCAGTCACTGTCTGTGCATATAATTTCTACTCAAATTGTTTTGCCTATTTTATGCTTTTTCAGGATAAATGCTGTAAAAAAAAATCTACTTTGTATCTTCTTGATATACACAACTGTGGAGGGATACAAAGAGAGTATGGCAATTTTCTGCACTAAGCTTTGAAGAATTACACAGGGAATAGAGCAATAAGTTTATAGAAAAGCAGGACACAGCGTTATAAGCAGATCCAAGTCTCAGAAATACCTCCGGAAAAACAGAGAGCAATGGTACTTTTTCCCAAAATTTGTAGACTCGTTTTATGAGGGATACCATAATATTTCCAAAGACATCTCCATGAAGATGTAGTCACTGTTGGTGGTCACGTAATTTTCCTTCCAGCAGCGTAGAGTCTATGGTGCAGAGACTGAGTGGTTCTCCCAAAGTCCAATGAGGAGCATTCTTTGGTAGTTGCTTTTGCTTGACCCTCTAGCCCTAAGCCTTCACCAAGAGCAGTGACTTTGGCTACTTTAGTCCACAGCCCAGAAGGAGGAGTGTGTGCAAGGCTACTTACCCCTGCCATTTCTTCAGCTACAGTGACTTTGCTTTTTGCCATTTGCCTTTCAAACTAAAAAAAAAAAAAGTATGCGAAGCATGATAGGCTAATAGAGTATGAGTGACCAGTGTGATGAGCCAACGACCATTCACCTGTGAGCAGAGGAACAAGTGAGTCTTGACAGTGCTCCAGCCTATAAGCTGCTGTTGCAGCTTTTGAACTATTGTGGATGCCCTCAAGCCACAGGTAGAAGCATTTTAATGGCCCAACAGAACTCTTCTTTTCAAAGCTCCATTAATAGGGCTGAATGAAGACAAAAATAATATTGGTTATACTAATTTGCTGCTGAATAGACAAGGAGTAATAGTTATTATTTTCCTCTGAAAAAATAAAACATATTCAAGGCCACTCAGGATAGACAAAGTATCAAATTTGTATTCCCATACTCTCTTGGAGGTTTGTAATTGCTAACATATTGAGAAAGAGGTGAGAGAAGAGCATACCTCCTCTGCTGTCAATCTTGCCCTTTTTTTCTCTGAATTTGAAATTACAAAAAATGTGAGATAACAGAAAATAAAATTATATTTTGAATGAATAAACTCAGCTAAAAAAATTCTACAAATTTACCCGAGCTTGAAAGATGAAGGGCTGACCTAAGAGTAATAAGCAGAAAGAAATAATTTGCAACTCAATCTTGTACTAAAATACTGATATGAACATCCTGAAAAAAAAAACAAAAAGGCCAGGGAGAGAAGGAAATAAGTCATTGCATCATTTTAAAAATTCTCAAAGAGTCCATACTGATTTCACTTCCAATGTTCAAGACATACCAGGGTGCAGCGAGTTAAGATAAAGCATGTACAAAACTTCATAGACAAAAGCTTTTTTTTAAAATTGACTCACTTCTAATGTTTGACTTGCATATTACAGGGAGACTCGGGTGGCCCTCTGATGTTTGAAGATGGTAACAAGTGGTTTTTGGCAGGTGTAACATCATTTGGCTATCAGTGTGCACTTCCCCAGCGACCAGGAGTGTATGCTCGAGTCACAAGGTTTGTGGATTGGATCAGAAAAATCATCCATTAGTTTATTTTTTTAAGGAGACAAACAATATTTGAAGGTTGAAAGTAAGCCAGCATATAATCATGTACAACTATGTAAAATTAAAAATTCACGGTTAACAGAAACTGACTAAATATCTCTCAAATGCAGTCTACAATTAAATTTAGGGAAGAAAATGTTAGTTATTACATCTTCCCTCCTCCTCCTCAACTGAGGACATTTTTTCAAATTATAGTTTCATCATTTTACTTTTTTGTTAATATGTGAGATGTGATTCTGTTATATTGCCCATAGAGGAGAAATATTATATTCTTTCAGCATCAGTACACAAAATGTATAACAGAGGGCTTCAAAGTGTTGGCAGTATAAAAAAAATATATATTAAACATTTGTAAGCTACAAGTGCTTTATTGAAAAAATGTTTTAAATTATTAATTTCAGGCCAAATATGTTAACTACTTTTAAGTTTAATGTTGCATTTCCCAAAGTATATTCTCATTTCAATGAAAGGTGAATTAGCTCAGTAATCACCACATATCAAAGTGAAGGTATATGTACTCTGTTTAATCTGAGAGCTCATGAGAATGCTTCTATCTTGTCTCTTAGAAAAAGCTCTTTAATGAGCTTTATAGATTGTGTGTGAAGGTTGATCATGTATCATGCCACTTTATAATGAATAAATTGAATGTAAGCCAAAAGTTCTCTCTGGTGTAATTTGTTCATAATTAATGGAATTATATAAGGACTGAATATAGCTTTTAAGTCTTTTTAGGTAAACATTTTGGCAATTACCCAAGTAATTATACACATGCAAGCCCAGACTCACATTACTACAACTTTCTTCTTGTAAAATGTAATTAAAAAATCTAACAATACACATTCAGGGGTGTAATGTGTAGTAGATTTCCTTTGATATATGTTTTTGTCTTTCTGTACTAGAGTTTTTTAGTATTTAATATTACATGTGTTGGACTAAAAGAAATAGTGTGGTGGCCCTTAGAGCTTTCCAAATGGCAAAAGATATCAAAAAATTAAACATTCTGCTTTTTTTCTTGAGCTACTTTCCAAAGAGGTTTTTTCTCAAGTATAAGTTTCTGGTTATTGAAATGGCTAATATTCATTTTTGTAATAATGTCAGTGTAATATGATGCATGCCTTTTATTTTTTTCTTTATAGCTTGGTATAGGAACTTAATGTCTTTTTAATTTCGTGTCTCAAAATACAAAAATGTATTATGTTATTTACTGTGATTGTTTATCTACATATGTAATAATTTTGTAAAAAGGCCCCTCCCTTGGTGCGTACAACACTAAAGGAATATATGAAGTGCTCAGAATATGAGGCTAGATTAAAACACAGTTCTAAAGAACATAATACTAGTGATTACTACACTTGCCTGCTGCTTTTCAAAATTTTTTCAGCACATCTTGATGCTTCACTTCCTAGTCTTATTTGTTTAATAAGGAGGTCTGAGTAAAATGTTTTAGATTGTTATGTTTGAGGACTATATAAAAGAAGGTGCAAACAGACCCTGCTAATTTTTGTGACCTCTCAAAAGATGATCAGAGTGAAGTGGCAGAGGATATTTAATACATTTATGGCTTAACTTACTTACCAGGGATTTTTGATAACTGTGTTCTGCTGGCAGCAGCACAACTGAGTTTTTAAATGAGCTTGTCTCAACTAAATCTCTCAACAAACAATCTGGCAATGCCAGAGTAATTTCTGAGTTCATGAGTTGATTCACCCCAATATTGCTTTCCCAACAAGCTTTACTTCAGAATTAAATAGAAATAAGATAAAGATGAGGAAACAAGAAGGATTTTTTGAACAGATGCCAACTCAGCACTCTTTAAAGGTTTGGTGTTATTGGGAACAATTCTGAAGTCCCGAGCTGCCACAAGGTCTTCATTAGAATTAGGGGAAAAGGTCCAGACCATAAAACAAAACGAAACAAAACAAAGAAACAAAAATCCATGGTAGCATGAGTTACTTCAGCCTGTAATTAGATTCCTGAAGATGGCCCAGGGGTGACAAATTATTCCTGATCAAGCATGGTAGCTATTTACCCTCCTGACCTACTTTTATTTTTTTTTATTTTTTAACAACAGGAAAACTGTATAGATCATCTGTCTAGATCAGGAGGCAGATATTTACAATTTCTTACTGACTAAAATACAGGCAGTGACTTTTGCTTTTTCAGCTTTTCCATCCTGCACAAATGTTGAATTCTCCAAAGGAAAAAATAAACTTACTAATCAATTTAGGACAGGCCAAACAATCTCTTCTCCAGCAACATTACCTGCAAAACCAATAGTTGCTTCTTGTTGTCAACAGCAAGTATGAACAGATGTAGAAGGAAGTTTTCTTTTTATAATTGCAAATTAATTATTTAAGACGAGTTGTTTATAGAATCATAGAATAATTAAGCTTGGAAGGGACCACTAGAGATCAACTAGTCCAACTTCCCTGCACACACACATGGTCACCTAGAGCACATGGCACAAGATTGTGTCCAAGTGGGCTTTGAATATCTCCGGAGAATATATTATATAATATTATAGTATATAACATATATATTATATTTTTATTATATTATATATGTAATATTATAATGTATTATATAATGTTAGATACATTTATATATATATTGTCTATTAAAAAATGGAGAAAAATGTCAAATTTGCAAATCCTATCTTTAGTGGTTGATTATTCTGTTTCTTCTATTCCTCTCCATCACTGAAAAGCATCCACTGAGAATAAAGTGCATTTCAAAATCAAGTATAAAATGATGTGAAACAAGTGATGAAACAAGTTAAAATCCTTGCCTTAGATGTGAAATACAGAATTACTGCAAAAGATTTGTTTCTTACTCAGGATTCTTTTGCCGATAGAATAATTATGCAGAAACTTTCTAACGGCCCAGGAATGTTAATCTAAATATCCTAAGTGCTATATCTTTAGCCAATTCTTATATTAATGAATATGAGAGCCAACAAAAAGTGGTACTTTTGTGTGAATACTTTGCTTCCCCAAATGCAAGATACGAATTTATTTTAAGCTAAATAGTGATACCATTAGTCTACCAATTTCCTCTTTAAATCTCAAATAAGGAAATACGTATTTCTTTATACACGAAGGAATAAATGAACTATATTACAATTAAAATTGTACAATTTTGATTACAATTAACATACAATTAAAAATAAATACTTTATTTAGTACAATTAAAAATAAATATTTCAATAAAGTTCAGTGTAAAATCCGAGTCAAAAACATTCCAGTTTCCATTCACTGTCCATTATTTTAGTTGCCTGCAATATTCTGATGAAACTAATAACCACCATATTGTCATCAGCAAACTAAAATATGCTGCAAATAGTATGAATCATTTTGGATTTGAGTCAAAACTCAGTGTACAGAAGGAAGGATATACCTAGGAAAAATGCGAAAATGAGGGGAGTATTTCTGGATCCCCAAACTCAAGTCAACCATTCTATCTGGGGACTACAAGGACTGGAAGAAAGCCAATGATGTCACTCAGTCTTCAAAAAAGGCAAGAGGAAGGAACCAGGAAACGACAGACTGGTCAGCCTCACCTCTGTCCCTGGAAGGATGGAGCAGCTCATCCTAGACACCATCTCTAGGCATGTCAAGGGAAAAAAGTTTATCAGGAGTAGTCAGCATGGATTCACCAAGGGAAAGTCATATTTGACAAACCTGAGAGCCTTCTACGATGAGGTTACTGCCTGGATGGATGATGGGAGAGCTGTGGATGTTGCCTACCTTGATTTCAGCAATGCTTTTGCCACACTGTCCCATAACATCCTCAGAGGAAAGATCTGGAAGCGTGGACTGGACAAGTGGACAGTGAAGTGGATTGAGGACTGGCTGGATGGCAGAGCCCAGAGGTGGTGATAAATGGGGCCGAGTCTAGTTGGAGGCCTGTGGCCAGTGGTGTCCCGCAAGGGTCAGTACTGGGCCCGGTGCTGTTCAACTTGTTCATCAATGGCTGAGGGCATAGAGTGCACCCACAGCAAATTTGCAGATGACACCAAACTGGGAGGAGTGGCCAACACTCCTGAGGGCTGCGCTGCCATTCAGAGAGACCTGGACAGGACGGAGAGTTGGGCAGAGAGGAACTTCATGAGGTTCAACAAGGACAAGTGCAGGGTCCTGCACCAGTACAGATTAGGGGTTGACCTGCTGGAAAGCAGCTCCGTAGAGAGGGATTTGGGAGTCCTGGTTGACAACAGGCTGACATGAGTCAGCAGTGTGCCCTCATGGTCAAGAAGGCCAATGGGATCCTGCCCTGCATCAGGAGGAGTGTTGCCAGCAGGTCGAGGGAGGTGATCCTCCCCCTCTGCTCGGCTCTGGTGAGGCCTCAGCTGGAGTGTTGGGTGCAGTTCTGAGCTTCTAGAGAGGGTCCAGCATAGAGCGGCAAAGATGATTAAGGGACTGGAGCATCTGGAGCATGAAGAAAGACCAAGCGAGATGGGTCTGTTGAGTCTGGAGAAGAGAAGGCTGAAAGGAGATTTGATCAACATATTCAAGTACCTGCAAAGTGACTGTAGGGAGGATGGGGCCAGACTCTTGTCTGTGGTGGCCAGTGACAGGACGAGGAGTAGCGGATCTAAATCGAAACACAGGCAGTTTAATCTCCATATGAGGAAAAACTTCCTTCCCGTGAGGGTGACAGAGCCCTGGCACAGGCTGCCCAGAGAGGTTGTGGAGCCTGCTTCTCTGGAGATCTTCCAAACGTGCCTGGAAGTAATCCTGTGCCACATGCTCTTGGTGTCCCTGCTTGAGCAGGAAGATTGGACTAGATGATCTCCAGAGGTCCAACCCTAATCATTCTCTGATTATGTGACTCTGTGTTTTCTTTTTGTCCTTCAGTACCTTGCATCACCTACTGCTTTCTTTTGACAAGAGATATAGGGAAATAATGAGCAGAAAGGAACTTGCTAACCACAAGATGACCCTAAAACTATATGTAGAAGCTAGCTTCTTCTAAGGAGCCCCAGTTGAAACCAGTTGCTTGTAGCTGCTCTTTTTCTACTGTGGTAGGTTTAAAGTGAATGAAGAAGCAATTTCCTTAAACAGTAATTCCATTAACACTAATGGACCATGTCACACCTGTTCAGGCTCAGAAAATCCATCAACAAATCCATCCAGAAAAAAGACCAGAATACAATCTCATTGTATTGTTTTCAACTGTGAATCAGGGCAATCTTTCTCCCTTTTCTTCTTACCTCCTAACCCCCTTAAGAAGTAGAAATAAGGGTAATAAAAATGAAAGGAGAATTTATGCATGTACAGGATTTGTATGCTTTACATGGAAAAGGCCAACAATTAGTCTATGCACCGGTCATGTCAAGTTATGGCCTTCTACATAGGTAAGGACTACATTTATGGTAGTGCCTTCTGTATCATTCTGTTTTCCTTTAAATAGGATTCTTCACAAGATTCTTTTTATTTTCCTAGATTTTATCTGGAAACTAAGAACAGGTTCAGAAAAAGACCACATTATCTACATTTCTTACTTTCATATAGAATACACAGCTGATTACAACTAAAGCATTATTTGCCAATTTCCATCTCTCCTTCAGAGAGTCTTGATAGTTGCCCATCACCCCCTTCATCCTGTAACACTTGCAAGGGAAACAGGTTTTCATCCTCCTAATAGCTGCTTGAAAATAAACTCTGTCATTTCATTGTGACTTGGTCACTTGCACTAATTCTAATATAGACTGCTGTGTCTTTACATGACTATTTGAAGCAGAAAGTATAATGAAGTGACAATTGTGTAGCGTTATGTAATCTTCATTTTCTCTTTCCCTCAGTTGAGTTAAGCAATCCTTTGGCTAAGAAGGATAAACTAATTTCATCTTGGTGATAATGTCAGATTATAGTACTTTTTCTATATTTATAATCACTAAAAAGGAAATTAAAATAAGAGATTGAGCAAGGGAAGGAGTTGTGAGTAATTAGAGAAACTACAGAATATTTTAAGTAAGAAAAGCAATACATACCTGGTTTGCAGAAGATGGGTATTTTTTTTCTCAAAGAAGAAATAAAAGCTTGGCATAATATTTTAGCAATAGTGCTGCACAATTACTATTTATAGGATTGAACTATTTTTACTCATAACAATTGATACATACATCTGAACTTCAAAAGCTGAGTTCAGCATCACCTAGTGCAGTTTAAGCATATTACTCCCGGGAATGCCAACACATTCATTCATTTCCCCCAACTTCTACCCAGTGGCAGTTTTGCATCCACGTTAATTGAAGCTGAATCCAGCTTAAACTCATGTGTTTGAACTCATACTATAAATGCAGCAAAAATCCTCAGCCATTCTGCTACAGCATCAGACTGTTACGATCAAACAAGACTGAGTGGTGTTCGTTCCACCCCATGATCTAATCTTAGTAAATGGTAAGACCATCCTTGTAACAAAGATTTTATGGAACCAAAAAAGAATGAACATTAGCAATACTAAAAATTCCCAAATGATAACTTTAAATGCATTGGGATTAAATGTAAATCTCTTCTCCAATTATCATAATTAATCATTTTCTGGCTATTAGTCTGAGTATTATTGATATGAATGATTAGAGCAGGAAAAGTCATTTATTTTCTGTCCTTTGACCCAAGGTTGCATTATTCCTAACAAACTCTATTAGCTATATTTAAATCATATTTAACATATTTTATATATATTTACCTAAAGAATAAATTATACTCTTAAATTCTTACCCATTGTGATACTTGTCCTTTTCATTTTTTTCCTCCAAGAAAAGATCAAATAATGTTGCATTTAAACAGCTCAGTAATGTTGTATCACTGACCAAGTGATTTATGTTGACTTTAGACCAACAACCATTGCCCAAAAATATGGTCATTTACTGGCAAGTGAACTCATAATGTCAAATGACTTTTATGAATCTTCAAATTTTTCCACAGCAGATCAGTATCATCACAACATAGTAGCTGTCACTATTAGTGAGCAAAATTATGTAGGATAAAATAAAATGTGAGAATCAAGAACTGTCTTAAAAGTATAAAAATAAATACTGAACAAATGTTTTGTATCAAACATTTATGCAAAGATAAATAATTTTGTTACACTGTAAAATTGTTGATTCAATTTACAGTACATCAACTAAGTTACAATGCAGGAAAGATTAAAGGAAACAAGCAGTGTTTACTACAAAGTATCTTAAAACTGACATACATTATAGATATTTCCCCATAAAAACTTCAGATGCACTGTTCTTTTCATTGATTACTACTAGCTGACTTATGTCTCTTAGCAAAATAAACACTTATCCTTTATTTAGCATGGCATATTTTGTTACTGAATTAATAATCAGACATTATATATAAAAAAAAAGATCCAAACATTCGCCTCAAGGGGGAGCTTACAGTTCATCTTGTTGACCCTTCGCAATTTTCAAGCCATTCCAAGCTAATGTTCTGAGATGACACTATAATACAACCTCACTGCAAAAATGTTAATTTTGCTTCGTTTTCAGTCATTGAATCATTATACCTCCATGCTGCTGTCCTTCCTAGGTGTCTTTGAAATCCATAGTGTCGACTGGTTTGGACTGGTTTTTGTTCTTCCTTTACTGAAAAATAAAAATATAAACTGTTTTCAGCATGCATGTTCCTCAGTACCCCTGATTCAGGTTTGTGATCAGATATGGATGTTTCATCCCTCCTTGAAAGCTATCTTTATTACTTACATAGTAGAGATTTCCCTTCTACAAAAGGTCATGCCCATGGTGCACTGAATATTACCACAGTGGTCGGTCAAGGCAAGCAACAGTTATCAAAGACCACAGTGTTTGGCAGAATTCCTCTGAAGAACTGAAATTATTTTCAGTTCACAGATATCCACACCTACTCATATTGAGCAGTCATTTCCAGAGATGGATGGATGTGGACTGTTTGACTTGGCTGCACGCTCTCCTCACCACAGACCAGTACTGTGAGGAGGATGGTGATGCCTGCCCTGGAGCATGTGTCCAGCATGTCCAGGCTGCAGCCTACCCGCCCAGGAGATCTACCGCAACCCTGCCCATGCCCATGCTCATCCCGGAGCGTGACTATGATGCAGGTCTGACCTGTGCAGGTCAGACAGGAAGTTTCTTCCCTCCAGCACTTGACCTCAATTCTAATGAAATAATGATATATGAATCAGACTCCTAGTGATGAATGTCTCTAGTAGAAAGCTTCCTTAAGATTAGTTTTCACTCAAAACTTGTGGTAGTATTTTTTTTAATAAAGAAGATAAAGCCATTTCCAAAAACCCTTGCTCTGTAACACTGTAAAAACTCCAGTCTCAAGTATGAACAATAACCCCTGAGTTACCCTTTAAATTGAAGCCTATCTTTCCCCATGACTAATATCTTGGCTAGTACTACCACCAATGCACCCCCTTTCCCTACTTAGATGGCAGTTGACACTGCACTAGTGTAGTCTAATGAAAAGATCCAGCACTTAATGAGTCACTGCAGCTGCATTTCAACCAAGAGGTTTTAGACTCCGGCCAGAATAATATACACTTTGATATTTTTTTGCAAATAAACAAAAAACAAAAGGAGGAGTAATCTTTCTGCTACTACATACTTCTGTCATTTGGAAACCTGGGCGGGAAGAACCCAGCAGTCCTATGTATTCAGATGTAAGTAAATTTAATTGAGCAATGTGAGTGGGTTTAACCTGATTTAAAATGTACTTTGAGGGAGCAGATTCTGTAGTAATTTTAGTCCCTCCAGACTTACCTCTGAAGTCCTACAAAGTAATGCATTATGTACCTGAGCCCATTGAAGTAATTAAGAAGACTCGCATTGATTTCAGTGGACTTTAGATCAGGCAACAATGCTATAAACAAAGCAATTTCAATAGATCAAACAATTCTAAAATTCTTTCTGTAAGAAAGAGATTCACTAATGCCTTCCAAATTAATACAGGTACATATTTTGAAAATTGTAATGAAATGCCTTGATTAAAGAGTGCCTCAGAGCAAGAAACAATTTCTAAATATCTTGGATCTGAACTTTAGCTGTCATGAAATGAACATATCTTCAGCTAACCTAAGCTGATTTTCACCAGCTATACATTAGTTCAGAAAATAGGTTCTAGTTAGAAAGGTAATAAGGTGCCATAAATAGCTTGAGGATATTAACTGTTTTTTACTATGAAATGTATCATAGAAACTGAGAAATATACCAGGTTGGAATTTAAACTTTCTGCAAGGCATTCAGATGATAATGGAGATGGGTCTTTGAAGCAGTTTCTCCTTGCTTCCCTGGAAGAAATGAAAGGGAGACCATCTAAGCATGAATGAGCTGATCATTTCTACTAGCTATGAGGAAGATGTTTTGTTTTGCCTTACTACTACCCTTTAAGAGCCCACGCCAGGCAAAGTTAGTCATGACCTTTCAAGCTAGGCATGTCCTGGTTGCCCATGGATTGTGGCTTTCAGAGGAAAGGTCACGGTGTTGTGGCAGCCTAAAAAAGAATGAGAAGTCAAGTTCATTTGGAAAGCTGGAAATCCCTCCTTCCCCAGTAGGACAGAATACCTTCTCTAAAGGTTGCAGTGGCCAGCTGACCAATGAAAGTGGTTGCTTCTTTCCTTCACCCCAAAATTGTGTATTTGTGAGGAACAAAAGAATGAAAGTGATTGGCAAAATATTTGGTGAATACAGATGAAAATAAAGGGGAAATTATTTATTTATTAGAAGTAAAATCTTTGTTTTGGCAGATAAAAAAGAAAATATTTCATGAAAGAAAATTACATTTTATTTTCTTCAAATGGAAGTTTTAGAATAACAAAAAAATGAACATTCTGAAAGTAAACAGACAAAACAAGCTATTTTGGTTCATTTTCTTCCATTTTTTGTTGTTATTGGATTTTTTTTGGTATCAGTTCATTTACCAAATCAATTAGCTAAACAGAAAATGTGAAATTTACAAGTATCTGTCATGCATAGATATGAATTATTGTCATGCACAGATAAATAAATTATTTCAGGATGAACTGCTATAGCAAAGGCCTGATCTAAGCCCACTGAAGTCAACACTGCTATTGCTATTGATTTCAGTGGGCTATGAATTCCATCTTGTTGCCAACACTATTTGAGAGCTGAACTGATCCTTTATTCAGCCTCAAAAACCTTCATTTTGGAGGGGGAAAAAAAACTGCTAGAAGAGGTATTAAAGTATACATGATTGTACTTACCAAGAAATCCAGGTCTTCTGTAATGTGTTTCAGATTTAGATTTAAATAAGTACTGTTGTTAAACATAGGATTCCTTTATTACTGTTTTTGCTTGGAGTTTCCATCCTTTTATTCAAACCTCAGCACTGGGACTATACAAACTTTCATAAGCATGAATTTGCCTACCATAACTGAGGTTGAAAGTGCTTTATATATATATATATATATATATATATGTATGTATGAAAGAGCATGCCACTAGGACACAATTTATTTTCTAATGCAGATCTCAGAGTATCTTTTCTCTGTGTTCACTCCTCTCTCAGTGGGACATATAACTAAGGAGCATCATGAACACCACAGTGTATGTAGATATATATATGATCAGACTGACATATGAAGTGTTTTCTCACTTGCAATAATGATTTTAAATATTTGCAGAAAATTCAAGATGAAAAGCCACAAAGATGGAAAATGAAGGCTTAAAGCAAGGACAAATATTTTTCTAATTTCTTAAGAATCAAAATCCTCTTATTAGTAGTCTCGCTCTTTCAAGAGAACAGAGAAGACAGAGAAGAGAGCTTCTAAAATTACTACAAATTATTAAAACTGTTATTTTACCAAAGCAGGTTTTAGCCATAAACACTCAGGAATGAAAAATTGTGCCAGAAGTTTCAGAAAGATTAGTCCAGGGGGAAGAAAAAAGAAAAAAGAAAGAAAAAAAAAACCTCTTGTATTCTATCTCGATAGTATATTTTGGGAAAAGTAAAAAAAAAAAAAAACCTTTAAAGCACAAACTGAAACAACTGAAATATATACCCTTTTGAAGGCTAAAGTTCTTCTTATTTGCATAGTAACACAACTGTTTGATATTGTATCTATCTAAGAACATGTCTATCTAAGAAGAAATAAGAAATTGCAAGGCCTGTGGCTCAAAACACTTTGTTTTTTGTTTTCAAAAGGTTATAGCCAGCTTTCTTTTACTCTTATGAGAGGAGCACTTTATCAGAGATAACCAGCTACTGACCTCACATGTTCATCCTTGAAGCAAACTGCCCTTTGGTCAGAAAAAGTGGCGAGCCCTCTGCCAGTGAATACCTCCACACCACAGCCCAGATGCTGTAGGGGTGGCAATCATGTTGGAAGAGGGAAGTAAAAATGCTGGCAGTGGCTCAGCATATCAAATAGTCAAAGATAGTTTTTTCAGAAGTGGGTAAATCTAATGACAAATATACTTTGAGACCTGGAACTGTTATAGAATCGAAGGAGTAACAGTAAGAGATGAAAATATGTTCATTTGCATACTTGGCAGCAGATGTAAACAGTCTTTCAGGATGGATACCTTGCCAATAGAAATACGAATTCTGCACTACAAAAGCAGTTCAGATCAATATTTTACCTTTTATGAAGCATCTGGAAACAGCAAGTCCCAAAAGCCACCAATATCAACAGCAGTAGTGGTATAGTGGGTATTACGACATATATTAGGTTTGGAATTATACCTACAAGACAAATGTTTCTCATTAATACTTTCCATACTGAAATATTCTTGACCATGTCAATAAAAGAATCTAGAGTAAAATAAGAGGTATACATTAGCTTAAATAAAATAACGTTTCTGCATTCCTTCTCTAAGGAATAACTAGTCACTGCCTAGAATAGCTGACTGAATCTAGTTTCCAGAGAGAATTCAAATGTTTTTCCTTTATTATATGCCCATGTTTTATAGCAGTATGCATTTAAGATATGAATTGCAGAGATTATTTCCTACCCATCATCCTTTTTTTTTTAATATATTTTCACTAGCAAGCATATACGTGAATATCCAGATACCACACCTGCTTGTCTGTTGGATTTGTGTACAGCAGTATTAGGATTGTGACTCTTCTCTTGCTTCACGAAACTCGTAATGCTGATTTCAAAATATTAATCAATATATCTATTCCTCTGGCATTACAAACAATAGTGAGAACATCAGTTAGGAATATTTTTCAAAACCAGTCCACTGGGGTGGAAAAGGTATGACAACTTTGCATAATCCAGTGCTGGAATACTATCAGATTCTGAGTGAGGTGAGGAAAACCTCAGAGATGGAAAGGATCAAGGTGTTAGCTATCACAGCTTAGAAGGAGCTGTCCCATAACTGGGTAATCACTGGGAAAATTTTGTGCCTTAACAGAGATCAACCAAGTTCACAGAAGCATTGCACAAATTTCAAGGACCAACACAACACCACAGATCTAGAACAAAGTGTGAGGTAACACAGGTAATATTTTGTCTCCACAGTTACAATAACAAAAAAACAAATAGACAAGCAAAAAAGGACCAATTCAGATTCTGGAAATGTTATTCAAGAGCATATTTTTTCAGGGCATTTCCTGGGCAAACAGATGGCATTGACAACAATGGAAACAGTTCATAATTAATATAACCAAGTCTACTGCTAATGTTTTTACCAGAATACTGAATTCTTATGAATACATTACCTGTTTCAGTAGCGATAACATGATAGTGATCTTCTGGTTTGTTTGCATCATAAGGATTGGCAGCTGGCACTGTTGGAAATACACCTGAAAAACATATTAGACATTTTAGAAAAACAGTAAGTATAAAATATGGTAGCTATTTTGTTAAATAAATAGTAATTACGTTTGGAAGAATGAAAATTTTCATGTTCATATAAATGAACACTGTTCCTTCAATGATTTAAATATGTCCATGTTACTTATTGCAAAATTGGGATTACATCTGGAACAGTATTCTGAACTATAACCATACATCTGTAACTATTGTATACTCTCTATAGGATTCGTTTCTCATTTATTTCAGTACTAATCTCTGTCTCTTTTTCAATTTATGCATTTTTTCGTTCTTACAAATTATCCTTACAATTATGTATTTACCATTGCAACTCAATTAGTGTTTCAAAATAGCTTACCGTACTCTATCTCTGCTCTGTCTCCTAATTCTTTTTCCAAGACATTATCTGTTAAATCAATAGTTGAACAACAAAAAATGTGTGTAATAAAACAGATTTTTTCTACATTAGCTTGCATGCAGCATCATAGAAATAGACAGTCAATTATGTCATTTGGTTTAGTTTTGTAAGAGGCAGCCCTAAAATACACACAATCAACAGTGAATTATAATATACCAGACAATAAAGAAGTAAAAATACCAGAAGACAAATGACAGCATTGTACTTCTTATAATGCATAATAAATTGGACAGCTAATTCATATCCAAGCCATATAGCAGAGGCTTGCAAATTTACCTGGGGCCACTGCTATAATTCAAAGATTAAAATATAACAGAAGGAATTCCCCCTTATTGAAGGGATACCCACAGATGTGTAACTGTTGGAATATCATTCCTTTAACATAAAATTATAATAATGCCATAATAATTTTAACCTGCAGTTTACAAGTGTACTGATAAATGCAGAAGGAAGAAATGAGAAATCAGAGAGACAATAAAGCCTACTAGAACAAAAGAAATTATTTCATCTACTCTCGTGAAAGCTAGCTGTATTTGGCCATGATCTAAGGAAAACACCACAATACCACAATATTGAGTTGTTGGCTCTAGACAGTAGGAGAAGACATGAGTTTTTAATTTGATTGCATATTCAAACCTCTAGGAGCTGGTCAGGAACTAAATGTGGTTGCAATTGCCAACCTATAATTAAGATGCTGAAATGATCAATATGATTTAAAGCCAGACAAAACACTGCAACACTAAATATTGTCAAGGGAGGTGCTCTAAAAAGAACTTAAAGCAAAATGGAAATTAATACCAAAAACAAGTGGTTGCTTGCGTAAGACTGTCTAATCATGCATAGCACTGAATTCACCACTGACACAAGTAGATGCAACTCTGATTATTGGCACCTTCAATTCTCAGTTTTGGCCTATGAGGGTACTGTACACCACATACTCAAAACAGATGAAAAAATATTGCTGGTAAAATGGGTATATTACAAATAACTAAAGCTATTACAGTAATGTGGAGAGAAAAAAAGTATTTTGTATGTCTCACTAAGTTTTAGATAGCAAATATAGTCTTCTTACTTTATGATACTTTTTTTAGGTAGTGAAAGAAATATACTTATTTATATGCATTTAAATATCCTCTCTACTGGTGAATAGTCTGCTTCACTAAAGAGCACAATTCCGAACACTTTCAAAAGTAAATAGCTACAATTCAACAGTGCTGCATTCAGCTGAATAGCGATGCCAGTCTTGACAACATATGTTGTTTTCCTTATTGAAGTGACATTCCTCCTTATACACTAATAATGCACTTCTATTTGGTAAAGAAATATAGATTTGTTTTCACTGTTACTGTTATCATTATGTTTTTTGCCAATCCCCTCCTCCCCCACCAAAAAAATTTTGATGGTGAAAGCAATGAGAATTAATAATTCTGCATTGGACCACTACTGTAATGGGTTAATAGTTCACTATTACAGAATAATTATTTCACTTTTAAAGGTATAAAATACACGTGAAACTGAGCCTTTTTTTTCAAACATATTTTCCAAAATGTGAAATGTGAAATTATGTTGCAATATTAATAACTTAAAACTTTTATTCTTGCATTTCAAAATAATTGTGACAAGTCATAACAGGTATTGGTTAGTTGTATAGGTAATTGCCCTATATGGCATGTGTGATCAAGATCTGCATGAGACTGAGGTGGCCAATAATATTTTTGGGGGTGAAATGTTTGGAAATATCAATCCTTACAATTATTATTGAGTATTTGCTGGCTAGATATCCTTCTCATATCTCTCACCCATTCTCTAGTATCTCATTAAGACACTAGACTAAGAAAGTTGCCTAAACAACAAAACTAGTAGAAGAAATGTCTTGGATCTTTACCAATAGATGTGCCTTTAATAGAAGGATTGTGTTCATTGCTAGATCATAAATGCAGAGATAGCAGGTAGGAAACTCTTTGGACTTGGACAGCTCAAATGGCTGCTAAGAGTAGGATTTCATTCTGATTCTGTTCAGTCAAATTTGTGATGTGTCTGCTTTTCAAAAGCTCTTTGAAAATATTTGCATAATCTTGCTGAAAAATATGTTTTTCATTCACTGTAAATACTACCAAAAGGAGAAGCAGTAATAGACTCAACTTGAAGTTTGCTTTTCGTGTCCTTTTTCTGTTTGCACAAAATTCTAGCTTATGTTTCCCTTACTGGCATATGCAGAATCTATGTCATGTCTGGAACTATAGCCAAATTGCATAGGATCTGGATTTTTCTGTCACCATCTGAGCTAGTATACATCTGCTTTTCATATGGAGATATCTATGTGTACAAATGCAGAATTTTCTTTAAGCCAAAACTTCTAGACAGCTGTTACACATAAGTTCAAATGAACTGTCAAAGAGGTGAAATTGCAAGGACACAATACAGTTTGCAGTGCGACCCAGATAGACATGCCTTGGTCATCATTCTTGATAAGAAGTAGAGAAAGTGGTATATGGTTGCTCATAGTTCTTTGGGGAGTCTATAGTAACTAGTGAATGAGTTAAATCAAAATTAAACTGAGAATACATAAGAATGAAACTAATTGTGAAAATATTCTTTATTGTAAGACCTCAGTTTAATGGAGAAAAATACTGGACACAGATAAATAAGTAGAACTTTCATTAGATTTATGTATTACATCTCCTATTGTTCAGGTGCTCATTCACTAAAAAAAAACCACTACAGTATGCAGGTATGATAGTGTGGCCACCTATAGTGTTCCCACCTATGAAATGTGACTTTAGTTCCACCTACCTGGGCCATACTTGCAGATAAAATTGTGCTTCATGTTGCATCTATCATCATTCCACTGATAAAGATATGGCCCTCCCAGACCAGGGTTTGCAGTTGGCTGATGATACATCACAACACAGGCTTCACTTCCACAGGAAGGCTCATCTGTATACCAATTCCTAGCCATGCACATAAAAACATTCAAATATTGAAGATTAAAGATTTATCAAAACATCTAGGAAAGCAATTTATATGCATGAAAAAATGGACTCATTCTCTTGCAAGGTAAGCTGCATTTTCTACAACTCCTCTGAAAAATTTAGGCTTGAGGGTCTAGGCTCCAAATCTTGGGTTCTTAAAAAATTCTGAACAACCTGCAGAAGTCATCTCTGACATTCTGTTACCAATTTCTTTCTTACTTGACCCTTGCCTGTCCCTTCATACTCTGAGTTCTGAAAGCTGCTACTACTGTTCTGGCCTAAGACTTTTCAAAAGATGGGGTAGAAACAAAAGCATTATGCATTAGTTTCCTTGTTGTCTGGCCTTCTGATCTGAGGTGGCCAGAATCTTCCTGAATTTGTCTGTCTGCTTCTACATCACACCCTATAGCCTCTATTTAGGGTAGAAGATCTCTGAAAACCATACAAAGGCAAACTCATGAGATAAGAGTAAGGAGAATTGTAGAGTGAAACCACATCATGGCACCTATCTACAGCTTCACACTGAAAATCCTGCCTGCCAGCTGAAGAATTTTAGAAGTCATGGTATTAATTTCATAGGCAGCAAACTTTTATTACTTGTTTATAAAAATGTGGCTTGCTAAGCTTTGCACTCTATTTCTCAACAAGAGATTTCACAGACTTACCTGAATGGTGAAATGCTTCCATCAGCCCATTTGTAAAGGTCAGGGCAAGCAGTTGTGGTTAGTTCATCACCACTTCTCCACAACCCAATCCAGAAATCACCATCAGAAATCCCAGAGCCTGATTTAGTGAGGTTTTGTAACATGTTTTCTATTAGCTGCTGTTCAGCTTCACTTTCCAGGCTCAGTAAAGCCCCACCATCGATTTCACAAGCTTGGCGAGCCTCCTGAAAGCCCACACGCCTCGACAAGTCCTGGAAATATGCTATCTTGTAACATGAATGCTTGAAGTCCCCATAGCACACCTTCTGACCTGAAAAATACAAGTATGAGAGTGTTTAGAGTATGTTAATGAATATCACAACTAAAAAAAATATATAACAGTATAAATACAGTGGTGTAGAACTTTTCATCCTAAATGAAAAGACTGATACTGATAGAGATAACACTACTAAAACCTTGGTTTGAATTTGCTAAGGTTTGCAAATATCATACAGTTCATAGGAACTGAGGACTTCCTTTCCAAGGTCTGTAAAAGTCTCCAAAATACTGAAGCCTCCCACTGACTTATGGAAAAAATGATCTCTACTTAATGACTATACCATTGGACCTCTTTGTTAAAGCTAGGACTTAGTATGGAAAGTATCCTTAAAATATTTCGTACTAGTGGAAACTACTTCTGCTAGATAATCAGCAAAAATATACTTGACTGGTCAGGACAAAGGGTTTCAAATTCTTGATAGTTAGTGGCAAGAAGAAGTCTGCAGTTTCTTCAATCTGTTATCTGACAATGGGAGGAGTATTCACACCACACTCAAAGCTAAATGAATTCACTTATCTACCGATCTCCATTACTTTTGAGGGAGCACAGGGGCTGCAGAGAAAGAGTTCTAAAAATATATATGGAAATAAACTAACTATCCTTTTGAAAAGATCATTTTTTCAGTATGTAATTTTACCACTATGTCAGTTTGTTTTGCTAATTAAGAAGTACTGAAAAATACTTAAGCAATAAGAATGACACTATGTAGACCAGGTATAAGCCAACAAATTCTATCCTTTTACAGCTTGTAAACTTGGAATTTCAAAAGGATGATATTTTACTATGTCGTACAATTTTTGTATCTGAAACCTTGCATTTATATCCATCCTTAAGAAAATCCAGATAAACCACTATCATGTACATGACCCTTTGGTTTTCCCTTTGAACATATTTTATGCTATCTTACTGATTTAGAAAAAAAACTATAGCACACTTTCACTCATAAGCATCAACATCATGCTACAACTTAAATTCTACATTTGCCAATGTTTTTCTATACACAAAAAATAAACAGTAGTGAAAAATAAAGCCTAGAAGACTCAGTGAAAATCATTCTTCTTGCTTTAGAGCTACTTCATATTTAGGGACACATGCTTTTTCTGTGGTAAGCTGCTATTTGGAAACACATTGCCAAATGGTGTGTGCTTTTTGTGACCAGCTAGAAGGCTCGCATTTCTAAGCCATAAGTTCTGCTGTACACCAGTTCCACACTGAAACTGCGTTAGTGTCTCAGGTCAGCTCCATCACTCACACCAAGCTGAGGAAACAAGTAGAAGATGTATCAAGCTGGGAGAAGGACAGGCGCTGGTGGAGGCAGCTCTGTAGCAGCTCTAGAGACGCTATGCAGCCCCAAACATACCCTCATTTTGTGAAGCCCAATAGCAACTTGCCACTACTATGCATTTGGAGCAGAAAGCCATCTTGGAGCTCTCCGGAGCATAATAAAAGCAAAGGCCCAATTTGTACGCAAAGATTTTAACTCAAATTATTTTAGAAATGTGTGAAGATCCTTTTTTTTCAAATTGTTTTCACTTTGATCTGAATCAATTTTGAGGCTACCCCTGTTATTACACATATTTGTGTACGGTTAAGTAATTCAGTATACAAAGGTACACTTATGCAATTAATTCATTTTTTAATAATTTTAAAATCTAATCATTAAGTTACTTCTGTTTTATTTGTTACATCTGCAGCAAAAGAAAGGAAGTTTCCTCCTTATAGGTTGAAAGCTCAAACAACAACGTAACCTCAAGGCAAAATAGAGAAAACAGGAAGAAATTAAGAAATATTTGAGATGAAGACCCATCCTGGGTGAAAAAAATGTCTGATGGAGAGTAGTAAGCTTTATCTAAAAAGATATGAATATGTTTTCCTTCAGTTAATTTAGTTCCTTCTGTTTGGGCACTGAGCTACTCTGGATTTTTGCTTTCTTCTTCCAAAGGAGACTTTTACCATCTTATCTACTACAGCAGTAGTCACTTAATGTGTTAATAGAAATCTGGAATTGTGTATTAATAGCTAGAAAATCAGTTGACATTTTAGTGCTCCTCTTAGAGCATGCTGAGATGTCAAGTCTTCAGGCTTAATTTTTAACAGCTTTGTCTCACTGCTAATTTATGAACTACAAAGCAGAAATAATCTACCAGTAAAAAATGACAGAAAGAACCACATATTGCATGGCAGACAAAATATGTATGAAAACATTAACTGTAAGCTGTTTTGCTTTTTTCTAACATCTTTAAAGCATACAACAATCTACTGTTAATTCAAAAGTATCATTTGCTATTTCTACTTTAAGACGTTTAATTCCAGTTTTCCTACCTTCCTACTTTCCTATGAAGTGTATTTTCCACTAATCCTTGACTCAACTTTCCTCACCCAAACAGAGGAGCTCAGACCTTGCCAGAAGGTGTCACAGGCCCATGCATTTGGCCTGGTATCATGAACCCATACTACCTCTTCATCAACAACAGAGCCCTGGAAAGCAAAATTGCTTTCTTGCTTGTGCGGTAATAGTGCTATGTTTTCTTTTCTTTCTCCTTCCCCTGAACATATCAAGCATACCTCTGGCCCTGTTCCTTCAGGCTTGGCAATTATTTCAATTGCCTGTAATGCAGAGAAACCTGACTATCTGAAATTGCCTCTCTTCCACTCTCTTTCTCACTTTCCCATTTCCCAGAAGAAAGCAGATGTACAGAGCTGCTCTAAACAGTGCTAGCCACCTTCTTGCTCTCTATGGAGCACTTTTCATTCTTGAGTGTCACACAACAGCTCCATAATATAGCGTTTTGATGACAACAATAAAACAAAAAGTAGATTTGAGTTCAAATACTTGATACTTCATTAAAACATTTCTACAGATATTAACTTTGTGAGGGAAAAAAAATCCTTTAAGAAAATGAGAAACAACCAAACAAATATTCAGATGCTATTTCAGTTAATTAGTTCCCATTATGTTCTCATAATGATGCATCATTAAACAGAAATAATAGGTTCCATTAGGTCTGCCATGACAGATAAATTATACCAAAATATCGCTGAGAAAATGAAGTTACTGACAGACGACCAAGCTCTAAGACTCATCCCCCTAAGTGTCCTAACTGTGCCCACAGGATGCACGAAGTTTGTCTGCCTAAAGCATGTAGTTTGAAGTTTTGGAGATCTCAGGAGCTGGCAGAAGAGATGCTCTCCTCTAGTGAATCCTGTTCCCCTTCCTTTCAAACCTCAGGAACAGACCTATGGCCCAAGGCCCACTCCAGCCCATGCCATTAGCATCCACCTAGGAGATTAGCAGGCAACAGCAGCTGTGTTGGTTTGTTTTCTCAGAAACTATGCACACACATAAAGCTGGCTCTAGCAAAGTCCATTATGGTTTCATCCTGTGACACCTAGATAATGAATTCAGCAGAAAACTCAACAGATGAACAGAAGAATGTGGAATATTTAACACTGGCCAGAGTCCCACAGGTCAGAAGGAGGCAGATGGAGACCTCTGAAAATAACAATAAAAAAAAAATGACATGGACTGAAGTGAAAGTGATCATGCATTAAAGAAGCAATAATATGAAAGAGGTAAGCACAAGACAGAAATATCTTCCCAAATAGAGCAAAATATTCTAGTAGATATGCATTTTCTGTTTGCCTTTTGCCTTTTAAAGACGAGGCTTGGGATTTGAGCTTTTGTGTTGATCACATTGGCAGTGTAACTAGTGTTCTGGATACAGAGCACAATTTGTTATCACCTACCCTTGTTTTACAGAGGCCAAGCTCCAGTAATGCATTTTAGAACGTGGTCAGTAAGTAGATAAAAGGTAATACAACTTTCTAATCACATTTTAATCCAAATTCGATGCATTATATGTTAGCTAACCTCTATATCATTCAGTCAGATTTTGATTGGGTTCAGGTGCTGGTCATGCTGTGATATATTATGTTACACTGTTGATGTTTTACTGTGTCATATTTGTGTCCACCTAGTTTACTTAATTTAATATATATTTTTGATGAATCATATTACTTTTTTCCTTGAATTACTACTGTGATAAGATTTTGTAATTGTATTCTGCCTCTCTTTATGATAAAAAGTACATCTGCCATCTTCTGTCCGAGGTCTGTAATACTGAAGACATGTTGTTCTCCAATTTAATCATAGTATTCAATTCACAATCATTGCCCTGACATGCTCCTGACAAATCTAAGGAGTGCAGTGCGCTACCAAGTTTGCCATTTAAATACAAACTAGTACCCAGATCATTATGCCAGCCAGTATCTGTGTTACTATATTCACAGGTAGCCCTTTCACACCTTAGAAGAGTAGGTAAAAAGGTACCTATTAAAAGTACCTATAAGTAAGTCTTCAGAAAGAAGAGCCATTCATTCATACTGAATTCATCACTGATTCATATTGATTCTGGTCCAAGGATTATAGTTAAATGTCATAATGGCATTTCTTTAACTTTTTTTTGTGTCTCTGTGTGTATTTTATATTTTAAAAAGTCCTTTATCAAAGACTCAAGGGCTTAGGTAAGTATTCAGAGGATACATTTTTCTATTAAGAAAATGTTTTCACTTCGCAGAAGTGCAACCCTTCCCAGAGTGAGGCAGAGTGAAAGCCTGTAAACCAAAGCATGTCAGAAATTACAGTTTCTGGGGCCCTTTTAGGAAAGAGAATTATCATCTCTCCCAGCAATGAAGATAGTTTCTGTGTGTCACACCACTAGTTCATTAGCACACAGACCATTTCAAAGCACTGGCTTCAACCACCTCTAATGCACTTTTCAGAATGAAGTCCCTTTTCTGATAAAATTCTTAGGCATTAGTGTATTTAAGGTGCTAAAAGACAAAGAAATATTGGTTCTCTCTCAAGAGTCTGCACAACCTTGCTTTAGTTATTAATCATCTAGTATCCTAAGGAATAGCAAAAATGACCTGATAGACATCCTCAGGCACCAGAAAAATAGATATGTCTAGCATTAATTCTTACACAGAAAGAATAGGGGGAATATGGAAGTTTTATTAAATAAAGAAATCAAAGTAAAAAACTGTGCAGCATTGACCATACACAGAAATTTTATACAGCTACGCAGAATATGTAGCTACACAAGAAGCCATTTGTCCAGTTCAGGTAAATATCTTCATTTTCACTTTTGCCATAGGAACTTGTCAAGAATTTAAGTTCATCTATTGCTGAAATTAAGCTTTCATGTGTAATGCTAGCCCTGATTTATGTTATGGTGCTGTCAAATGCTTTTGGGATCATGGAGCTGCTTTGCTCATTTTTGAAGAGCAACTATTTCAGCTAACCTGTGATGCTACGGTTATACAAAGCACATCTATCGAAGAGGAGATAATTTCATCTATAAAGTGGCATTGGTAGTGCAAATTTGATTATTAACACTTTATTTACCTCTGATCTTTCACCAATACCTGCCTGTTCCATGGATTTTACCATCTAGTTGAATGTGACTATGATTCAAATGAAACCTGACTGATTTCCTGCCTATTGAAGCAGCAAGGTAACTAGTCAGTAAAATAGAGCATTAAAAGTATGCACATATGAATGCTAATATTCATCTAAATTAGTTACTATTATGACGTTCATTAAAGCAAAGTAATTCTATCCTCAGAATTAGCACTGCTATAGTTCTCGGGAAGATTGAAGTAAAAGCTTTTTGTCCTGCTTATGCATAATATTTTTCATTATGCTGAATGAAATCCTGGAGGGATTTGCATTCCCCAGAGCAGAAACCAAGTGTGCCTTGAGTTTTAGAGTCAAGGATGTGATGCTTCAAACATTGGTCTGCTCTTGATATGCTGGAAAGTGGAACACCTGCACTCATGAAAGGCTGTCTCTTTCCCTAAGCATTTGTAAGTCTATTCAATCATTCCACATAAAATATACACACAGATTTTTTTTATATAATTGCTTCACAGCACAGGCTACAGGAATCTCAGGTCATTGCCAAGAAGTAGCTTGATACCTAAATCTCATTAAAAGCTAATCAACATTTCAGCATCCATGATTACCATTGCAGAAAAACACACCATTACAATAATATGAATCAATACAAGGTAAGGGTTCTCCTCCCCCAAACTATGAAATTAGTATTCATTTTTATGAAACAAGATAGATTTAATCAATCACCCCCTTGAATGATATGTCACTGTCAGAAAACTAAATCTATATAGTATTTCCTGATTAGTTTTTCTGTTCAAACCATTTAAAACCATGACAGCTCCCCCTTTTAAGGGAAAAATACCTATTTTTGACATGAATTCTGTTTCAGATGCTTAGTATTTCACAAGTTTAAAGCCCAAAGTCACTGTCACTGTCATAATCGTTTTCTTATTTCTGATCACATGAACTTTATGGGTATACAGCATAGGGTTGACCACAGCAGGCAGTCTTTTGCTTGTGTAAATGGTAAAATTGTGATGTCTTTGGGTTTCATTATCCAGACAAAAATGTCACGGATAGCCCTCTTAAAAGAATTACTAGCTAACATCTTTCCCCACATTGTGGAGGAACTGAGACTACAACATCACACTCATAATACTTTCCTTCTTCTTTGAGGGGTCTAGAAGACTGTCACTGTGAGAAATACAGGGCCCTTGGCTTCACTGAGCATAAAGAACATATAACGCACTATAACTGAGCCCTGGCATCTAAAGACACCAGCTGACTTAAGCTAGCCCTTCATAAAGCATATGCACCTTCTTGACGGGCAGTAACAGAACACAAAAGGAGCAGAGGTTATGAATACGTCTTGCACAAGAAGATGTTAATACTCTGGTACTCCATTTTCTCTTAAAGAATGATGTTTATAAAATAATAATAATAATAATAATTAAATAAAACAAGCCTGCAAAATTATCCTCAGTACAGCATTACCACAGTTTCAAGCAGAAACCAATGATTATACCCAAATGTCAATGCAACCTATTCAAAATAAGAGGAAATATGGTATGTTATCTACACATATAGTGTCTGCTATACTAGATGTACAGATCTACTAGATCTAGTATCTACTCAGAGTTTACCCAAGAATTAATCATATTACTGCTAGCAGCTTCAGCAGTAAGTGTGTTTTCATTTATTTGAAAAGACTTCATCTTTCTGAAGTTTGTTATATATTGGTAGTGTGTATATATGTGTGTGTATATGTATATATATGCATATGCATATGCATTGTTTAATATATCACAGCCTAAAGACAAGCCAAAATGTTCTACTATTTGTTCTATTTTAAAGGAAAAGCATTAAGTACTAACACCAGAAACACTTACAAGACTACTAGCAATTTGAGTCTTCATGTATAGATTTCACTGTGGCTGAAAAGATCAGATCATCTCCTAGACATTTTTAGTCACATATAATATGCCTGCATTGTAATTTGTGGTTAACATTTTGTGAAAGACCTTTAAAAAAAACAGTAGGGTCTAAATTGCTTAAGCAACATGTGTGACAGCCTAGGGGAACAGGGAATACACCTATTCTCATACCCCCAACCAGCAGATATTTTCACACCTAACTAATTTTATATACAGGAGTAATTTCGCTTAACAGGAAACCTCAAAGGCATAAATATAAGTACTTCTGTGAGTATTTCATTATTCCTTATTTTTTATTTTAGTCTCTAAAAGCAAGTAGTTCATAAATCTTTAGTCATCGAAATATACTGAACATCCATCATTATTCACAGCAAGTGTCATCTATTGCCTGTTATTGTTTCAGTGAACTGTGAACTCCATTTATCCTGCTGAGTGTGTTTTCCTGGACCTGTTACCATGAATATCTGTATTTGCCACAGATGCAAATTTATACACACACACACACACATATATGTATATGCATGTAAGCAAAAAAAGTCATAATCATTTCCTCATTTTATGGACCTAAAACTTCCTAGGATGTAACCCCTAATATACATCTCAATATAGGAATGCAATAGTTGCCTTTTTTCCAGTAATTCCACAATGAAAGGAGAAGTAATAATAGAAGAGCTGTTGCTCATTCACCTTGTACTCAAAATAGTGGGAGAAAAAAAAAAGTTTTCAGACAGGAAGATAAGATACCTAGAGCAGGATTCATCGTATAACTTCAGTCATTCATAATGTAGGTATATGTATGTGATCCAGCTCCCTTACTTCATTGTATAGACTACTGGAAGCAATATCCATTATTTTCAATATCTACGCTAAGATCAAGTATATATGTAAGAATACCTATAAAGTGAGTCTACAGTGATTAGCTGCATACTACAGCTACATTTACATTACAGTTGTGGGACTGGGGGGCTTCTGAAGCAACAGCCTAATCATTTCAGACCATTGCTGAACACAGGATTTAGTACTATACATTCTTATCTCTTTGCTGATCTGTAAGACTTATTTATGACAAGAGAATGTCATTATAAAGAATCAGTCTTAAAATAAACTTACAAAATAGTGTAAGTTTACAGATACATTTACAACTTAGGGCATATTTTCTGCAGCAAAAACCTTATGATCTAGAAATTTCTTCTTACAAGATCATACCTGCACATCACAGGAGAAGAATTCAAGGTGCAGAACAGGAGAACAACAATCAGGTGAGCCACTGTTTTATACCTACATCCTGCAGTTATCAGAGGAAATTGTATTCCTGGAAAGTGTAGTTGGCTTGCCTGTGCCAAGAGATTTTTTTTTCTCTGATTCTCCAGCCTCTAAATAGAACTATAAGGCAGCCAACCTGCATGACTGTCCCTCAGAGAAAGGGCAAGCTTTACAGGGTTGATATAGGGCATTTGCCTCCAATACATGTTTGATTTCTGAAACTGATTTATACGCTGCTATGTTATTCATCATAACATAAAGTGTCTCAAGTTATAAAAACTATGTTCTCATTTCATCTGAATCATAGCAGTTTACCTAATATAAAATGTCCTTCCACAGGATATGAAGTTATTTCTTGTTTAAGAGATGGAAATACTTAGAAAAAATACTTAGGCATATATGCGCTAAAGCCATCATCTCATTCCACTTAACCTAGATCATTAAGTAGGTCCCAGGAAGTCTTTGCTCAAAATAGGTATCTAAAGGTGACTAAAAGAGTCGAAGGAGCTAAGTTCCCAACTTCCCTTGCAGTTTGCCAGGCAGGAAAAACAAAACAACAAAAACAAAACAAAAACAAAAAACAAAACCCCATACCTTAGGGATTAAAGACCTATATTTAAACCAACCAAATAAAGGGGGTCTTATACTATTTGAATGTCCATTTCAATTAAAACCTTCTTTAGTATGAAACCAAATGCTGCCAACATCACCTTCATGGCCTGGTCTTTTTACAACTGTTGCATATTTTTTCTAGACTATATCGTTAGCATTTTTCAAATTATACTGTTTCAGCTTTTCTCAGGACTACAAATATAGCAAAAAATCCTAAAAATAACAGTCCACGTTTCTGAAAAGTAAGATAAGATTTCACCTACCAAAAATGCTCAAAGCCTGACAAGCCAAACTCAAGTGCAATAAACAAACTAAACCAATGGAGCTAAATTGTGTCCTTTGAGAAGAGGTTTGTATTATTGTTATTCAATTCAGTACTTGTGAAGGTTCATCTTCAGTTATCTTGTTTTACAATATTTTATGATCATCTTAGATCAGGTCATAAGCTACGTGAATGAACATGTCTATATCCTTAAAGGTATATGAAATAAACGAGCCTGCAAATTAAGAGCAACTTTTTGTTGTTTCACAACCCGACACATGTTTTTCCTTATTTTTAGTAAGTGCGATATACCCAGTTATTTTTGTATCAAAATAGATCTATACTGCCGGAAAATATTGTATCAATATTTAATCTCCTCTAGTTACTTTGCCATAGTGAAATGTAAAATTTTAAAAGCTATAGAAACACAGAGTGCCAGCAAACAGCTGTCATTAGGGCATAATGTTTATGATTAAGACATAGGTTGTTAAATGGCTAGTAATAAGATTAGCTTGCATCTTTCCTGCCCAATGGATACTTAAAGTAATTGCATCTTTGCAAACTGCATTATCATCACTTCATGTTCTTTATGATGTCATGTGGCAGAAAGGCACACTCAGCAGTTTTTTCCTGACCCCACTTTGGGTTTTTTTCTTCCCTTTAAGAATCAATTCTCTGACAACTAGGTATTCTGATACAGGAGATTGTGAAACATCTTGGTCCACATTAAAAATTGCATTAAAAATCCATTTGTATTATTTCTACTTAACAACTCCCAAATTAAAGATAACTGAAAAATACCATCCAAGTGTGAAAAATCTGACACAGATAATATATTTTATTATATCCTTGATAAATTAACATTCCTGTAAGAAAAGAAATGAAACCTCCCCCCGCTTAGTTAAAATAGTGGCATAATGAAAAAATGCAGACATGCTCTTTCCTAACCTCTTGACACTGTGATTAAAATTGTTACAATAGTGCAATTATTGCTAAGATTACAAACATAAGAAGTTACTGGAAATTTTCTCATGAAATCTACTCATGAATTTTAACTGGCACTCAAGCAGCTCTGCTCAGGAACACGCTCTTTGTGAGGCACTGTACGGCTAATTTGGAAGAACAGTGGAAAGATTCCTACTCTCTAAACATTATGGTGACTGAAGCATGAATTAACACTTTTCCAGTATGCCACATGTCTGTTTGTATAAGATATAGGCTAATATGATTGGAAGTGTATTTTGGTTTGAGTCCACAAACTGTTGCTTCACATATACAGATAAGCTATACGAAACTGAGCAGAAAGCACGTGCTTTCAGTAATACTATTCCTTGTCTGAAAAAGGGCCAATATTATTACTACTCTCCATCAACATGTGGCAGGATAAGGGTGTGGTTCTTGCAAGAAATAGTGAGTACCCCTATCACTATTTCAGAAGATACTTGTGCTCTGCAAGCATGATAAATGTGTTTGGCTATTATGACAGAGTATTGATAATTTTTGTCTAAGGCAGGTCAAGTATCTAATAACCCTTAATTAGTTTCGTCTAGAACTGGCTTCAAATCCCATCCTGAACTACATTAGCCAAGTATCAGCTAGCATAGCACAGTGACAAAAGAGCAATCCCATTCTTTGAAAAGCTTCACAGCAAAATACAACCTGTATATTTTGCAAAACCCAGTCTCACATGCATCTAAGACCAGTTCGATCAAATCGTATACATGCTTATACATTGTTCTTAGTTTAACATTATGACAAACGTAGGCAGAATATCTCAGGATATACTTGATCAGCTAGGATTTTTTTTTTCAAGGAGTACTACTCTTGTGTGTTGTAATAAACATATTTGCATTTAAGATCAACAGCACACTTTAGTTCCACAAAAGAATGTGTTTCAAATAAGATATCATTGAAATGGTCAGCAACTGTATCCCGCAAGTGAATAGAAAAAAAAAACCTTAAATCAACAACTAAGTGTGCTTGATACAAAAAAAAAAAAACCCTATACAGAGATTGGCACACATCTTGCTAAGAGTGTTAATCTCTGTTCCAAGACAAGTGCAAGGATTTGCCCATGCAACCACATACATTCAAAAGCCTGTTAGCTTCAGCATGGCCCTCAGTCCAATCAGTAGCCTTTCTATTAAGCCCAGCAGCTTCTGAGCTTACCTTCTCGAGTGCCAGAAATGCACAGCAGGCTAAGCTCACATTTTAGCTATGGATGATTTCTAGAGTGCTGTCTTCCTCGTGGTTTTGTGGCAGCCCTCAAGAGAATTGTGTGGTTACACAGACAATAAAATTAAAATTTATGCTAGATTTTAAGTTTCCTTCCTTCTAACTGCATTAGAATATGGAAATAAAAAATCCTGTATAGTTTCAAATAAATCTCAAAGTATTATTATTTCCTCAATAAGACATTACAACAAGTAAATTCTCTTTGAATTGCTATGTTCATGTATACAGGGAACTCTGTTCTACAGGCCAATAACCAAGTCTTAAAAGGTATCTGTAAAAGCCAACACCCAAATATCGGTAGGAAACAATTTAAAATACTGCATAAGTTTGGCAACCTAGGTTTCTATCTCTGAGCACATATAGCTGTTAAATACATTAAAACATGGAGTTAGTTTTCATTGCGCACTACAGAGAAAGCTCCACAACAGCTTGCCTCCTATCCTCTTAAAGAGAAATTTGAGTCTAATTTACTTTTTGTTATGATTCACTGCCCTTTAGCTATTAGATGTGTGCCTCGATAGCAGAACCGAGCAGGCATTAGACACGCTCCGCACGAGACATGCTCCAAAGCGAAGCCCTCAGCAATCAGACGGTCCCCGCAAAAGCGGCGCTTCTGCCCTCCGCTGCGCTGAGACTCGCTACCCGGCCAGGAAACTTCGCGCGGCCGCCGCGCGGCCG
>JAUBNY010000312.1:370961-387093 GCA_032275445.1 Crypturellus soui | reverse complement strand
GCTCCGCTCCGCTCCGCTGCCTGCTGCGCGCCGCGCCGCGCCGCGGGGATCGCACGGCCCGCTCGGCTCCGCACCGCTCCGCTCGGCTCCGCTCCGCACGGCCCGCTCCGGCTCCGCACGGCCCGCTTCGGTGCTCAGTGCAGCGGGGAGTCCCGCACCTTGCCGCTCCCAGCGGCGCTGCTCATGCCCGCCGGCGGCGAGGGGACGGACGGAGGGACGGACAGACAGATGGATGGATGGATGGGTGGGTGGATGGATGGATGGGTGGATGGATAGACTGTTGGATGGACGGAGGGAAGGGTTCGGGGATGCCCGTGCGGAGCGGTGCGGAGCGTCTTGCCTTCCCTGCGCGGACAGACGCACACACACACTCGCACACGCACACACGCACACTATATTTATATATATATATGCACATATAGCGGCGGGGCGGCGCCGGAGCCGCCGCACGGCCCCGGGCGGGCGGCCGCTGCGGCCAGCAGCCCCCGCCCCGCTCCTGGCGCCGGGCCCGCCGTGGGGGTGCCCCCAAAGCGAGCCCGGGGGCTCTGCGGGCCGATGCTGCACTCGTCAGGTCCGCGCGGGTTGCGCATCCAACAGCGGCTGTCTATCCGGATTTTTTTTTTCCTTCAATCTGTGTTTTTCCCCACAGAAATTAATGCCTTTGCCAACTTAAAAATACAAATATATACACGTACATGTATAAACCCCTAACCTCCTACTTCTCTGCCTTGTCGCTCTTACCACTCGCTGTGGTAACTCTTTTGGCCCTCCCCAACAGACTGCTAAGAAGTCTTTTTCCGTCAGGCTCGTGTTCTTTGGGGTTAAACATAGAGAGTTTGTAGATTTCCAAGGGAACATATTCTTTCCATGTATCAGTCTTTTACTTGCGTGCTTGTGAATTGTTTGATTTTTAATGGGACAGATGGTTATAGCCTGTAAGCACATCCTATGTGCAAATTCTCCAGGAATTTGCCAGACAACTTCTCTCTTTCTCAGAACTCAGCTGGAGAACACGTATACGTTCACATTTGTAAGTCATTTTCCCTCTAGATGCTTATAGCCAGGTTTGAAGTCAATATATCTCAGATTATTATGGATTTCTAAAACAATTGATGGACACCTGTGATCTTACCAAAAAAATTGCACATTAAGTTTACTCACAACTTTTTTTTCATTTCCTAATTACAAAGTTGTTTATTTATTTGATGGTAGAGATTTTTCCCCATTAATTTTAGGCTTCCAAATCAATATCTTTTTTTTCTTTTTTTTTCCCCAGTAAGTTGAGCACTGATCTAAATGGCCATACTGAACAACAGGTACTAAAATGGAGAATTTATGTGAACTGTCCTTGGTATCTGAAATTCTTCATGTGAGAAGGCTGGTGGCATTGAATAAGCAGAACAGCATAAACAAAAAAGCATGAGGAATATAAAGAGGATTATTAAAAATGTATGGCAACCAAAGCTTTACAGCCCTGTATGTTTCTAATTTACTCCAGCACTGTAAAAATGAGGGAGTTCAAGTCTCGCTAAGTTACACACTGTCTTAAGTTGTGTCCAAAGGGCGTTTAAAGTTCTCCAGAGTGTAGTAATCTCCTGCTCTGTCAGGAATGATGAGTAGAGTTACTGTAGTAAGAGATGAAAGTCCCCAGATTGGTGAGAATCTTGTCTTGAATACCTGCCACAAAAGCCAAAAAGTTCTTCCTACTTTTTCTCATGCATTTTCAAGACTTAGTTTTCATAAAGGTTTTAACTTTCTTATAGGTTTTAACTTTCAAACTTTCAAAAAGCTTGTTTTAAGTGAAACTCTAGCTGTCCCAAACACCTAAAGAAACTATCTAGGTGGCCACAATGCCATTCAATGGAAAAGATCCAATGGAATGCAGAAGGAAATATTCTATCTTTAGTGAATAATTCAGCACTTTTTTGACATGCTTTATGTTAGTTTATTAACCAAAATTGTATATATTTACTGACCGTCCCTGACATTGCGGTGATCTTCAGCGCACTTATCATTACAGCAGTCTCCTGAGGAAAAAAAAAAAGGTGTGATCAGCTGTGTTTTAAGAGTATATATACCTTTCATGCTTTCCATCACCTTACAGCTAGTTGTTCCTGCTGAAAGAAAACAGAGCACCGTGGTACGGCACCAGAGGAATTTTCCTTATCAATGACAGTTCACATCAGGTAAGAAGTTACCTATTTTTCTGTCTACTTTTCCTATTCTCTTTCATAGTCAGAGTATTTCCTTCAGGAAATGGCATTTTCAATTAAAAAAACTTGCTTCCCAGACCTGGCAACTGCACAATTTTCAGTTATTTATTTAGGTCTACTAAAAAGCCCCTACAGAGGAGCAGTTGTTTGCTTACCTCAGGAAATGCACTTACGGCCTTTAAAATATGTTCACTCTGTATTGGTATCCATCTTTCATCCCTAGTGTATATTTCATTTCAGAATTGTGCATGCAATGTGACAATGGCATTGTCAAGTGACTAAGCAGCCTTGCATTTTAATAAATTCGGATAAATTATATTACAACAAGTTCATAATGATAACTGTAAAATCCTAATACTTTGTATGTTCCTGAAATACATCTCTGAAAGATGAACTATCTTTTCACTGGCAGCATTACTTTTCTATACTGCAATTTTCGTTTCCCTATTCAGAGAAAACAAAATGAGAGGAAGGGTAGTTTAGCTGAACTAATGTTCATTTCAGAACTAATGTGCAGTTGTCAAAGTATTGATATCTTCATATCAGGGCTGGGTCGCTGTCTAAGATGAATTTTTGCCTAACACAATTTGTCCAGTCACAGAAGAAAATGTTTAAATTGTATGTTTTTGTTCCTAATGACCTAATGGTATTCAGCATATGAATTTGTGAATTCATATGATCTTTAAATTCTGATGTGTGTCTCTTTATTGCTTTTTAACACTTAAATATCAGGTTTGGCCTTAAGAGAAGGGTACCATTTACTATCAGTAGTCAATTTTCAGACAGTCCTAAAAGAGGAAAAAGAAAGACAGTTATAAACTGCTGCAGCTTCACCGAAGCTGCAGCTGTTTTCCCATTCACCGAAGTGGTAGTGCTTTATACTCTGTTTTCCTGAAGTGCTATTGAAAACATCAGTGACACTTGTATGGTGAGTTAATTTGTTATCAAAGATTATTTTCATTTTCATTTCATAAGCTTTCCCACTCATATCAAACTGTCCCCATGCGTAGGTAGGAGGAGAAAATAGTTTTGCTTGTTTACTACAAGCTATTGCACACTTGTAACATTAGTACAGCCTATCAGCTTGATATCTCCTTGTCTTCTAAAAATGGTTTAAGCTACTTAGCTTGCCCTGACAATTTTCTTGATATTTTAATGATTTATTTTGTTTGTTTATTTTTTGGTTTTGATTTTCTGTATATATAGAAAGAATTCAGTATGGATCCTAAAGACATTAGATAGGGGGGAATGGGTTAAAGAAATTTGCGATTTCCTTCTCCTCCCTCTCCTCTTCCCCTTGGATGGCAGGAGGTACCAATCACATTTGGAATTTTTGCAATACAAAAAAAAAAAAAAAAGAGCAGAGGAAATAAACTGCATCATTATTTGCAGTTCAGATGACTAAAAGTTAAAAGTTGTGACTTGGCGGTCTGTGTAGCCTGGGACCAGCGAGATGCACATGATTCTGATACCCCCACAGTCCAGCTTGAACGGCATTTTTCCACTGCCCATCTATCCAGTTCTGAAGCCAACTTATTCGGTGCTAACTCAGGTATTTCTGCAGAGTGCTGCATTGCACAGTGCAAAATACCGCTGTGGCTGTGTGTGGAATGCAATGCGACTGACAGTTACAGAAAGTCCTGCCAAGGAGGACCAAAGTAATTTAATTTCCTTCGATTATAATCCATTTAAGTATAACATATAGCAGAGGTAGTTTTAAAAAAAAAAAAATGAATAAAACCTTTCAGATAAACAGGGTCTCTTAAAGATCACAGGACATTTTTTGCAGGTTACTAAAAATAGTAAATTCCCAGAATTTTTAAGCGTTTTTAAACTATAATATCTTGTATTTAGTTGAGTAGTAATTTTTGTTTTGTTTGGTTTTGTTTTGTTCTTCTCGCTTCTTTTATGAATGAACAATCATGTTACTGAGAGAAGAGAGTTTACCTGATACTTTTTCAGTTTAGTTATAGTGTTATTTTTCACCAACAGCTGTCTGTTCTAAAAAGTGTGACTGTTACATTGACACAGCCATTCTTCCCTCTCAGCTTTTTTCAGGCTTCTGAAAAGCAGAAGTGATTAGAAGATCTGGCAGCCGGTAAAGGTTGATGACAAGTAGACCTACGCAGCGTTAAATGTATGCTTGCTGTCTTCCTTTATGTTGCTTCTAGAACCTGAGCTGGTTGGTTTTGTTTTGCCGTTTCTTCTTCCAGTTTTTCCAATATTTGTACCTAGCGACTAAAGGGTTTCATCTAGGCTGTTGGGGACAAAGGAATGGCTCAGTGAGTATTGCAATTATTTGTCAGGGTATGCTGACAATTACTTTTATGCACTTTTTTTTTTGTAATATTTTTTCTATAATGTCTATCATGCACTTGGACGTAGTCCTGTGCTCTAGGTGACCCTGCGTTAGGACTAGATGATCTCTAAAGGTCACTTCCAACCTTAAGGTTTCTATGATTCTCATAAGGGTCATAACCGCATGGCCATTATTGTAAGGGTGCTTCAGTATTGCTATGTGTCTTTCGTTCTTTCTGTAACTCTACTGCTGTTAAGGTCTGCAGCTTATTCTTAGTCCTGATTCCTAAGAATCCTGCTCTATAAGCCTTGCAGTGCGGTGGAAACAGCACAATAGTGCTGCTTAGTCATCGTCTTCCTTGTACTTCCTTGATCTTCCTGCCATGTGCAGCACTCTCTCTTTTCTCAGCTGCTCCCAATTCATGAATAAAACTTTTTATCTTCTTGCCATCTGCTGCCTCTGGATGTTCAGACATGGGATTTTGACATGTCAGATGAGGAGGTGAGAGCCCAGGCAGCTCTGACTGGCAATGTTGTCTTCTCTCTCCCTCTCTTTCTGTAAAGGCTTAGTGTTTCATTAAGAAAATAAGGATCCCTATCTGCTTTTGTCAATGTTTTTATTAATATGGCTTGAGCTTGGACTAGAATAGGGAAATCCCTTGTATTTCACAGGCTGCTTCTGTTTTTTGCTACGTTCTGATCACATTACTTAATTTATCATCGAGAATATTTATAATATACAATTGTGAAGTTTATAATGTGCTTTCTTCTGTCCTTTCCAAACAGAAGGGGAAGCAAAAGGTGCAATGTAGATGCTGGCAAGCTGCCAACTCAGGTCTTCCTTGTGTAAGCAGCCGTCTTGGACAGGTCAGCCTTACTAGTGATACAGCCTACCTGATATGTTTATTATATAAAGAATGATGGAGGAGATGTCGTATGTTTTGTCTGAGCAGCCTAAATTATGCTTTAGTGTATATGCTATATGCAGTAAAAATGCAAGACATCAGTGCTGTATGCAGAGAAAATTTCTTGTGCTTCTGCTTGTTGAATTGTATGTACTGTATACCAACAAAACTGCAAGAGCAAAGGGGAAGGGATGTCTGAAATATATGTGAGCACAGACTGTTTTTTATTTATAATTTTTATTTTATTCTGTTTATTTTTATTTCATTTATTTTTAATTTGTAATTTTTATTTATAATAGTGCTAGTATTTTGCTTTAAATAGGTGTTTTCTTAAGACTTTCTTGCTGCCCTTCTGATCCAAATGTTCTTGCCAGCAATGGCAATACTGCTTAAAAAACACAAAATAGGAACTTGGTTCCTAGAATAGAAGAAAAATGTTTCACTCCAAACATCCCTTGAAAGTTCCTTAAGAAATTGTCAGCTTTTATTAGCAGTATGCAGTGGGCATTTTCCAGCCTTGGTCAAACTTGCAGGTTGGTAAGACCTGTCTCCTTTGGACAGAAGCTGAAGAGTTTTCTAAATCTCTAACCTGTAGTTCTTGTGGGGCTTTTGCAGGCTTATGGTTTGAAACTTCCACACTGCTCTCTCAGCTCAGAACAATATCCTATGTAAGCACTGTGTCCAGGTTTCCACTAAGAAAGAGTTTCACTTGCATCTGGGAGAGGATAAAGAAATTTGGAGTATGACTTCTCACTTTTGAGGAAAGAGACACAAGATCTCAAACTCTGCAGATGAGAGGCTGTAGTCTAAAAACAGGCAGGAGACCAAGGAAACTGAAGGATAAGGATTAAGGGCTTCACATCTTAGATCTTAAGTTCCTCTGTATGAGAACTTTGCTATCATCCTAATTCTTAAGCTTCAATATTAAAGATTAGAAGTGGAGTGCTGTTATCCTTGTCCCCTGTCTTCCTCTTCACTCCCCCAACCTTCCCACACTCACCTCCTGCACAAAAGAGACCTTTGTTCTGCTTTTGTTAACATATAAGAGTAAAATAATGATCCTCTTAGAGGATTTGCTCTCTTGAACTAATAGTGGTGGTATTTTCCAGACACCAAGTCTATTAAGACTAGCCTCACCTTAGAGGGCTACTGTGATCAGGATTAACTTGGTCACAGATACCTCTTCAATGTGGGAAAACTGCTGTGGTCTTATAACCTTTAAAAATTCAGGGGCTTGTTGCAATGTGTCAGTGGCTTCTCAGTGCCTTGTTCTGTAAAGTCAGGATCAATGCTTTTGCACTTCTATAGTGTTTTGCTAATTAGTAGGCAGGTTTTGCAGAGGTGAGGCAGCTGGTTCAGCAGCAAACAGAACTGATTTTCTTTAGGACATACACTGTTTTTGTTTGTTTGCTTGCTTATTTTGTTTTGTTTCAGTAGAAAAACAACTTATGATCCTACCTGTCAGAAGCAGGAGTGCTAGTTATAACCATTGTTCTATCATTCCCAGGTAGGATCCAGTGTTGGGGATGCCAGGAATTCTGAAGGCTTGGCTCTTGTTCTTCTTACATGTGAAAAGATTGTCTTTGCATTATGGAGATATGCCTCACAAGTGACCCATGACAAAGCTGAACCTTGCCAAGTAATATCAGCTGAACACACTACTGAATCTTAAAGTCTGGGTTTCCTTCTCCTCCTTCATTCAGGAGCTTCCTTCAGGGAACTACTTTTTTGGTGGGATTTTGTTTGTTTTTTTTTTTAAGAGGAGAGGGGAGAGTAGGAACATCCTTCTCTCCTCCCTCCCAGAAAACCACTATGCAGCAGGTAGTTTGATGGAAAAACATCCATCAAATATGAAATCATCTAGAAAGTGTAATCAGTAGGGTTTTTTTTTTTTTAATCTTTCTTTAAGGAAAAGACTGAGTAATCTCATGAGACTCTACACTATTTAATTAAAGCTCCATTGTTTTAGATGCAAAAGGTTTTGTTCAAGGAAGAAAGGTTGCTGACATCTGCAGCATGAATATTTTTTAGAAGTAAGATTATGTAATATATATTATAACTTTCCAAATTCAGAATGCCTTCAGCTGACTAGGGTTGAGTCCCAAATGACAGACTGCATCCATAAGGGACTGGGATGGAGAATACTTCATGTCTTCTTGGAGAAAAGGCACTGCAGAAAATAACTTTGAATGTTTATTTCTTCTGAAGGCATCTGTGTGTTTGTGTTGTTGTTTTCTTATATATGTAGGTTTGTGTAAACTCTGGCCCTTTAATTTTGTAAATGGAGCATAGAACAAATCTGATATACATGTGTACATAGACCAGATAATATATGTGGTGGATTGCGGAGTTCCACTTTGCTCAATGGCAAAGCTTCTCTCATGCAACTAGTTTACAAACTGGGTAATTAAGAGTTACTCCCAACCCTTTGGTAACCTCATCTTCCCCATGAAGTACATTTAATTAGCCTGTGAAAGTATCTCTGTTCTCCTCTTTTCCTAAATTCTGCTATAAAGCAATTTAGGGAAGAAAATGCTACTTAATTAACACTAAAATGCTAGCAACTTCTCAGTTAAAACAAAGCATTATATTAAAATAGAACAAAATTTGAGCTAAAAGAGAATTAACTCCATCAGGAGTCAATTACCCTCATACAGTTCCCTTAGCAGTTCCCAAGCCTCAGACTTTTATAGAACTGATTATGTGAGTAGAGATCATACTTAACAGTAACAGAAAACTTTTTTTTTGTTTGTCTTTGGAAGATCATGTTAAGAAAAGAAAATATATTTTCTTGTTTGTAAAATATATACACTTTTTTGATATTTTGTTTCACAAAAATACTAAATGGGTCAAGAAAACTTGGAAAATCATATTTCACCATGTGATATTCTCTGCCACCCAGGTAGAATGATGTTAGCTATAAAATAATGAAGTGCTCTAAGCATAAGTTCTCTGTCTCAAAATAAAGCAAGAAGGCAAAAAGCTCTTGTATTCTATTTAATTGCTTCAGTCATAAAACTGAAACAAAATAATAATTTCGTTTGGGCCATGTGTCCATCCTTGTTGAAATTCGAGCATTTGAGACAGCTGGTACAGTCAAGCACATTAGGCTGCAATATCTTGTTAACTCAGCTTTGGCCAAAAGTTAGTTGTGGGTAGTTGTCTCTTCTAAGGATTTTTTTTTCAAAGTTCAGGAGACTAATAGCTTAACACACATGACCAACAAACAAATAATATAAAAGTAATAGTGTGTATGTTGAGGGTAGAGGACGATGTCAGGAAAGTAACTTTGTAGTTGTAAATGTGTAGTTACTGCTTTCCTATGATTTTCCCTGAAAAGATGAATATCAGGCTATTTTCATCTCCTCCTCTTAGATTCTTCTTTCATAGATTTTTACATGAGACCAGTCTGTTCTCCATCTTTGATGTTTGTTTAAACATGAGCCATCTAGTTTTACCAAGGGATTTCTTGAGTCCTACATGCATACTGTTAAACCATTTAGCATTTTTCATGTTAGGACTAACTTTCCCAGTTGTGAAGATGAGTCCACTTTAATGTATCATAATCTCTCACCAATTTAAGTCCTTTGACTACTGCTTTATTGTTGTTCTATCCTTCTTCATCTACATGACTCTAATTCCACCAGAGTTCTCATGTAATTCTCTTGCCTGTTCCTCTCTTCTTTATAGAAAGAGAATGCTAATAACTGGAATTAGTGAAAATGAAATCTTTCTTTTTAAACATGTGAAAATGAGGTTATTTAGTCTTTGATGAAAGTAGTAGTTCACTTTAGAGTATGCAAGCTATGTTTTTACTCTGGGAGTAGGCAACCAAAGTGATGAAAGCATTGAGTGCAGAGCTCCATACTGCACTAAGGCTCTTAGCTAACCCTTCTAGCTCCATAAAAAGAAAAGCTGAGAGCATTTCTTAGTGAGATGAACTAAGGGATTGCCACCAAATGACTGCAGTGGAACAGCACTAGAAGTAGCTGTTGGCAGAACAGGCTAAAGTATGTGTGCTGCTCAGGAAAATACTCTGTTTGACTAGAAATAAATGTTACTCTACCAGAGGGTGTTTCCTAAAGAGGCTTATATTGCCATCTTCTGGGAGCATTAAGAGAGAAGAACTTAAAGATGGAAATGAGCAACATGGACATTAGGAAAATAGTCTGCTTACATCTTTCAAGGTTTAACATATTTTCTGTATGTTATGGACTCTTCACGCTATCATTAGATCATCACATGAGCTCCATATGTCATAATTTCTATTTCATTTAATTTTCAGATTTCAGATCTACTTCCATATCCATGAAAATCAATATAACTTCTTTATCCATTTATTAAGTTTTGATGGAAAGGACATGAGTCATCACTGGCTAACTTTACTTTGTTCAATATGCTACAGCATCAGCTTAATAACCTCTGAACATATCCTCACATTTAACAATACATCATTTTTGCAACTATTTCTCTTCAATAGTCATCTATGTACCATATGTCTGCTAGTGCTGTTATAATGCTTTCATCTTTAATGACTGTGTAGCTTTACCTGTACAATAGGTGTGTTGTTAGGTGTATCGCTACAGGTGGTAAGTAAAAGTTGCAAAAGAATATAAATGTTGATTGACTTGCAGTCCTTGTTCATATCTTTCTCCAGATGTCACCCATACCTGAGCTTCAGATGTTTGCTCTAGAAAAGCCAAAAAAACTACAAGGATGATGAGAGGGTCTACATAAGGAGAAATATGGTGACTTCTCTGTTAATTGATGAAGTGTACAAGTCTGCTGATTTTGTGAGGAACAGATCTAGAAAGGGATTCCCAAGCATCCAGTCAAGTTCTGGATTTGCTTATTTCTACAAAAGTAAAGGACTGAAAGAATTCTGTTAATTTATTGACTTAATCTGATGTAGAATGAGATAAATCATCCTTAAGAATGTTTTGGAGGCCAATTTCAGATTTCTTTTTTAAAAAAAAAAACTTTTATAGAAGTAATTCTACCCTTTGACTCACTGATAATATTGAGAAATTCAGTCTTAAACATGTGAGACTGTTTTGACAGGAAGGACATGAGTCATCATTAGCTAACTTCTTGGACTTAGAGAGGGTTTAGTCAGTGAAAACCCTTTTATGTTGATATAGACAATGAATCTGGCCATCATAACTCTGTGCTAATAAGTTCTTCAAAGAAGCTATTTGTTGATTGACCAGATCTGAGATTTTCCTCTCTAGTTGAGGAATTCAGCAGGTGAAAGTGCACTATTAGGTAAGTGAGCTGGAAAAGTTGAACAGGCATTCCCAAATCTGTAGTGTGTCTGTAAAGGGCAGGAAGAAAAAAAAAAAAGAAACAAAAACATGAAAATATTTGTCTCAGTATAGTATCTTAGTAGATCTCCTTTTCTGTTTAGTAGAGAATTTTCAGCATCAATAGCAAATTTTCTTTTTTTTTTCTTCCTGCCCCTCTTCCTCCTCACATTTTTTTGAGACAAGGGATCAAAACTGTCATGGGCTTTGAGCAAAGGAGTATGCTGAAGACCAGGCACAGTCTTTTGGAGTCAGTGGAAATGTAATTATTAATATCAGTGGGCTCAGATCCATTCTGTAGATCCATTTGACCTCATCTGCATTCACTGGCAGAACACTGTGGTACTTGTAACTGGGGCAGGTGAAATCTGATCTAATGGACAGAGAGAAGAACTATGCTATGGGAACGAGGACACAGGGCTGCACATCTCACCAGCTGGCATTATTGGAGAATTCGTCATTTTCTAACAAACATATTCTTTTGCAATATGCAAGGATCAGTCTTCTTAACTGTTGAGAATTATAACATGTGGATGGCATCCTTGAAAATTATACCATAATGAGTATTCTGCTTTTTAAAACATATTTCCTGAATAGTATTCTGTGAACAGTAATTAATTCTCCTAGGCTCAGAACAGGATTATACTACTACTGTCTAGTCTATGTAATCAATTTATTGCATCAAAACACCAAATAAAGGAACAGAAATAGGGAAAAATATTGTCTGCAAACTTTGTTTTGTTATGTTGTGAATAAAAATACCAGTTCCCTAAGGAGGAAGAGAATTATGCTGAAAGTCTGGAGTAGCTAATATAATAATAATCATTCACGTCATCTTCATGAAACAGAGGAAGAGAACAAAGGTGAACTAAGTGGTCAGAATAAGTACTTGAGCTAGACAATGTACTCTTCTGGGATACAGGCTCCTCTATGTGCTGTAGATTTAATTTTTACAATCTGCCAAACCATGATCAGAAAGAAAAATCTTCCTTTGGGAAGTACAGTATATTTTTTTCACAATTCAAACTCCTGAAATGAAATGTGAATGAGAAGAGGCAAGAAAGATGGGAGTAGCTTGAAGCAATAAGCATGGGTGCATCAAATAGAGGTTTGTTTTCATTTTAAATCTGATCAATACATCTTAACTCTGGTACATAAGTAAAAGCAAAGCAGATCACCTGAAATTGAACAGCAAAGTGGAATCAGCTTCTAAGAACATCGAAGCAACTGAACTTTTTCATCCTGAGAAAGAATGGCTATTTTTGAGCCTCTGCTCTTGCCAGTAGTTCTGCAGAGTGGAACATCCCATGACTCCAACTCTCCTTTATTTTCACTCCAGATATGTCCTGGAACTCCATAGTACTGCTGTTCTGGTCTTTAGGAACACTGGTCCTAAAATCTGATAGACGTTTATTTTGAGCTTAGGAGAGAGATTAAAGGTTTCTTCTCTGTTATTGTTTTCAATTTGCTTAAAAAAATTGTCTAAAGGATGTATTTCATTCCACATCACCATATTTCCTGTCAATCTGACCTTAATTCATTCTTGTTTCAATCATCCCCTCTGTTTCTTTCTGTTGCCCTCAGCATGCCTCCTTTACTCCCTTCCATATTTCTGTATGCTTTCTTCTTGAAAGTTCACTTGGAAAACATCAACTCACATAATGGAGTGTTAACTATATTTAAGGTCAGAATCCCTGGAAAAAGATCAAGACAGTTATCAAATATTTTGTCAAACATCTGTATGCCTAGTTCCAAATCTGAAAGTCCTTATCAAAGAACGTTATTTCCCTGTGTATACTGGTCTACTATTTACCTGTAAATTGGTATAATTTGATGGCAGCTTTGAGTTAATGTGTGCAACAATAATAAGATAGTAAATGATGTTTCATGAATTTTATTCTTATAGCTGCTCAAAGCTTAACCCTAGTAGTAACTGAATATGCATTATTATACACTAAAAGCTTAGAAAGGCTGTATCAAAATATTTGAAATGTGTGATCAGCCAATATTTAGTACAAGGTATCCAGTGAAACAAGAAAACATTAACATTAGAAGAAAATGTTAGAAGAGCAGGTACAGCTCTTCTGAGAGCAGTTTTCAGGTGTCAGTCTTGTCTGAGGATACTTTAGTCACCAGAGCTGGGTTTGAGAGCTTCATTTCTAGTTTTCCAATATCCTGTAACTTGTCTATTAAGGTTTCAGACCCCAATCAGTAAATAGGCAATAGGACCTATGTTACATTGGTTATCTATGGTTTTTTTTTAAAGTGGTTTTATCTTTGAGACAGAAATTATTTCCTCCTAGATCCTAGCCAAGTATGTGGTCACAAGAATCGCTGAACCACAAAATCACAGAGTGGTTGAGGTTGAAAGGGACCTCTAGAGATCATCTAGTCCAGCCATGCCTGCTCCAACAGGGAGATTTAGAGCATGTTGCATAGGGTGGCATCAAGGCAGGTAATAATAGTTGGATCTTCAGGGCAGCTTGGCTATACAAACAGTAATGTGCACTAATCATTGCATGAACAGATGATGAACATCTTAACCTGTACAGAGATTCTAAGGTGGTTCTTGCTTTTTTTTTTTAAATCATTCACAATTTGCTGTCTTTGCCAATGTATTATATGTTTAATTGTCTCAGTTGAGGAAAAATGCTAGAGCAGAAAGCAGTCTTTATGCAAATAAATCACTCTCCTTTTTCCTGTATAAAAGAGGAAAATATCTATTTCCTTATTCTATTTGGATTGGCTGGTAATTAATCTTCTGGTCTGCCTGTCAGTGGGACATCATCAGGCACTTAGATGTATTGTCAATCTCTTCAGCTGACAGATAAGGTAGAAAAATAGTTCCATTTTTCTTTTGTCCTCAGTATTGAAAAATCTCCATATTTATGGTATTTGTAAGGTAGTCAGATACTCCGTATTCATATATTTGTATATATGTGAGGTAGTCACTCAGCTCTTTCAATAATGCTAGCCAGTGAAAATCCCCTACCATAACATACTCGGCTTTAAATCTGTATTCTTGCCTCACTCTGCCCTGGTTGAAGCAAGTATCAGGGATAAAGGTTACATTAATTAAGCCATGCGTGAATTAGGCCATCAGAGACCTCTTTCCTACTGGAAAAAAAATGCGTGAGTTGGAAAGAAAAATGACTTTCAGATTAAGGATTCTTTGACAAAGCTGGTAGCAACAAAATCCAAACAATACCACTTTGGATATGAATGGAGCAAATACGAAAGTTACTCAAAATGCACAGAGAAGCCTAAAAGTATGATGTGGCATGAACATAGGGCCTTTTTGAGAGAAACTATTTGACACAGCCAAGTCTTACAAACTATTCCTATGTATTATTTTAAAGAACACTCCAACAGTTTCTGTAAGAAAAACAAACAGCAGATGACTGCATACTAGTGGAAATAAATTGAGACAAATCTGCCTGATCATAATAAATACATTTGTAAAGATGTATTTCTATATATGATCTGCCTGATAGACTTATGCCCACATTATATACATTTATACAGTTATAATACACTTATGCACACTACAGTGGATGACTTGCTTGTCCCGTAAAAAACTTTTGAGAGAGGCCAGCATGAGGTTGTCCAGCTAACCCTTCATCCCATGCACTGAGAACCAAGTCCTCTAAATGCGGACTCCTTTGTGGTCTGGAGTTTTTAATTTCCCAGCAGGGTATCTCAAGAAAAAATGCAGTTAAATCCTCCTGCCAACTCCATTAGGCAATCAAAGGATTGCTTTGTTAATATAGGGTTCTGGCTCAAACACCTCTCTAGGCTTAAGCTGGGTCATCCAGATGAATAATGGAGGATGTGATGCCGGAGTAGCAGTGGATATCATCTATTTCATTTCTGCTTTCTTCCAAATAATTTTCACATAACCATGCCATTTCAAAAAGTCTGAGACTCTTTGGAGCTACAAGACTTCATCAGAGACCTTCTATGGAAGCTCTACTAATTGTGGAGAATATTTATTTTCATTTTGGAAGAATAAAATAGGTAAAATATATTTCCCATTTTAATTCAGAGGACTAATTCCATAGGGCTTAGGCTAAAAGAGTCTCAGAAATCTTAGGATATTTAAAAACTGACCTTTATTACAACGTAAAAGCGTAGTTTTGGTGGCTCACTGCAAAAATTACTGTTAAGCATATTATCTTAAAGCAGGTTTCAAATAATTCTATTACCTGGCATAGAACTTTAGCTGGTGTTAAGTTTGTATATACAGTGCTTTATTGACTTGCACTTTACTCAATGACAGATTTATCAGATTTATTCTTTTTAATGACACTAACTAATAAATTATAACATTTCAAATGAAAAAAATTTTAATTGAAGAGAAGAAAAAAGTAGTATATAAAATCTTGGCACAGCAGTCTATTGTTGTGAAATGAGGCCAAATTAGCAAGGAGATCTGTCAGGAAAGGAGCACCAGCAAGTTCCCCCCTTTTTTTTTTCTTTTTTTTTCTTTTTTTTTCTTTTTTTTCTCTTTTTCTTTCTTTTTTAAAAAAATGCTGAAGGTATGGTTATGATTTTTTCACCAAAGTGTAGTGCATATAGTGGTATATTTTATGGTATTGTGAAGAGAAAAGTTGTATCCTGCATTAATAAATAGTCCACAGCACTCTTTGGAACAGAGTTCATTGTTATATATATATACATGCTGAAAAAAATTAATAGCTGTGTTTTGTCATGATATCTTTCACACAGCTTATAGCTTTAGTGGTTTTCAAAATCAGATTTCTTCTAATTACTGAAACAAAGACAAAGGTCTTGTATACATAGCAAAAAGCTCAAGGGGTCTTTGATCTTTTTGGGATTTGAAATAAAAGCAGGCTGTATCGAGACTGGAAGGCTAAGAGGTTTTGAGAAACTGGAACTTAGACTGTTATGAACTAACATTAAACCTTTTCAGTTCTAGTTGATTAATGATTTAATATAATGAGCCTCAAATCAGTTTTTACCTGGGGTATTTTATGATCCATATTATTCAGTAAATCAGTGAAGTCTTCTGATTTTGCTATTGTAAACTTGATAGTTGTCTCCATACTTTATACACTATCCATCCATTATTCAACTTTCATCCTACTTTATTTCATTTCCTCTTCCATCCATTTTTAAATCTACTACTGTTAATATCTGTCATGCAAGTCAGTATAAATAAATCAATGGGAATTACTGAACAGAGGTTCATGTCAATGATAGCATTAAGATGTCAGAGGTACTCAGACTTCCTTTACTTCTCTTCCTTCTATTTTTTCCCTTCTTTTTTTTCTTGCTCCCACTTCTGTATCACCGTCTTGTACTTGAGCTGTGCCTGTGAGATCATAGAATCATAGAATCATAGAATGCCTAAGGTTGGAAGGGACCTCTAGAGGTCATCTAGTCCAACCCC
>JAUBNY010000312.1:305104-328764 GCA_032275445.1 Crypturellus soui | reverse complement strand
CCACATCTAATTTATTAATGTGAGATGTAGGAGATCTAAGCAGCCTGAAAATATTTTATCTAAATCTTGTTAAAAACCTTAAACTTCTGTATCAGGTCAGGTCAGCTCACCAGTGGGTCCCCCCAAAAAACAGCAATGAGACATCAATCAGTGAAAAAAAAATCAATCAATTTAGGGACAGTTTATTCCTAGAGTTGGTTTTGCTTGCATTTATCAAAATCCACATTCACCCACTCACAGAAAATGTTCTCTTAGTTTTTTATCTATTTCATTGTTTCTTTGAATAAAATTTATCCTTTTTGCCCTTTTTTGCAACATTAAATATTACTGCTGTTAGAGCCATGGCATAAAATTCATCTGAGGATGTAGTCTTAAAAATGCTGCTTTGCAGGCCCAGCTATGATGGCATTATCCACATAATATTCCAAATTTTCATTTTCAATGACATTCCTAGTGTCATTTTCACTCGGACATTCATTACAATGTTACAACAGATCTATTATACAAAATCAACAGCGCAATAATATACTCATTTATCTACCTTTTAATCTTCATTACATCTCTAGGTAAATTCCCTGCACGAAAACCTAACCCGTAATGGTATACGCAATGGAATTTACTTATTTTTTGGAAATGGAATTTACTGAATTTATTTTGGGGATAGTTATTTGAGCTAATTAAGAAAAAGTTGTATAAATAATGGAAGTTTTAGTTGTCAAAGGTTAATTATAACAGAACATTTACTGCCTTTTCAGAAGATTATTTCACATTTTTAAAAATAATTTGCTTCACTGAAAATTTTAAGCACTTCATTGTTCATTTGCAGACTCTAATAAATACTATAAACATTCTAAAAAGTTACTCATAATAAGCTGAGGGTGTGCCGTGGTTTATATATATCTTAAATTTGAAAGTAAAAAAATATACTCATTTGCCATTATCGATACTATTTTATGCTGACTAAAATGTTAGTCCTGTACAACTATTTTCTCAGTGTAATCCCTACCAGTTCAAAAATGTTGTCCACATATTCTTAAATAAAAACATTTCAAAAGATAAATACATGGTTTCTTTCCCTCACTTATGCACATACCCAAACAAGGCAAGTATAGAAAATGGTCACTGAGGCTTTCAAATTACAGAAACACATTTGGTTGTAAAATGTAATGTTTTGTCCATTTAAATGAATGAAATCTGGAACATCTCATGGATCCAAAAATTTCTAAATAGCTTTGTTGTCAGAGGAAACCTACACTTTCAAGTTACTTTCCACATCAGGCTACATGTACTTCAAAGGTTTCTATCTACCTTTTGAAGTATCTATATCCACATCCAATGTTAAAGCTCTTCTAAGTAGAGACTGACAGCTGCAAAAATAGACTGTAAATCTGGTTTCAATCAGACTGTAAGTAGATTTAAAGAAATATTTTTAAAAGTCCTGAGAGCCTGTCTTGAATACTGTGCCAAGTATTTCTACCTTTACGCTTTACTCATTAACTCTATTCCCTAGTGGTCTATCAGAAACCTCTCTGCTCCTCATCACCTTTCCCTTAATGCTTCATAAGAAAAGACAGTGCTGAAGTCCCTAATGTGTACTGGCCCAGGTTATAGGCTGGAAGAAATTGTCAATGTTTTATCTATAGATAAACATATATATATATATTTTTCTTCATGTGTTGCCATATTGGTAGGAAAGGAGATAAACATACTGTGTTTTGTTGTTTAATTCTGTTATAACAAGCCACTGCTGTTCACTATGCTCTTACATTCTTTCCCAAAATGACCAGAAACTTGCTGTTATTTTGGTGTTCACGCTCAAGTCTTCACTCTATGACTTCTTCAAGGTACCAAGTAACTTTAAAACTGATGAACCTGGTAAGCTCATTTCTCTCCATATTCATGTATAGATATCCACATATACATAGCAAAATGCTTTACAAAGACAACAGTCATAGCTACCCTATTCTACAGATGGAAAAGAATGAACTTATATCATAGAAGTAAGTAACCTCTTTAGGCTGAGGTGATCTTTTAAGGTTTTCAAGTATGGTAGTGTAAAGGCAAGGAATAGGACATTAAATCTCAGATACCCAAATGAGTTGCCTTATCAATTAATCCATAAGTTTTTAGTCCATGGCATCAGAAATTGGAAAAGAGCAGTTATTTGTTACAGATAGCCTTTATCACAAGTTTTCTTATATGAATAGCTCAACTGCTACTCTTCTGAACCTGATACTTAGATTGCTAGCCTTCTCTGCAAGAGGACTTGTGCCTTGCTTATTAAGTCTCAAAGTAAAAAGGAACTTCTGGAATCCTCCAACTAGAAACTGAGTTTAATGCAGCATTTAATTTTGTTATAGTTCTCTATTTTATAGTGATGTTTGGTAAAGTTAGATTCAGCATTTTCATAAAACGTATAATTATTTTGAGCTAGATCATCTTGATAGGCCTTCAAGGGAGTCATGTCAGATAATTTTGTAAAATATGGGTCCAACTTACATCAAATTTGTCAATGTTTAAAATAGATAAATGTCAGTGCTGGCAGGAGACTTGCTTTCTTCCTGGAAGAGTATTTTATTTTTTTTTGCTTTTAAGTAGAAAAAGGGAGGAGAAGGGGAGCATGGGAAGATCAATTAAGACACTCTAGGTAAGCCTGCAGTATTTTGAAAGCTTGTTTGGATGTCAATAGGATGTTGAAATGTTGCCTTTTTTTTTATTAAGTGAGCATAAAAAATTACTACTTTTTGTACCAATGGCTTGCTTTCCTTCATCCTCATTTTTGCCTGATCAGTGCTTTAAAGGAATTGTTCTAGTAAATTGTTCTAGTCTAAATGTTTTTTTAGAGGTATGAATTCCTTCTTTGGCTCTTCTTCATTGTCTGATCAGTAGTTCTTTATGGTGGTGCAGGATCTATCCCATATAAAATTGCTTGTCATGTGTGTATATTGCATTCATAGAAGATTTGTGTTACTTTTAAAGAAGCACTGTGAATGTTTAGGAAAAATGTAAATATGGGGATAGCAAACTATTCTTTTCTTCCTTCTTGCTCAGGTTTACTATTAAATCATATGTAGACTGTTTTGTGCTATGGTGTTTCCATGGGGAAAAAATGCCTTAATATTTAGACAGTACACAATGACTTACCAGTAATAATATACATATTATTTTATTAATAAAATTGTAATGTCAAAACAGTTATTGAAAAATAATTATCAATAATGAAATTAATAGTAATAAGAATTCACTGGAATAAAAATAATATCTGGCTTCCTTCTTTATGATTTCTATGATTTTTTATGATTAGGCTGAAAAGTCTAAAAAAAAATCAATAAGAAAAATAAACACTGTTCCGAAAGATGCAGTTGCTCTACTATTATGCTCTACTAGTCTGTCTAAGGTTAGTTTCCCGTATTTACCAAGTTTGCTTATTGAGTTAAAGTGTAACAGTTGACAGTCATGGGAAGATAATTTCACTTGAAAAAAGATTAGAGTACAAAAATATAGCACGCTTGTGCTGGGCTGAACTGCTTTTCCAAATAACAGTGCTTTTCTATTCAGTGATTCAAATATTTGACAAATCTGAAGCCAAGAAGCAGGGAGAGTAGTGTGCATATTTCCAACACCTAAGGTGTCTGTTACTGGTACAGCTTGTAACAGAGGAGACACTCTTCGGGGAGAGGATTCAAAATCCAGGATTTATATATATCCTCAAAAGAATGTCTCCGAGAAACCTCACAGAAATTTTAGGTATCCTATTCCAGGCTGGGCTTTAGTAGTGTCTGTGTTCTGCTAAAAAGTGTTGCTTACTCAGCATCTGGAGGTGTCAGCTTCAAAAATGATGTTTTAGCTCAGGGGCTTAGCAACCCTGGACTGTTCACATATGCTTGTTAGGAGCTCTCAGCACCCTTTCCTTACCCTCTCCACAGTGCAGTAATAGGGAAAGTAAAAGTGTTTTCTGTAAGAGGCATGCAATTCACCTTAACAGCAATATCAGATCACATGAAGGCAGTTCTCAGCTCCATGGAGTTAACTGAATGTTATGTTTGCAGATTTCTTTTACATAGAATCACAGAATCACAGAATGCCTAAGGTTGGAAGGGACCTCTAGAGGTCATCTAGTCCAACCCCCCTGCACACAGGGGCACCTAGAGCGCGTGGCACAGGGCCGCATCCAAGCGGGTCTTGAAGATCTCCAGAGAGGAATATCTTCATGACTGATTTTAAGGTTCTCCTCTTTTTGTTTGTTTGTTGTTTGTTTTTATTTTTCCTTGAAGTTTTTGATGATTCTTGGCTTTCTTCTGCATTTTATATTTGAGAGTTTTTTTTACTATCTGGAAAATTTCCAAGCCTAGTAGCTGTGTTGCCCATTAGAAGCTGAACTCTGTTCCATTTCCACAAGTGATGCTATATCATCATATTCATGAACTTTCTTTGTCCTGCAAAGAAGGGTGAATTTCTTATATGTATTTCCCATTAAGGAATCACCACAAGAAGCGGACAGGGATCCTCTGAAAAGTTAAAATACTAATTTCAGAGTTTTTTAATGGAATATTCAGCTGTTTCATATTCAAAATACCTTTTAATGCTGAAATATTCCAAGCTATTTTTATTTTAGAAATAATAAAATAATCAACTCAAACTTTTTTTTATTATTATTATTACAGTTAAATTAGATTTTTGGGTTATCTTTTAGACTCAGCAGACAAAGAAATCATTTTGACTTAATCCCATTTTGCAGAAGTATTTCTAGGCAATGTAATTTTGGGTGTTTTTAATGTTATCTTATTGTTTTCAGTTAAATGGTTCTCAAAGAAGCATAACTGGTGAACATGAATAGAAGGTGGTGACAGTAAACCATCTCAGAAGGAATATGAAATGTTGAAAGAGAACTTATCAGTTACTCAAGGCCTCTGACAGCTGTTATAGTTAAGAGAAATAAGCTGCTCTTGAAGCTGGTCTGCTTTAACACAGTACTGCCACTAAAATCATGGTCATGAAAATAAGGTTTACAGTGATACTGCCCCAAATTTACTTATCATCAGGGATGTCTGGAAATCCTTCCTAGAATATCTATGGAAATACATGGTTGAAAGCAGTAAAAATGCAGCAAAGTACAGCTTTCACAAAGTAAGTAAATTCTAAGGTTAAATATACAAAGATTCTACTCTTAGTGTTTTATTTTAGCTAATGCGTAGGAGGAGGATACTGAATGTTGTTATGCATTGTCTGTGGTTAGTATCAGTGTAACAACAGGTACTTTTCCCAAGACACTGATGTTTTTTTCAAGCCCTCCAGTCAGAAAAATAAAACATTGATCCTGCTCTGGCTAAAGTACCATCTTTTCTCTTTCCCTCTTCTTTAGGAGAAACAAGTATCTACAACCCAAATAGCACCTAGAGCAGGAATAAAATGGTTACCAATCTGTTAAACCTTTGGCGGGTCACAAAAAGGCAAACACAAGCGCACTTTAATCTCATTTGCATTCTATATCATCAAAATGGCCCTAAGGGTTGAATAGATTACACTATAACTAATCCTAAAAAGTTTTTTTTTTTTTTAAGTAGGGCAAGCCCTGCAAAAAATAATCATATTAGAGCTGAAGTGATGAGATATTTTTGCTTAAGGAGGATCATTTTGATGTTCTGAGCTTTTACTCTACATATCTTTAATGCTTTCAACTTTTCACTAATAGCCAAGAGTGTTAAAATCATTTTATTTTTTTCCTTCCACTGTCATTTTTTGCAGTCTTCCAAGACTTTAAGAAAAATGTTACATATGATGAGAATTGTAATAAAATTGAGGCTTCATAGAAGAGCATAATTCTTTATTCCAGAAGGATACAGAAAATAGTAAATATTTGCATATGTATGTGTATGTGTATGCACACACACACGAGTACTCATGCATGCATGCATTTACCTACATATATGAATGACCAAATCCTGCCTATGTCCATTGGGGTCCTTAATATGATTGCTTGCTTGAGGTACCCACAATTCTTTTATGCGTAGCTTTCACTATATTTATTTTTTATCTCCAGGATGCAATGTTTTAGTCAGTAAGGTATATTATTTCTCAGTATTTTATTTTGTTGAATAAATCAGTACTCTGTGCTTTCAAGAAAGGCTTCTTACAAGTTAATTTGCAGAAATTTTCCTAGCCTTCCTTAAAAGTCTGAAATATAGGTTGAGTAGACTTTGTTCTATTACATCAATTTCTAGACTCTCTAATCATCTAATAACCTCTTCAACTGTTATCTATTCTGCTCCTAATTCCCATATTACTGCCTTCATAATCTGATTCCTACGGTAAGCAAATCTCTACCTTCCTCACTTTTTAAAGTCAATGAAATAATGATTTATTTTTCCTTATCTTTTGTATATCATTCATCATTTCCTCCTAACTGGATTTTTTTGTCCAAGGTTTTTCTTATACATTTATAAAAATCATTACAGCAGAAATAGCTCAGGCCTATAGCTGAAGCCTTACGACAATGTACTGCCAGATATTAAATGTGGAGCGGGGAAAATTTAGCCTCCACTATATGACTTGAACTGTCACAAGAAGTAGTAGTTCAGTTGATAGCAGTGATTCTTCTAAGTGGGTTCCAGCTCCTCTTTCTAGGGACCACTGAGCTGAAAATACAACTTTTGACTGAACACCAACCTAAAGTACCAATCGCTCCAGTTGTTACTCGTCCCATTGCAGTTTTCCTAGGAATAGGTTTGTTCAGACTGCTTCTTGGCTGTAATACAATTTCCTTACAGCACAAATCAGCCATGTTTCTGTGCTGCTCTCTGGCCCCTGTTTCTACCTCTTCACTTTCAGGGCTCTTTTAGAAGGCTCTCTCAGATCGTTTTCTTTACAAATGGCAAAAGCTATTGGCTCCTAGGGCTTACCCAGCAAATTCAATGGGAGTCACTCCACTGATACCAACCAGCAATATAACAAATCTATAGAGCTCTAGGATCTCTTGAGCCAGGCAGTGACTGTGCTCCTTTGCTTGATGTAGAGCTGGTGCTTGAAATCCCTTGACACTGATTTGCTTCGGAAAAAAAAATCCTCAAGTTCTCTCAGAAGACTGTGATCCCTTGGTCATATTGCAATTCCTCACATTGAATTTGTGTAACATTTGCTTACATTGTGCCGATTAGCGTTAGAGATGCGTATAGTACAAATAATCGGAGTTTTGCAACCTAGTAAACAAGTCATTTCTGTATTTTGACAATAAATGACTGAGGCCAGAGAAACATCTGAAAATTCTCTGGCCATATTACTTCTCCATGTGCAAGATTTGTAACATTTTCAGAGTGAGATCAGCACTGATTAATAAAAAACCTAATCAGGTTTTAAGGATTTTTTTTTTTTTTAGCTCTAACATTGAAACTTCTGAATCCTTTAACTAACCTATATCATGTTATACCTTTTACAGCTTGTAATCGTGTGCTAAGAATTCATAGCTTTGTAACAACAAAACTAAAACTCAAAATCAAATTACTTGATTAAAGTATTTGGACTTAGTGGTCAGTACAGATTTTTTAGGGCTTTATTATTTTTCAATAGATTGAATATAGATTACTTTCAAAAATGAAATCTACTGCATTTTTCTCCTCCCAGTTTAACTGAAGCACCAGAATCTGATCAGCTGATAAATCTGTGCCTTTATCAGCTACTGCCTTGAATGTATTTAAAAATGCTACCACTGCACTCTAGTAAAAAAATAGATTCAATTATGCTTTTAAACAATTAACCAATGCCCGACCTTGTTTTCAAGCCAAAGAACTCTAAAGTGTTATTATCTCCTGCGTTCAATCAAATTTATCTTCAAATAGTGCTTAATTCCCTTCCAGATTAAGTAAGTATCTGAGTGACAAATGTCTTTTAGCTGTGCTGAAATTCTGGTATTAGTCTTCTAACTTATAATATGCTACATTTATTTTGAAACACTTTTATAATATGTAATCTGAGACTGATAAATCTAAAAAAGCATCGTCTGGGTCCTAGTCTATTCTTCTTCACAAAATCACACTTCTTCATGTATAGTTTTTTATCATGTCCCAGACTGTTCCCACTATTTTCCTCTGAAATTACCAGTCTGGTAGATATTGTAGTTCTGGGGATGCCTGGAGCAAATAGGACTTCTATAAGTACATCAGCAGCAAGAGGAAGACTAGGGAAAATGTTAGTCCACTGCTGAATGGGGAGGGTGATTTGGTGACAGAGGATGCAGAGGAGGCGGAGTTACTTCTTTCTTTACTGCTAAGGCCAGTCCCCATGAACTCCAGAGCCCAGAGACAAGAGAACCAGGAGTCGAGGTCAAGGAGGATTGGGGTAGGGATTATTTAGGCAAACTGGACACCCTCAAATCCATATGCGTCCAGATGGGCCTCAGCACCCAGGAGTGCTGAGGGAACTGGCGGGGGTTATTGCTCAGCCCCTCTCCATCATCTTCAAGAGGTCATGGAGGGCAAGGGAGGTGCCTGAGGACCGGAAGAAAGCGAATGTCACTCCAGTCTTCAAAAAGGGCAAGACGGAGGAGCCGGGAAACTACAGGCCAGTCAGTCTCACCTCTATCCCTGGAAAGGTGATGGAGCAGCTCATCTTAGAGACCATCTCTAGGTATGTCTAGGAAAAGGAGGTGATCAGGATGGATTCAGCATGGGATTCCCCAAGGGAAAGTCGTGTTTGACGAACCTAATAGCCTTCTACAATGAGGTGACTGGCTGGGTGGACGATAGGAGGACTGTGGATGTTGTCTACCTTGATTTCAGCAAGGTTTTCGACACAGTCTTCCATAACATTCTCACAGGGTAGCTCAGGAAATATGGACTGGACGAGTGGACAGTGAAGTGGATTGAGGCCTGGCTGGACGGCAGAGCAGGTGGCGACAAATGGGTCCGATTCTGGTTGGAGGCCTGTGGCCAGTGGTGTCCTGCAGGGGTCAGTACTCGGTCCAGTGCTGTTCAACTGGTTCATCGGTGACTTGGACAAGGGCACAGAGTGCACCCTCAGCAAGTTTGCAGATGACACCAAACTGGGAGGAGTGACTGAGGGCTGTGCTGCCATTCAGAGGAACCTGGACAGGATGGAGAGTTGGGTAGAGAGGAACCTCATGAGGTTCAACAAGGACAAATGCAGGATCCTGCACATGGGGAGGAATAACCTCAGGCACCTCAGGTACAGACTAGGGGCTGACCTGTTGGAAAGCAGCTCTGTGAAGAGGGATTTGGGAATCCTGGTTGAAAGCAGGTTAACCATGAGGGAGCAGCGTGCCCTTGTGTTCAAGAAGGCCAATGGGATCCTGTCCTGCATCAGGAGGAGCGTTGCCAGCAGGTCGAGGGAGCTGATCGTGCCCCTCTACTCAGTAAAGTAGTGGTAGAGTGTTTGGGTATATTGGTAGAGTATTTGGGTATTAAATTAGTAGATAATCAACTTCCTTCTCCTTAAGACTAGTATCAGCCCCTTATCTCACATTAATAGAATTAAAGTTTATTAATGGCAGTGAATTACTATAATACTCCACAGATTATATATATACATATATATGTATGTATATATGGTATTCAGAAAAGAAGATGAAATTCATGATGGAAAGGATAATTTTATATTCAGTACTCCTGCTTGACAGCATCTGGGAGCACACACTGCTCACAGAGTAGAATGATGCAGAAGAATCTGGAAAGAAAGGCATATAATAAATTAGACAATGGAGTTTGCAGGTAGGAAGCAGAGTGAGAGCTGGCATTGGAATGTCTCTGATAGCCTAAATTGTGTTATTTTCTAACTTTTGAGTATTTTACTTGTCAACAGTAGCAATATTCTTTGAAGGCCTTTTCAAGTGCAGATTCACTTCAGGGGAAAGTAACGATCGAAAGTGTTCTGGACTATTCCTCCTCCACTGGCACACAGCTCCTCAAAGCTGCCCTTCATATATAATTGCGAAATTAAATGCTTTTGTTTTTTCCATAGCGAAAGCATATGAGAAGAGCAGTATAAAATAGTGCTTTCCTCATTGGTGCCTTCTCTGAGATTTTTTTTGGTCCCTTCTAAAGAAATAGTCTTTTCTAGGGATTTCTTTCCTTCTATGCCTTTTCTGGCACAGGCATTTCTAGACAGGAGGTAGTTATTTTATAACTGGCAGCTTAAGTGAGTTTTCCACCAATTTTACTATGCCTTCTGGTAGGTGTATTTTCCACAAATTACACTTTTCTTCCTACAAGTGAGCTGGCATATCTTTACAGTAGTACTTGAATTTTTTTGTGATTTCTGCCAATCCAAATTTCACAGTGTGTAGGAGCAGTAAATTCTGCCTTGTAATAGATGACTGCAAGTTGAATTGACATTTGGCTTTTAGACCCTACACTCATTAGCATTAAGAAGTAATTACTTGCCAATATAAACTGTGAGATTACCATAACTATTTTCCTATTCAAATGTAGATTATAGATGGGTATCTCAGTACTGAAAGGAGAAATGATGGCCTGTTATAGAAACTCTTCACCCTGCAGCCGTAATGGTCCCTTCTGAGTGACTGATCCCTAAAGCTGGGGCAGCAATTAAATCAGTCTGAGATCTCTATATAACAGCTGTTATTTGCTTCTTTGATCTATTTAGTCAGCCTCATTGGCTTGCATTCACTTGCAGTGATCAGCAGCCTCAGGACACGCTGAATAGAGATGGGAGCATTAAGTACAGCTGGGCTCCCACTTTTCTCTTCCTCCCAGTGTTGTCAGTTCTATCCTCTCTCTACCTTGTCTTATGGACAAGCATTTCTGGTAAAGGGGCAAAAAGAAGTACCCCATGATTACAACTGCTGTAGTTGTACTCTGCATACTCATCTCTAAGACATGGTTCTTTCTTTCTCCATATCTGGCATGGGCTTTTATTGGTCTTCCCTCAACGCCAACACACACACGCACACACACGCACACACACACGCTCAAAACCCAGCATCAAAGTCTCATTCTGCTTTGCAGAGTTCTCCTCAACAGTATATTCTCTTTCCTCTATTGCTCCCAGACAGTAGTTTTCCCACCCACTCTCATCTTGGGTTCTCCACCTGCTTGTCACAATCCCTGCTGTTCTTAGTTTAAGCTTCTGTACTACTTGAGCTGACATTTGCTGCTTCTCTAACCTCACCCAAACAGCTTCAGATGTTTTATTGTTGAGAGACTTTTAACTGGGTTGCTGTTCAAGCATTTGCTGGCAGTGCATAGCAGCAAGAGCTGTTACTGTTACTCCTTATTACAAAACTGAGTATCTCTGCTACAAAATCAATAAAAATACCAAAGCTGTCGATTAAAAGGGCAGGCAACAGAGACGGGGTAGTGTATCAGTGGTATATACTAATACACTCCTGGATCAGATATGATTTTTAAATGTATGTCTTCTTCTGAGTGATCTCTCTACTTTTTTATGCTGGGCATTGACTTAGGTTTTATCCATCCCAAAATAAAGCCATTGCAAAACAGTAAAAGGAGTAAAGTGTAAGTCTGATACAATTACACACTTGTGGAGGCCTGCTTCAAGGACAGTAATATGGGATGTCCTGTTAACAGTAGTATAGGATGTCTTGTTAGGCGACAACCAACCTCAAGGATGGCAGCGCAGGTGTTTTATCAGCACACAAGGAGCAAAAGCAACTGTGCGGCTGCTACATGACCAGGAAGCTGATTGGGTAGTTTTTATGTAAGCCTTTAGATTATTGGTTTATTTAGTAACTGCTTCACATGCTTGTAGACAAATAAGGTATTGTATCTGGGATAGTACAGTATAGAAGTATTGTCTGATGCTTAATAAAATGTCCTTGGTGCGTTACACTGGAGTCTGTTCCTTTGCAAGTTGCAACACACACTGATGTTATCCTGTTCCCAAATGCTGAGTTATGAAAAGAAGCTTCTAGCTGCCATCTGCGGAATTTATCTCCAAATGTGTAGCAGATACAATTAGGTGAGTATTGTTCATCTCTCTGTTGTGCCATTTTACTCCTACTAATTCCTTTTTCATCAGATATAACTCTTTTTAATAACCATCACTGCACTAATGAACTGACCTGTTCATTATCTAGCTTGACTTATTTATTTTGCCTACATTATTTTTGGCCTTTAGAATTAGCCCTGCATGCACAACCTCCAAATTACTTGCCATGGTCATCTTAATTTACACCGCTTTCTCACTTTTTTAGCCAACAAGGACTGGAAATGCTGGGGATGAAGAACGATATATTTCATATATCTCTGCAGCCAGCTGTCTGCCTTAGTTCGCACTGATGGAGTCCTCAGAGAGCAAGTCTCACCCTGCCAGATTTGCCTCATAAACTGTCGGAATGGGAAATACAGAGAGGTACTTTCATTCTCAGTTCCACAAAGTAATATTCCCAGAAATAACTGAACTTGATTTACTGAAATAGAGAATGAAAAAACATTTTTTAGATTTTAAGTCCCACAACAGCAGAATATCTGTAACTCTACTCAGTGAGAGAACCTATTTTTGCACAGACTTACTTTTGGGCAATACACCACTTCACCCTTTAAAGGAAAATAAAAGAGAAGGAAAAAAAAAGATGACATGCAATACCATATAGGTTGCATAGACTATTTGAACATGCAGCACATAGGATTAATTATCTATTGCTCTTATTTCCTCCCTTATTTTTTGAGAACTTAATAGAAATAGGCAATTGAACATATGTTTATATTATGTTCAACAAATGGAATTGCTACCATATTTAAGATTTTCTTATACTCCCATAACTTCTAGTGTAGTAGTCTGACCACCTCTTTTTCCAGACAAAAAAAAAAAAAATTAAATTAAGAAGACAAAAAAAAATACCCTCCAGACTTTGATGCATTTAAACATAGTTGTTTATTTAAAAAGAAGCAATGAAACCATTTTTCATCATTATCCACTGCCACTCCAAGGAGTTAGATGATTTTCAAAAACTTTAATCAAGTTTGAATCTTTAAATCCAAAGTGATCAAGAGCTTGTCACAGACCTTGTCAGATTTAGATATATAAAATCATACTCTAAGCATTTTGCCAAGAGTTCATACCAATAAATAGGAGTAAAATAAGTTTGGGCTCATTCATTATTACAGTGTTATCATGGATTTCATCTAAGTGTTGTTTGGGAGTCCAGGTGCAGAGGTCTGGCATTTCAGATACCACAATTTGCATTCACATCAGTGGTAGACCTTCTTCCTAGGTGGTAACAGGCTTTCTGTGGTACACTCCAGATATAGATAGATAGACAGAGTTCATGAAAGACTTATTTACTTTGACACCTTGTTCCAAATGTCTTACCCTGGAGTTGATGAATATAAGCATTATTCCATTTTAAGTGAAGGAAGATGTGCTAAAAATATATATTTTTTTGAAAAAAAAACAAGGCACTTCTTAGTGCTAAAGGACTTTGTTGAAGAAAGCTTATGACAGAGGTAGAAGAGGCCTTATATATGTCATTCAATTATAAGGTTTTGTACAAGAGCTTTATATAAAAATATTTGTGTATAATTGAAGCTAGATTATTTTAAGTAGTTTTGGATTCCTTAAGAAATTATAACTTTTTTTTATTTATTAATTTGTTAATTCAGACTAGACGTCCAATAAGATGGATACACTTAGATTTTCAGACAGCATTATGATAATAAATATGGTTAGATGGGTTTATTGAGTGGAATTACAGAGACTGTCATTTGTTTTTGTCTGTAAGGACATCTGTCCATCAGGCATATCAACCCAGTCAAGGCCCTTGAAGTATTAATATAATATAAATACTAAGTAGTGACAATGACTTCTAGGACAGTATGTGAGTGTAAAAACATGCATTCACATGTTATTAAAAACATACAAGTTGAGAAATGATGGCTATGAGATCACTTAGGCTGCCACATTGCTATTGCTACTTGCCTTGACGATGAAGAGAATATGAGAGGAGATACTGAGAATACACAAACTGTCTTGTACTTCATTCCCTCACTTGGCCATTTACCATGACAAAGTAAAAATGAAAGACTCGGTACTTATTTTTCCCCACGTTTAGTGAACACAGAATCTTGCTCTGTTAGTCATTTTCTCCTTTGTCGAGCTGACCTTTCAAACTCCTGTATACAGGAGATCAATCACTTGGATTTTGGAACACGTTTTCTCCACCCATCGATCCTCCCTAGAGAAATGGTGCTGAATAACAGGAGAGGATTAATCCAAACAAGCTAAGCAGCTGTTGGAGTAGGATTTCCTCCCACACAGCCATCTTCTGCCTGAAACTTGTCTTTATCACAGATGTCCCTTTCCGTTTGTCAGGCATGTTAATTTATTATTTAAATATGTTTCATTTATCTAATAATGAAGATTTTTCAAGAATTGTAGAGAGGGAATTACAAAAGGACTTAAAGAGTTTTGATGCATGTAAAAGAAATTTGAAATCATGACAAACAATGTAAACAAGGTACAAGTATCAAATTTAGCTTTACCAATAGACCATATTTCGGTTGCAGGCTTTAAGGATGATATTCTTGCGACAGTGCTGCTATTCTTGAAGATAAATTTGTATGTTAAGTTTGCCCATTAGTATGTAGGTTTTGTTACCACAGTGTGGGATTTTTGTTTATTAAAAAGCATATTTAACTATGTGCTAGGCCTATCATGGACAGATCACCCCCGGAAGACATCTTGGCTCTGTTGAACTGTACGGGGAAATACGACAGACCTCACGAGAGCCAGCACTTCACCTCTTACATGGAAGATGAGGGGAAGCAGGGGAGGAGAGGCGAAGGGAGGCGAAAAGCGTATGGAAGAATATCTGTCAGATCTGTTTATCCCTTAACCCTGGAAGGCCAATAAATGATAAAGCAGGAATACAGTCCACATGGGAACAACAGATAAGGAGGACTGAAAGCAGACGTTCCAGCAGGAAATGCCATAAAAACCTCTAGGAGAAAATCTACAGACCTCTAGGTTTAAGGTGTACAAAAAGGAATGGTTATAGAGGGGAAAAGGCCATGGTTTTATGGAGCTATTTTGGAAGAAGGGTCTGTCAGTGCCAGAGACAGCATTTGTGCTGAGCAGGAGTGGAGCAGTGCAGTGGCAGAGCGCCAGCCTGCACGCATTCGGACTGGACGAGGTGATGGATGGGTCCATTAGGTTTTAGTTTTGTTGCTGAGAAGTCACAGTGCTGCATTGTTTTGTGATGTGACGCTGGTCCGCTAGGGCCTGTGCTGTGTCAGTGAACTAATTCGATATTCACTATCTAACATTTGCCTGATATTGCTTACCAGCAGTGCTTTCTGGTATCAAACACCCTCTATCAGTTTAAAATGTTAGGCCTGAGATGAAAATCATAAATTTCCCTCACTGCTGCATCCAGAAAATTTTCTGCTGCCAAAAGCCATGAATAATCATATTCAGACAGCTTCATAGCATGTAGCACAGACAGTTTCATGGCACTATTGTGAGCAGAAAAGGTCGTTTGCGATGAAAAAAAATCATTTCCTCTATAAAGTTAGTTTTACTACAAAAAATGAATATTGAAAAATTGAACAATGGAAAAGTCTTTGTTGCAGGTAGAAATTCACTTTAAAATGACATTCATTTTAAATAGTTTTCTTCGGAAATGCAAGGCTTCAGCTGTCTCCACCATGATTAAAATACATGCAGTTACATATCTATAAAAATAGACTTTATTTCTGCAGTAAGTGAAAGTTGAAGGATGAAATGCTTCAAGTCACTAGCTGATTACTTCTTAACCTAACTTTATTGCAGTGTCCAACTGCAAAATTCAGTTCTCCATTGAAAATACAGCACAGCTTTCAGAGCTATGAATATGGTCTCATCAATTTTAAGTTATATGTGTATGTATATATATTCACATTGTATTTTCATCACTTTTAAGTTACATGTGTGTATATATATATAAAATATATATATACAATATATAAAATTTAATGGTAAATATTAGAGGTTTGTGCAGGTCAAATTTGAATAAAGTTTGCTACAGTAAAAAATGGAAATACAAAATTTGGAAGAGCTATAAACAATTGCATAATTGTGGATGACTTGGGAACAGATAAAGAGATGTGTCTACCACATGTTCACAAAATTGACCTCAGCTCTCAGCTTGAAAGAGCATGAGTAATTTCAGCCCAAATGTAACAGCATAGGAATTATGCAGACCACTGTTATTTTAGAGTAATAACTTTCACACACACACACAAAATATATTACAATAGCATTAAATATCTGAAAAATTCTTCTTTCATGATTTAAGTTACAGCAGTTGACGAGTTTTGGCCGTGCTCATAGTCTTCAACAGAGAAAAGTCAGAGAAGCACGATATAAAAAGCCATTTCTGGATATAAGTACATATGTAGTAAGATTCTTAAAGCAATATAGCATCCTCAGCAATGACAGTGAAGCCAGGACAAGTGCTGAGCTCCTTTCTGTGCCTAACACAGGTAATTCGGAGTTAATTCATCTGCCTTTAGACAGCACCAAATCCTGCCATGTAGGTATACCTGTCATTTCTTATCTGTCCCTGCATCTTCCAAATAGTACAAATAGATTTGCAGACACCACACGTAAAATCAGACCTCATGTAAACAGGATTGAATGAATGAATACAATTGAATGTAACATCGAATATAACATTTATGTGTTATCTATCTGCCCCAGACCTGCTGAAATATCTTGGCAAAAATTATATTAAAAAATGCATGTGTTTTCCTTTAGGTAAACTTAACGATTTTTTTTTATTTCCAAATTATGTGACACCTGTTTATGATCTACTCTTACTATAAATGAGAGTTATATTTAATACCAGCAATATTTAGGTATACTTATATTAAATAACCTTTGCTTCTAGAGATTACAGAGTCAAGTTTAGACTAGAAGACCAGTGAATGCACATACTTAGAAGGTATCTGTGCAGTTACACCTTTTAACTGGTTTGAAATTAGCTTGTTGAAAGATGAGATAATGTTCTCTTTTTCAACCAAATTCACTGAATCATTCTGTACACAGGATCTGATGTGCAAAATGGACAGACAATTGAATTGGTACAGCTAGAGGTCAGTGAACTGGAATCTAGAGACCTCAAGCTATGTGCTTCTATGAGTAGGTGGCACCCCAGAATATAGTTTCAAAGGAGTGTTGTTTGTGCTTGAGAAGGTCTACATTACTGTTAACATACTGTTAGATTTATTTCAATTATTTTGATTTTTCTGTTAGGCTGTGTTGGGTGAAGAATTGCTGACAAGTTTATGAGTATGGATCTCCTGAAATTAAGTCTTCCAGAAGGGCTACAGAGAGTATGTAAGCAGTGAGGGTTCTATCATTAGCATTATCATGATGGACAACTAAAGCTATAGGTTTAGAAAATAGCCATTAGAAATATTCCTCTGGTGAAATCTTGAAAAACTATACCCTTAATACTATTTTTACTGAGCGATATGTGATATTAATAAGCTTACATACCTTACAATTCTATATCCAGCCACTAGCCATAAGCAGTATCTTTACAGCTGAAATAAGAGGTAATAAGAGATGTGACATTAAAAAGATGAGGTGATTGTAAGAAATCTTTTTTTCTTTTTTTTTTTTCAGGTCAAAATTAATATCGTGTTTAAAAATGGAAAGTGATTATAATTAAAAGGGATGGAAGTTTAGATAAAAAGGAAATGTTTCTAAGTTATTAAAATATTTCAAGCAACATAAACCAAACACTGATTGAGATTGCTGATATTTAATTTCTAATGACTTTTCAATAACATCTAAATAAGATGTTATTTTGAATTTAAGACCTTGGACAGACATATTTACAGAATTTTGCAAACTATTGTGAGACTAAAAATCTATTTCCTACCAGCAACTCTCACAGTTTAAAAGCACTGTATTACATATTTTTACTTCCTTAAAAATATTAAAAAGTAAGTGATGCCAATTTTCCCAAAATATTTCATTTGTGAATATTCCATCCAGATCCCAACAAAATCCAGAGCTCTCTTTGACGAGCAGCTTCTGATCCCTCAGAGAACCATGATTTGTCACACTAGAAAGTGGGAAGCTATCCAAACCGGTGATTGACATCACTCTGGTCACCACTTCAAGGACACAGTGCCTCAGGCAGTACCTGACTATCAACAATAAGGAGAGGTGCAAAAGATATTTCCAGAGTTCATCGATGTTTTCATTAATATTTCATTAATAACATTTGATCTCTCTCTAGTTCCTGAAGATAGAGTACATTTTTGCCCTCGTGCTTAGTAATCTGTCTGTGGTGGCCTATACCCTTTGTCAGTGGTGATAATACCATGCTCCTTATAAACAAAGATTTCCAACTGCTTCAGGAATCGTGGGCACTGATATTCCTGTCTCTGAAGCAGGTGTATGCTCCTGTATGCTCCAATATGCTCAAAAAAGTGGTACAGATGAAAAAAAGTGAAAAAAAAGTTCTTTGTTACCAGCAAAAGTAAACTTCTCCACTATAGAGATAGGATACTAAACCAGCTAAGTATAACTATACCTCTCTGAAAGTGGTTCCTTTCCTACGAGATTCCTATGATCCTGTATTTTTTTTTTCCTTTTGCACAGCTCATTGGTACTCATTATGCAAAACACTTGTTTTACTTCAGATCAGCCGTATGCTTTGGAAGGATAAACGGACTTGGAAATATTGGTAGAAATCTATCTTGCAAGAAAATCTTGATTGCTTTCTTTGTCATTTATGAAATTCATAGCGAAAGGAAAAGACTATTGCTGTTTTAGTCTGAAATACAGCATTTAATCCAGTGTGTCACAAAATTCTATTCTCAGAATCATTTTAATTGGTTAAGATATGAACAGAATCATATAGGTCAAAATTTAGCTGAAGGGCTATAAACAAAGGAATGCAAATGATAACCCACTATTCTGAATTCAAAGTAGAGCGCAATGTTTTTTTCCCTGTTGTACAATTCCAGGGTTCAAATCTATAAGCCGTTATTTAACTTCTAGGAAACCACATGTTAATGAACTTAAGCAAGGATCCTGAATTAACAGTTGTGGCACCAGAGAGGTGAAAGAAGGAACCCACCAGAGCCAAGGCACTAATTCACAAAAGCCAGCAATGATGTGCCTAAATCTTCCAACCCCCATGGGCTTATTATTAAGCACATCCTTTAAAAAAACCCATCACAAAGTGTCTTTTCCATCTCTCAGTCTGCTGAGCTGCATGTTCGCTTACGTTCTGCATGTTAGAGGTGAGAGAAAGGGCTCTCCAGCAGAGCAGCTAGCGCTCTGTACTCTTCCCTCCTCTTCAAATCTGGCAGTGCCCCCACGACAGGAGAATGTGACAGGAGTGGAGAAATGCGGCCAGCTGGAGGAGAGCAAAACTGGCAAGCACTGTTTCTCACAGAAAACATGTTGGAGCTTACAGTTGCTTTTCATAGCCAAGAGAAAATGCAGCCACAGAAGGAGGCTAAAGAGCAATGAAAAAAGGCACAATGAGGCACCAGTGTGTGAGTTGCTCTTTTTTAATTGTGGCCTTTTTCTGGTGGAAACAACCTCTTGTCTTGCACAGGGCTCAACACAAAGCTGACGCTTAAAAATTACAACTGTCAGAAGTAACGGATCGAAGTCCCTTCAGGCAAGGTCTTCCAGGAAGCAGCTGACATCCCTAACAGATTTGGATGATATGAGCAGTAGAGGTTTGCATTCTTCTTAGCTGTTTTTGTGTAGGTGGAGAGGGGATGATTTCAAACCTGCTGTGTGTTGCGTACCAGTGGCCAGGCCACTTTGGAGATGAATGGAGAGTTGCTTGCCGGAGCTTGAATCTCCCCAGAGTAAGGTAGACACACTGTCCTCTGGAAAAGTGGTGAAGAAAACCACAAGAAGTGTTCTTTACAAGCAGAACATTTGTCATTTTTAGTTAATGTGCTTATTCTAATGACCACAGCACATCCTGAAATCTTTTTGTGTTTGCCAAAGGACCAGCATCCACCAGAGACTAAAAACATTTTGAAGCAAAAATGTCTAATAAACTAAATATTTTACTGGATGCACGTGCCTAAGAACTCCAGATGACATAATGGACAAGAGAAGAAATCATTAAGCACACTAACTTTTTAAGTACTTAGGTACTTAGTGGTGTAGTGGGTATTAGTTGTAACTGAATTTAACCTTCAGGTTTAGGTGACAATATGACTGTGGGCTTATTCTTTTTCTTTTCAGCTTTCTGTGGCAGACTGAATACTTTGAGTTGCTTATTGCCCAGATGGATTTTTTTACATAATTTTTAGAGTCTTTACTTCTAGAGTCTTTATTGCTTTCTAGAATCTTTTTTCAGGCACCAGTGAATGACTTTTCCTGAAAAAAAAAAGAGATGACTATAAGAATCTGTATATACCATTAAAACATTTTTAATGTTTGTATTGTGTGTTACCGTGGGATTCTCTATGGTTAAATACAAATGTCTTAATGGAAGTTTGGACAAAAGTAAAACTATTTCATTTCATATCTGTAGTAAGATGTAATCTTGCTCCTTTGTTTTGCTGTGGGGAAGCTAGCAGCGAGTAGCTTTAATGCCGAAGAAATATAAGAGCTGTTTTGCTACCACTGTGGCAAGGGATGTAATGGAAGAATGGCACTCACAACCTTTCTCCATGTGTGCATCTGTGCGGGGCTAGCAACAATCTGGCCTTCAAGATTATCATGGCAGTGACAGAGCCTAATGTGGTGCCTAATGTGTCATCTGTCTTGCACATTGATATTGTTTAAACAAAGCAGGAAATAGCCTACAGGCATTTTTCATTGGTTATGGAAAAATAATGCGAGTCTGTGAGCAGTAACACTAGCGATGCCTGACGTTTTTATCTGAAAGTCTCTCTACCATTGTTCTCCAACACCCGTTGAAGGATGAGCTCATACTTGCGCCTCTTCTTCAGCAGAGATGCTGACTGCAGCCAAGTAGCGTCTCTTGCCTCTTTTCAGCCATTTGTAAAAACTTAGTAACTTAATAACTTCTCCTCTGTCAGATTTGATCAAAATTGGACAGGAGATTCTAAAGATATTTGAAGAGAGAGTAGCAATACACACACATATGCCTGCATACATAGACTAATTATATAAATGTCATTTCCTTATTAAACCAGAATAAAAACAGTCATCACTATAAAACACTGAGAATGAAAGATATATCTCATGCTTCTGTTTCAAATCTATGTTTTGCAGCAGATTTTCATATATATTTAGGTACCTGCCTAGCTTTATGTGATTTTGGTGTTTAGCGACCCATTTTCTTCTTTCGCCATTGTTCTTCCTGTGATGTCTAAAGCACTTATATCTTTAGAAAAAGTATTTGATTTTATTGTTATATTTTTCTGAGGTTTATAACAAAGAATGAGAAAATATGTTTACAGGATCCCCTGCAGGTAGGTCCAAACCTCCTGTATCACATACTATTTTAATTGTTTTAATTAAAAATACGATTGTCACCAGAATACCTACCTTGAACAAGGTGCAAGCATTTTTGCTACTTATATTAAGCATGAAAAGATCTGGCATCATATGCTAAAGAGGTGATTAAGCTGATTAAATTTCACTGTGCACTATCCACCACAAATGGTTTTGGACAGCAACAACATTCTCTGTTCATGCCTACCAGGGAAATTTGTCTCTGCTCTTGACCATTTACTTAGGAAAAGCAAGCAGGGAAAAAAAAACTTAATTCTTCAACCAATTTCACTCTTTGAGTCAATGCCACAACTGTCTTCTTAACGTTTTTGTCAAGTAGTACTTTTTTCACCAGGAGCAGATGCTGTTTTCATGATATCTAAATGAATCCTGAAGCAAAGGAGGAATTATGTTGTCCTGCACCTCCAGGGATATTCCTTTTGCATTGTTTACAATGACACCTTCTTATATCCAAGATTCTGGAGGTCAGTCATGTGAACACTTGGTAAATGCTCACTTGTATGATGGTGTTGCCTCCCATGATCTAGCTCTAGAAAGAAAACAGTACTTCGGTGTTTTCTCTTCGGCTCCACAAATTACAGTGCCAGGCAGGTACAACTTGACACGGAATGTATGAACTGCTTTCTTCTGGCTCTAGTGGGCTGAGGACATATTTCAGAAATAATGACCACTCCAGAGACAGTCAGATGATGCCAGTTTTACAGTGGCTTAAAGAAAATTAGATGAGTCTCATGCTTCCCAAGTCAAAAGGCACCAGGCAGTACCTGGAAGCCTGAACTGGAGTCAGATTCCTATCGCACTAGGCACAGTTGAGGCACACAGTAAAATATAGCACTCCTGACACATAGAGCTTGAAGTCAAAATGCAGATGCCTTATTGAACTGCATCATTCTAATAAGAAAAACAGCAAAATTAAAAACAGGAATAACAATGATATATAGTGAAATGGATTTAGGCTAAGATTGATTTTCTGACCCAATAAAATCTCCCCTAACTAGCAGTTCTGAAAATATACCATATTCTAAAGAAAGCTTGCATATGCTGACACCAAATTGCAGGAAAAGACATTGCTCCCATTATAAAACACAGAAAGTTTGGCTCTTCACAACACTTTTATAAAGGAGTAATAATGTGTAGTTTATGAGAAGTAATGTAAATTATACCTGCAACCCATTAAGCTCCCTTTTGTTAAGAAGCTCTGAAGTGCTGCTAGAGTCCTGGTATCAGCAAATCTGCCATTTTATTGCAGTTATTCATGGCCCATAGCAATTCAACAGAAAATTAATTAGCATCACCCCACCATAAATCTCAACAGTATTAACTAAAATGCCAGTTCGGTAATCACTTTTCATTAAAGCCAAAAATACTAATTAAAATTGATTTTTGCCTGTGCTTTGGTAAACTGCTGCCAGTGTAAGGATCTCAGCAGTAATGCTGGATGAAGGGAGACCTTTACTTAAGTGAATTTTATATATTGTCTTATCCCCTTTATAAAGATAACAATGTGTGAAAGGATAAGGGCTTTGGGAGCAGAAACTGACAGGTTCCATGAAAAAGAGGAAAACTGTAAAATCATTAGGGAACATAACCTTATTAAAATTGTAATATCCTATACTTTCAATCTAGACAATATCTGTCTTTCAGGCAAGTGCCTATTAATATACCTCAAAAAAATAAGTTATGGGGGGCTTTTTAAATGAATAGGTCTGCCTTTCTGATACTGAATAGAAATCTGCTAAATACTTTTTCTTCAGTATAGTCATCTCCTAAGAGTTTTGCTGTACGCCTGAAAAATAACCATCCCTAATCCTTGTTTTCTTTCACTCCAGCTCCCGTCTCTGGACCCAGCTGATCCAGGGTCCAAGCCCTGATCTCCTCAGCCCGCTCCAGCTCTGCCACTGCACCCCGTCCTCCTTTCCCAGACACGACTCAGCACGTTCTTGCTCAGCTGGCTGGTCTCATTTCCCTCCCATTCTCATCACCACCCAGAAGAGTTTCTTGTCCTCTGCCCCATTGCTTGTGCACACTCATGTTTCCCTATCATCTGCCTCCCTAGGCTGACTGCTTCTTGATGGGAGCATCTTTCGCTCATGCCCTTCAGCCTGCTCTCCCTTCCCTTCATCTTTCACAGATCTCTGCAAACCAGCTCCCAGTTTTTGGCTTCTCCCCATCAGCCCCATGGCTGTACCTGTGCCCCTGGTCCTCATGGAGGCCTG
>JAUBNY010000312.1:256826-280001 GCA_032275445.1 Crypturellus soui | reverse complement strand
TCATACATAATATTGATGTGGTCTCTGAGCAAGGGCAGAAATTCAAGTCTTTTCCCTGTTCAGGGGAGTGTTCTGATATCAAACTGGAAAATCATTTGCCTTCTCCACCTTTCTCTCTGCCTTTCACTGGGACAAATACATCTGTAATTATTTCCTGCAAACTGAGACATTTTCAAGGAGAGAGTAGAAGAATGCCTTCAGAACTGGTCTGATTGTTAGGCCATTTGCAAGAGGTACAAGTTATGGTTTTACAGTCCTTCAGGCAAAGGAAGTTATTGATCCCAGTTTTCTGATATACTTGATGAGAATTTTAAGTACTGAGCTGCTGGTTCAAGGAAGTAACTGTATCTGTCTCCTAAGATGGACTTGAAGTCTCTACTTCTTAGAGATATGGACATTAGAGATAATAAATAAGTTAAGAAGGTAGAATGAGTCTTGTGAAACCCACTTGTTTTTCAGTGTTTCCTATGGTTATTTCCTGCTCTGCATGCATCCATATAACTTTGGGCATCTAATTCTTATGCATTATAAAGAAAGCCTAGGCACTTAACTTACTTAGAACTCTTAATTTTTCTGGTAGAGACTGGATACCCTCAATATTATGCTGCACTACTAGGTGCTGTGTAGCCAGACATCCTCTTACATTTAGTTCTGAACTTGTCTGCAGTATAATAATAATAATAATAATAATAATAATAATAATAATAATAATAATACAAAGAAGAAGCAACCAAGTTTTATTAAACTGATTTATATCACTGGAAAAAGAAGTCAAAATCCCAAATCCATAAGCTGTCCTGGTGTGCTGTATTAATTTTCCTAACAGATCTTGATTACTATATCCTTAGAATCATTTGCAATGGTACAATCTCATGAAGAGAACCAAAACAAATCTAAGCAAGAGTTATCATTCTTTTTAAAATCTGTCATGGAAAGGCAGTCTTAACTCTTAGGACAATCACAGCTCTCAGAACTTCTGTTATTCATTTAAAATACTAGAAGTAATTTTACCAAGATTTTAAATGTATTCACTCACTCTTTCTCATAAATAACAAAACAAACAAACAATAACTTGATCAGGACACAATACCTTGGTCATACTGTTCCTGGATGCTGTTACCTAACCACGTTGTTCTAAGATCTGATAATAGAAAGAAAGCTCTTGTTTTATATTTTTAGGTATAATTTTAGGTATACGGAAGCTCTCTTTTTCTAGAGAGCTTCCATAAACAAATTAATGAAGTCTATGTATGTATCATTGTGCTTTAATGCACCGAAAGACTATGCAGAAACATTTGCATTCAAGTCAAGATCATTTCCTTGAATGAGAAATTATCCCCACTGGAAACAAATGAGGCTATTTGACATGAGTATAGAAATCAATTTAATATCCGTCTCTGCCAAGGGACTCTGAGCCAAGGCCTGCTGTAGTTGAATTCATTGGCTCAGCAGGGCTTATTATCCTACCCTTGTAGGAGATAATGGACTAGTCTGAGCCCCAGCACAGGGCCCCTCTTGGACACTCAGACCTAAATGCTCTGTAAGACACTTTCATTACTGCACAAACAGAATATTATAAACACTTCTAATGCTATTTATGATTTTGTAGCAAAATCCTGCCTTCAGAATCATGCAGTGGCTATGGGTTCATGTTGCCACTGTGTGAAGAGCATTTATGCTTGATTTGAGTTTTCCCTTTCCTACCGTTTCAGTGGGAGGAAATAACAACCCGCTTCAATTTCAAAAGAGAAAAAATAATTACAAAAATTAGAGTAATTGGGGTATTCACTTACACTTCAAAAGATATTTTTTAAGATCCTTAATGAGATGTTGTTGCATATTATGTAATGAAGTGCACCTCCCCACTCTAACATACATTATTAGTCTTAAAAATGAATCTTTTAGAAATGAGCAGGGCTAATTCAAAGAATATGAAATCGCTGAAATCAACAGCTATGAGTCAGTGACTTCCATTACATTCAGTAGTCATTGATCTTAAAAAGAACTACCCCCTTTCTGGTATTATGCTACTCTTTCACTGCCCCTTTGCATGCTCAGGTCAATGGCATCCTGGGTGTTTTGGAAGTAAGTTTTATGTTGATACGTTCTTCTTCCTCTCCTTTGGGTCAACTTACAGGCATTTTTATGTGTCTTCAAATTTGTATTAATGATATCTCAGTTCACTATGTGCTACATAGCTTAGATATTTGTTCTTTGTTCTCTTTGTCACCCCAAAGCTGGCTGTGTCCCCCTCCAGCTCTGCATATCTTTACCTGATCATAGGTGAGTTGATTGTACCGGTAAAGGCTCCAGTGCGAAAGCTCCATAGTCAACTCCTGTCACGCCATGCTTGCAAGTCCTCCATGACACATTCTGTGTCTGCAACTCCAAGAGACTTTTATTGTGCCAGGCTGGGATTCTTCTACACTCCTCGCTTTGCTAATCATAAATATTGCATTCTGCACAAAATAACCACTCATTCCTATATAAAATTATAGCCATGCCGTACAAAGATAACCAGAGTAAAAGAAATCAGGCCTCATTAAAAGTAATTAAGTCCTAGTCATTGTGCCTAAAACAAGCAAAAACAAAGCTCCAGGCAGGGGAAGACAAGACTAAGCAAAGTATGCCTGACAAGGCCAGTCCTGAGGCCTCGCAAAGTCAATATAAATCCTGCAGCCAGTTACTAGCAATGGCAATGCTGTTTTTGCTAAGCTACAAGGCTGCAGTACTATTAATTAAACCCTAAATGCCTTTAGAAAAAAACATGAGAACATGGAGAAAGGTGGAAAATGGTTAGTTTCATCTGAATTTTCATTTTTCTTTATTTCAATTTACTGTATGTTTTAGTTTTAAGAGATTTTCACTGAAAAAAAAAAATATTTAAAAGGCTGGCAGAGATAATAATCCAGCCAGAACACAGAGATCGCAGAACTATGGCAGTAAGAAAGTGAAACAGTATGAAAAATCATTGCATCAATTCCACTAACTTTTCTTAGGGTTTTGTATTTGCAGATTCAGTGATGTTCAGTCAGATGGTTTTGTCTGCAGGGACTGCCGCTTTGTTTCACAGAAGGGCTATGCAATATCACGGAGAACTTTCTGGAAGAGAAAGATCTGGATTTCTGGATCCGCAGATCTCACTGGACCAACCATCTTGCTCATCCTGATCAAGCTAATTTCCTGGATTCTACTTGTTCGAAGGTATAGCCCAGACGGCCCATGATGTGCCATGTGACCATAGGTCAGTATCCCGCAGGAAGGACAAAAGGCACTTAGAAATGAGAAAGCAAGAAGAGCACTGAGCTGTCATTAGTTTGCTTTAAGGCTGTAGGCTGTTTATTGGAGCTCAGGAAAGGTTTAAAAAAAAGAGTGGAGATTTTTGAAAAGCAGGGAGATACTCCAATATAAACAGGCTAGCCTGTCAGGTGATCTTGCTGTAAACGTGTCTTTGGTGCACAGAAGCATCTGAAGAGCTGTCAACCTTCCAGTTGCAGTTCTTAGTATCCATAAATTTCTTTGCAATCAGAGTGAGTGAGCGAGCCAAGTGACAGTCTGAAAGTTAAGGGACAGGCATTGCTTTTGGAGTATTTGTTTCTCCAGCACTGCTACAAGCCCAGCCTGGACAGCAAGGAGTCTTAGCCTGCCCTTCCCAGGATGTTTCACATCTCGGCTGCTATGCTTTTCCTTTGGCAGTCAGGCCTCTAAAGCACAGCTGGCTGTCAGCTGGAGACGTGCATTGCCTGTGCTGCCGTCAGGGTTTGGCTTCTGACCTTCTGCCTTCCCAGACTGATTGCTGCTGTGCATCAGCCAACAGGGCTTCCCTTTGGCACAGGTCACTGCGCAGCACCTCTGACACTGCTGTCTGGGCACTAAGGAGCAAACACCATGCGGAAGCTGCCCCCTGCGGAACAGGCACAGGCAAAGGGCTCCTCAAAGTCTCAGCCTTTGACAAAGCTTTTGAATCAGGAGGACACTGCAATTTAATGCCATTAATTTCCTAGTGAACCTATTTACATAACTGAAGACAGATCTGTTGGCCCTTAACAGGGATTTCTATGTTAATCCTCTATGGAGACTAAGACAGCTGTATAAACACTCCAGGTAGGTGAGGGCAAAGGGACTGCCTTGAGAGATCCCTGCAAAAGGCATATTCCCTTGGCTTTCATTTAATTTTCTGCCTGCAGTGTACTTAAGAAGTAAGAAATACGAATATAATATAAAATAATATAATTAATATGATATGCAGGAAGCAACAGTTGACTATGTTGACTATTTAAAATTAAGAGATATTACTGTCGATGGCTTTTTGTGAGACATAAGTAACATTTTTTGAGGCTTTCAGTATATTCAGAAGGTCCATTTAGAATAAGAGCTACTTTCCTTTGATTTTATGGGCCCTGGAAATCTGATTTCTAAATCTAGTGAATTACAAGTTAAGAGTAGTAATGGCAAGTACAGCCAAGAAGATATGACAGGCAGTAATAAGATCTTTCCTGTTTAAGGAAGAAAATGAAAAGTGCATTTGCTTTCAGTAATATTTTCCCTCAATATCCATGTGGAGCAAATGGAATGAATAATAACAATCCTTAAGCTTTGGAAACAGTCCTCTATGGGGTTGGTGTGCTGGAAAACTCTTGTTCATTGTCTGTTGAAATGTAAATGTCCCTCCATCACTAAAGAAAAAAAAAATCTTCCTTCGTTTTAAAGGCAGTGCCCCATTCTTTTAGCATTGCTGCAGTGAAATTTGATGCTGTCTTCATTCCATGTTATTAATTTGTGCTCCAGAATCTAAGCTTTTAGTTAAAATAAAAATTAGGTTTCTATACACCTGCTGTGAAGTCTTCAAAATATCATCTTAATCTAAACTGATAGAATATAATTCTCGTCAACCACAAAGGTGATTTGAAAGGACAGATCTAATTTTCATGTTTATTAAAGTTTTTTTTTTTTTCTTTTTTCCTACAGTCCTGAGGGGTTGTACAGGCTCCCCAGGAGCAAGGAATTGGCCCTTGTACCAAAAAAAAAATCCTGTTTTGAGACTAGCTGCTTTATACTAACTTTGTCTTAGCCATCTGTGTAAGAGACAGAACAAGTTTTTGTATGACATATAATTGGAGTACAGTGCATTATAACTATGCCTTCTGCAAGAGGTCCACAGCCTTTATTTTTCAAATGGCATGACGCATGTCATCATTGCTTAGATATCTTGAAGACAAAGAACAGGAGATAGAACAAGATTTTGGGTTGCTAATGTCTTGCTCCCCATGCTTTGCCTCTAAATCGCTTACCTGAATTTTTGCCTCATCAGTTGGAATAAAAATAAATGAACACATTGGTTTATCTGAACTTACACCTTATCCTACCAATACCTGATAGCTAACATTTATTGACAATTTTAAAATGCAGTCACTTGTCCTGTGCTCTTATTTATATGCACTATATTATTAGTCAATCTGCCTCTCTCAGTTTGTACATCATTTTTTTTCAAAAACATTTTTAAATAAAAATATAACTTGAAAGTAAAATTAAGAAACAAATTGTAGCATTATTTTAAATTTCAGCTCATATTTTCCCATTGTTGTAAGGATTAAATTTAAAGTTACTTTATAATAATATTTTTGGTTTAATCACATACAGTATTTTTAGGTAATTAATTTTCATTTCTCTAAGTTGTGTTCATAAGGAAAACGTTTATTATCTTCCTGACCAGGTACTATGCAGGATTCAAGGAAGTGGCAATTGTATTTTTATAATTGTAGGAAAATGTTACAAATATAGCACCTAAACCCAGAAGCACATCTGTTATTTACTTCTAGATTATAATCCTCCTACAAGATGCTAAATACGCCAAAGCAGAAAGCTTTGATGATCCGTGCCTTTGATGATCCGTGCCTATACCGCAGACTGAGAGGTGGGTGAGGGCAATACCTGAGGGCACGGCTGCTGCAAAACCTCATTGCTGCAAAATCACTGAAATGTACTATTTTGATGCATATCAAAACTGTGGGCTGAATTCCATGGTATGACTCACAGTGCTTCCTCCTCCATGCTGAAAATAGCCTTGAAGAGAAGAACAGAATAACGCTAGTGAACCATACCACTGTCTCTAGTGAAATGCAAGTGGAAGGTATATGCAAATTTCAGCTGTAGGGTTTCCAAAAGCATGATATCTTCTGAAGAATCAGCACCCATGATAACTGCCAGAGTGAAAATTTTCTCAAAACTAATATTTAAAGACACTACCAAGAACTTCATAGACAATTATCTCTTTTTGTACCTCCAAAAGTTGAAAAATTCCATGTCAGACTGCTAAAGATTTTAAAGCCTGAGTATAATTTTATTTTTTCAAAAAATGTTGTGTTGTGCTCCAGTAAGGTGGGGCATGGTGGCTGCAATGGCCTGAAAAATTGTTCCAAATTAGGGTTAGGGTTAGGCTTCAGAGAACGAAAGAGTGCAGAGATACCATTGGCATGGGTTTTGAAAGCAGCTGCAAAAGGAAAGGAAGTGGCGCCATGAGAGCTCTTCTGGAAGAAATCTGTGTTGTGGTCCACAAAGAGGGATCATAGTGGAAAAACGGACCTGAAAATTTTTTCCAAATTAGGGTTGAAGTTAGGGTTCAGAGAAGAAGAGGCAGAGAGGCACCACTGCCTTTAGAAAGGGGCTGCTAAAAGAAGGGAAGTGGTGCCAATAGAGTTCTGGAACAAGTTTATGTTGTTCTCCACACATAGGGTCATGATGGCGCATGGTCCTAAAAAATTCTTTTAAATTAGGATTAGGGTTAGGATTGAGAGATTGAGAGAACACAGACACCATTGCCATTGGTATGGAAAGGGGCTGCTAAAGGAAGGAAAGTAGTGCCAGGAGAGCTCTTCTGGAAGAAGTTTCTGTTGTGGTCCACGCATGCGGTCATGGAGGCAGGATCAGCCTCAAAAATTGTTCCAAATTAGGGTTAGGGCTGAGAGAACGAGAGCACAGAGACACTGTTGGCATGGGTTTGTAAAGGGGTTGCTGAAGGAAGGAAAACAGGACCATCAGAGCATCTCTGGAGGAAAATGTTCATGTTGTGGTCCACAAAAAGGGGTAATGGGGGCAGCACGGGTCTGAAAATGTGTTCCCAATTTGGGTTAGTTTTAAGGTCGAGAGAATGAGGTAGCAAAGATGCACCATTGGCATGGGTTTGGAAAAAGACTGATAGAGAAAGGAAAGTGGTGCCAAGAGAGCTCTTCTGGAAGATGTTTGTGTTGTGGTGGACAAAAACGGGTCATAGTGGCAGCACGGGCCTTAAAACTTGTTCCAAAATAGGGTTAGGGTTAGGTTTGAGAGAACGAGACGGCACAGAGGCACAGTTGGTGTGGACATAGAAAGGGGCTGCTAAGGGAAGGAAAGTGGTGCCAAGATTGCTCTTCCATGGGATGTTTGTGTTGTGGGCCCCAGTGAGGGTTGTGGTAGGTACATGGGCCTTAAAAATTGTTCCAAACTAGGATTAGGGATAGGATGCAGAGAATGAAAGAGCACAGAGACCCCATTGGCACGGGCTTGGAAAAGAGGCTGCTGAGGGAAATAGTACGGCACCAAGAGAGCTCTTCTGGAAGAAGTCTGTGTTTTGGTCCACACATGGAGTCATGGGCAGCACAGGCCTGAGAATTTCTTCCTTATTAGGGCTAGAGTTAGGACTGAGAGAATGAGACGTAACAGAGGCATCATTGGCACTGGTTTGAAAATGAGCTGCTAAAGGAAGGAAAGTGGTGCCAAGAGAGCTCTTCTGGAAAACGGTTGTGTTGTGGTCCACGCATTGGGGTCATGGTGGTTGCATGGGTCTTAAATATTGTTCCACAATAGGGTTAGGATTATGGTTACGAGAACAAGAGCGCGCAGAGGCACCATAGGCATTGGGGCTTTTAAAGGGGGCTTTTAAAGAAGGAAAGTGTTGTCAAGAGATCTTTTCTGTAAGAAAGTTTGCGTTGGGGTCAACAAGGAGGGTCATGGTGGCAGCACGGGCCTGAAAAATTTCATCCCCATTAGAGTTAGGGTTAGAGTTCAGAGAAGGAAAGATCACAGAGGCACTGTTGGTGTGAGCTTGGAAAGTGGCTGCTAAAGGAAGGAAAGTGGTGCAAAGAGAGCTCTTCTGGAAGAATTTTGTGTTTTTGTCCATGCACAGGGTCATGGGGGCAGCACCGGCCTGAAAATTTCTGCTCCATTAGGGTTAGGATTAGGGTTGAGAGATCGAGACAACACAGAGGCACTGTTGTCGTGGGTTTCGAAAGGGGCTGCTAAATGAAGGAAAGTGGTCCTAAGAGAAATCTTCTGGAAGTTTGTGTTGTGGTCCACAAAGTTGGGTCAGAGGGGCAGCACAGGCCAGAAAAAATGTTCCAAATTAGGGTTAGGGTTGCGAGAACTAGAGAACTCATAGGTACTCTTTTTGTTGGTTTCCAAAGGGTCTGCTAATGGAAGAAAAGTGGTGCTAAGACAGCCCTTTTGAAAGATGTTTCTGTTGTGTTCCACAAAGACGGATTATGGTGGTATTACGGGTATGAAATATTATTCGAGGTTAGGGTTATGTTTGAGAGAACGAGTGAGCACAGAGGCGCCATTGGCATGGGTTTGGAAAGGGGCTGCTAAAGAAAGGAAAGTGGTGACAAGAGAGCTGTTCTGGAAGGAGTTTGTGTTGTTTTCCACATATGGAGTTAGAGGGCAAGAGGGCCCTCAGAATTTCTTCCCCAGTAGGTTTAGGTTTTAGAGTTGAGAGAAGGAGAGAGCACAGAGGCACCATTGGCGTGAGCTTCGAAAGGGGCTGCGAAAGAAAGGAAAGTGGCACCAAGAGAGCTTTTCTGGAAGATGATTGTGTTGTGATCGACAAAAGCAGGTCTTGGTGGCAGCACGGGTCTGAAAAATTGTTCCAAATGAGTTTTAGCGTTAGGGTTGAGAGAACAAGTGAGCTCGGATGTGCTGTTGGCGTGGATTTTGAAAGGGGCTGCTAAAGGAAGAAAGTGTTGCCAAGAGAGCTCTTCTGGAAGAAGTTTATGTTGTGGTCCACAAAGCAGACTATAGGTAGCTAAGAAATGATGGAAAAAAAGTGAAAGAAGTTGGACATAAATTAAATGCTTTGGGCATAACTGGATGTAATGTTTTTTCATTATCCCTTTCCCAGGGATAAATATTTTTATTCAGATGGTCAGAGTTGAAGGAGGATGAGAAGGTAGGTTGATCTGACTTACCTCCCATGAGTATGAATACATCATTTCTATTTAAAATTAACATCATTTGGGGAGATTAACTTTTAACTTAAACAGTGCTTTATACTAATCAAAATATGTGAAAAAAATTAACACCAAGTCTTTCATTCTCCTCAAGGGAGACATTTTAGCTTTTTTTTTTAGTTAGTCTAGATTCATTTTTTAAATGAGTAAGGTTATAAGTTGGCTATGAGGTTTTAATTAAGCCTTTTGTGTTTTGGGCATAAAAATTAAGTCAAAAAGTGAAGTTGCATTTTCTGAGGGGAAAATGAGAATAAGCATATGAGAAGCAAATGAGGCTAATAGGAAACAATTCACAGCTTCATTAATATCAGCATGCAAATCAAGCTATCTTCTCTTGTTATTAACACTATACTACATCTGCTGAACTTCATGATAAGCTGACCAGTTCTGTAACAAGGCTAAAGAAAATAAAGAAGTAAACATAGTTACTAGTGAGCAAAAGCAAAACAGATGAATAGAATACATATAAGCCTCACTCATACTCCAAAATGTAAAGATGAGCCAGATTCACACTACTGATATATAGAAAGAGATAATGAAGTTCTTATTAATAAGTTGTTCTTCTTAAGAAATTTTGGAGTTCTCCAAAGGCTGCAGACATAAAAAATCCTCACATACTGTTATTCTTTCTGTTTTGTAGCATAAAACAGCTTAGTTTTCCAGCTTTGATCAACTCTTCTATATTGACACACATGATTTGCAGCAATGTAAACAAGAAACAAAACAAGCAAAAAAACCCCCACTTGAATTAATTGAAAAGAAACAAGAAGTTCTCATACATCCAACTGACATTGCATATGGAAAACAGTAAAAGATAACAGCTGAAAAAATTGCCACACTTTGAGCCAAAGCCCCCTGAAAATAATGTCTTTTCCGAAATGTTTTCCATTCAGTTCACTAGAGTCTGTGTCAATCGTCTGCATGAATATCTGGCAGCACTACAATCTGGAATACTCCTGATAGGATATATTGCTTTCCAAAAGCTGGTCCTGATTTTGACTTTCTTGCAGTTACAACTTCCTTGTCCTTCCAATTATGTGCTATTAATTTTCATTCTTTACACCTTTATCCACTCACAGAGTACTTTTTAGATTTTAGCATTAACGATTCCTGTATGCTGCAGGAACAGTGAACAGCTACATTCTGGATCATACTATGTAAAAACAAACAAACAAAAAATGCAACAATTCAGAAATAAAATACAATGGCCTTGACCTCTACTACTCAGTATTACTTTGATTATATTTATACATAATGAATTACTGAGGCTAAAAATCCATAAAATCTCCAGGTCAACAAACCTTTTCTGCTATTTTTGGTGCCTACGAGAATGTACCTTAGATAAATAAATCAGACTAATTCAAATTTTGTTCATAGACGTCAAGTTTTCATCAAAGCAAATTGTTACCTTGTCCTTCAAAAAGAGGTGGGTGTGGTAAACTGCTTTCCAGTTTACTATTCCAAGAAACATACCAATCAATAAATTTTAAAATATTTCTCATAATAATACCTTACTATATAGATAGGATATGTCAGTATTGACATAAAAGTGCCAGTTCACCTCTTTTTTTTCTCTTTCTCTGACAGGAAAACTATGATTTAAAGTTATTCCTATATGGACAGGGGAGGAGCAAGAGAGAATGAAAGACAGACAGACAAAGAAACAGAGAGACAAAGAAGAATGAAAAGTGAAGAAAGGAAGTGAGACCGAGAAATAGTGAAAACTGCTCATCCCTGACATGTTTGTGTTTGCTTCTTGCAGTTAATGACATGTGTTGGCACAAAAGTGACCTTCACTTTTACTAGATGTTGCATCACTGTGATGTAAGAGGTGGCCTTCTGGGATGTAGATCAAGTTAATAATTTAATAACTGAATTGCAAAAAGGTGTCTGGAGGTTACTCACCATTGCACTGAAAAAGAGGCAGAGTTGCATGGTACTCAGTATACAGCTTGATCAAGTAGGTCAGCATTGCTGTGCTACTACTATAACCTACACATTATTTCAGTTGCTGCCTTTATGGTTTACTGAAATATAACTTTATAGGTGACATATATTTACTGACTGCAAGTAAGTAGAAATCTCTCGTAGCTTCATCTACCTTTAAGACTTCTGATAATGGTGACAACATAGCTTTTGCAACTTTATTTTTATGAATGTTATATTGTACATCTTAGTATAATGGAAAATCATTATGTTTATGATTCCTCCATCTGAAATGGTTTGTCTTGAAGTGTACATGCGCTTCAAAGACTGTGGAAAATTAGCAATAGTTTGGAATGATGATTAATATCCTTCAACTGGTCACCTATATAAGCTGCTGATCACAACACAAGAAGTCCCAAAACACATGCAAAATACAAAAAATGACATGATAGTATTATTGGTTTTACATCATCAATTACATGGTGAAGTGATTGAATGCACTGGCCATATTTATTTAACCTTTAACAGAGTTGTTGCAGTTTTTCTGTTCATGGCATTGGCTGTTATTAGGACGTGATGCATTTTTGGAAATATACTATTGAAATTATCCTGCTATTGCATGGTTTCTTTTGTTGGCTAGTATATATCAATGTGCTGCCCTAGCTTGAATATTAAATAAATAAACCAATGGAGGATGGTAAAGACAACATCTGGGATGAGGATGCTGAAATAATTATTATTATTGTAAACATTTCCTCTAATGACATCTCTATATGTAGATAACAATTTTCAACAAGTCTCTGCCCATTTTAACAGGTTCTGCAGTATTTTAATGTATTTTAATGTATTTCTAAACTGATCTGAAGACATTTAGGGGTTTGGGGATGTCTTCCAGGAATTCTAAACCAGACATAAAACTAGTGATGATCGTAGCAGATGCTGAGTGAATAAGAAATACTATGTTGATGTCAAATCAACAATACTTGATTGGAAAACATTTTAAACTATTGCCTTAAAAAGAAGGAAAGGGAAATTTTGTGGTAGAACAGTTCCTGGAAGGAATACAGGGTTCATTCTAACACATCCCTCACAAGGGCTGAGAATCATCTTGTAGGAGCAGAACTGTCAGCTAGTCACTCCTAGCCTAGAAAGAATAGGTTGGAAATCCCATTTTGGCCAAGATTTAGTCATGCTTTGTTTTTATGAGGAGCATTGCTGACAGTAGAGGTGGAGCTGAGTGGCAAACGTTAAAGAGAGTTTTGGAAAGCTGCCTCACAGAAGTATTTTGATCATTAAGAATAAGCCTTGGATCAAAGTTTTCCTCAGCATAAAAATGTTTACAACTTTCTTTGTAAAACAAATAACAGTAAATATGCTCATTCTCTCAAATGTCTCTTTTTCCAGCTTCCACGATGGTACATTGCAGTTCTAGGAAATTGATCTCTGATTACAAACAATACATAAATATAGTTCTTTTAAACATATACTAATATTGTTTAAGGAATCGTTTCAACAGTTCATTTGTTCTTTCCATAATTCCATTCACTTGTGGGTACTACAGAGTACGAAAGACCCACGAAATTTCCTTCTGGGCTGCCCACTCCCGGACCACTTTGGCTGCAAAATGTGAGCTATTATCTGATGGAATTGACTGCAGTCTGGGGAAGATTCCAGACCATTCTTTCAGATCCTTTATCATGTTTTCTCTTGTTGCCTTAGCACATTCTTTAGCTTGCACTAATCTGGATACTACCTCTACACCTACAAGTACACAGTGCTTTCCCTCTGACCTTTGAAAGGGGCCGATGTAATCAACCTGCCAGGCCTCCCATAGGCTTTTTCCCTTTCTTAAGTGCAGTGGGTCACCTCCCAGAGGTTAGTGCCAAGTGTTCATAGGTAAATTCTTAGGGGAAAAAAAATCATAGGGGTTCATAGGCAAAAAGTCATCACTTCAAAAAGGTTGCATCCATATGACACTCCCAAAATGTCATGAAGAGTTGTTGGTGTCTGCTGCTACTTCTATTTATGATAGATATCTATCCATCTATGAATCAAATTATCTGTTTAGGAGGGCAAGACTATGTAATACAGGAAATCTACCAGACTGCATGCCTCCTTGAGGGGACATACAGTTTCAGGCTCCACAGCAAAAGGTACCACAGCCCCTTTTCTATCACAGACAATTCTAAAGAATAAAAGCCCAGAGAGCAGGGAACTCAGCTTTTCTGGAGACAGTATTTTCTTCCCTAAGGCTGCAATGTTCTTGGTGATGAGAAAGTCAGCAAATCTCTTCCCACATGACCGTCAGACATTGCTTCTGAAGTTTTAAAGGAAGGAGTGACCACTAAGTTATTTTTCCATTCCACAAATTCTTGTTTGATCTTTCTATAGAGTCCTTCATTTAAAGAAAAGTGGTGATCAGGCTCTGTAACATTCATATCATAATGTTAGGAATCTAACTGTGGTGTCTCAATAGAAACAGAGAAACATCCTCAGAAAGAGGTTCTAATGAATCCAGATTTCTATAGAGGATTTTTTATATAAAATAAAATATTTTTTTTTCTAAGCATTAAGATATTTTAGGGTTAAAAAAGAACTAGACATGATGGTCATTAAATAAAACCAGCAGGCATCTGATTTGAAATGGGATTAGTTCTCTGATCCTGCTGTGCTGTTTTCATGTACATGGAATGGATTAACAAAACACTGGGGTTTTTTTTGCTTTTTGTTTTTTTTTTTTTACTCATTTCAGTTCAGGGCTATCAGTTGCTACTTTTTCCTGACTTTGCTGACTAAAACTTTTAATGAATCCATCAACAGAAACTAGGCCATTGTCAACAGTGAGCCTAATACTATCTGACACTCTTTAGAGATTAAGGCACAGACTGCACATACAGTGATGTGTCATTTTAATTTTCATTAAATAAAAAGACACGATTAAATAGAGTCTTCTCATTAAGTTTAATAGAAAGAACACGTGTACTTGGAAGCTGTTTGGGGCAATACATGTATGCCTACATTTTTTAAGAGGCTGACAAATTCACTTGATATAAACTTAGAAATCTAGCATGTGCAAGGAAGGAAAGCCAAAGATCACCTGCAGTTGAATCTAGTGAGGGACATCAAGGACAACAAGAAGGGCTTCTACAAGTAAGTCAGCAGCAAAAGGAAGACTAGAGAAAATGTGGGACTAAAGCTGAATGGGACAAAGGACCCGGTGACAAAGGTCATGGAGAAGGCTGAGGTACAGATTACCTTTTTCGCCTCAATCTTTACTGGTAAGACTGACCTTGAGGCCCTTGAGACCCATGGATAAGTCTAGAGCAAGGAATGTTTGTCTTTGGTGGAGGAAGATCAAGTTAAGGAACTTTTATACAAAATGGATATACACAAGACAATGGGACCTGTTCGGATGCTTCCATAAGTGCTGAGACGCTGTCTCCTATAACATCAGATAAGCTGATAAAATAAGGACTAGATAAACGGACAGTGAGGTAAATTAAAAATGAGCTAAACTGCTGGGCTCAAAGGATTGTGATCAGCAGTAGAAAGAGCCAGAGCCAAGCCCTAGTGGTGCAGCCCAGGGATCAATACTGCTTAACATTTTAATTAATGACCAGCTGGATATGACAGAGAGCACATTCAGCAAGTTTGCAGGTGATAAAATCTGGCTGGAGTTGTCAATACGCCAGATGGTTGTGATGCCAGTCAGGGACCTCAACAGGCTGGAGAAACAGGCCAGCCTGAATCTAATGATGTTCAGCAAACTGAGCTGGAAAGTTCTGGGAAAGAATAACCCCATTCACCAGTACAAACTGGGGCCTAACTCACTGAGGGAAGATGAGGAGAATGGTGTCAAACTATTCTCAGTGGTTTCCAGGAGGAAAGGCAATGAGCACAAACAGAAATACAGAAAAGTATGTTTAAATGTAAAAAAAAAATGGATTTTATGGTAAGGGTGAACAAACACTGAAACAGCTTGTCCGAACACTGAAACAGGCTGCCCAGGGAGGTTATGGACTCTCCATCCTTGCACATGGAGACACAGCCCTGAACAACCTGCTTCAGGTGACCATGCTCCAAGCAGAGGGTTGGATCAGACAATCTCCAGAGGTGCCTCCAACCTCAGCCATTCTGGGCGATACCATGTTTGACTGGAAATGTTGTGTTTTGTACTCACAAGATCCAAAATTGACAGTCTGAATATATACGCAAATTGTCTTGATGGTGTTTTCCTCTCTCACCCTTCATCATGTCCTACATATCAAAAAAGCACTAACAGGGATTTCTTCTAACACTGTGCTATGGCACTAACTGATTCTTGATGATATATGTAGTTTCTAAGTGCACTGCTAGTGTAAACACTTCAACCCATACCAATCAGAAATGTAGGAAGGCAGGGCTGCGTCATTTACACAGAGGAATCCACAGCACTTAGGCTACAGTATAACTCTATGTATATGGACAAATATCTTCATCACAGAATCACAGAATGGTTAAGGCTGGAAAGGACCTTTAGAGACCGTCTAGTCCAACCCTCTTGCTCAAGCAGGGACACCTAGAGCACGTGGCACAGGGTGGCATCCAGGCAGGTTTGGAAGATCTCCAGAGAAGGAGACTCCACAACCTCTTTGGGCAGTCTCTGCCAGGGCTCTGTCACCCTTGCAGCAAACAAGTTTTCCTCATATGGAGATTAAACTTCCTGTGTTTCAACTTATACCCATTATCCCTCGTCCTGTCACTGACGACCACGGAGAAGAGCCTGGCACCATCCTCCCTACAATCACCCTTCAGGTATTTGAACATGTTGATCAAGTCTCTTCTCAGTCTTCTGTTCTCCAGACCAAACAGGCCCAGCTCGCTTTGTATGACCTGCTTTGTATGAGTTGCATGCAATAGATGCTCCACTCGCTTAATCATCTTGGTGGCTCTCCTCTGGACCCTCTTTAGAAGCTCAATGTCCTTGTACCGGGGAGCCCAGAACTGCACCAAATACTCCAGGTGCAGCCTCACCAGAGCTGAGTAGAGGGGCAGGATCCCCTCCCTCGATCTGCTGGCAAAGCTCCTCCTGATGCAGCCAGGATTCCATTGGCTTTCTTGAGTCACGAGGGCACACTGCTGCCTCATGGTTAACTTGTTGTCAACCAGGATTCCCAAATCCTTCTCTGCAGAGCTGCTTTCCAGCAGGTCAACCCCTAATCTGTACTGGTGCCTGGGGTTATTCCTCCCCAGGTGCAGGACCCTGTATTTGTCCTTGTTGAACCTCATGAGGTTCCTCTCTGCCCAACTCTCCATCCTGTCTAGGCCTCTCTGAATGGCAGCACAGCCCTCAGGAATGTCGCCCACTCCTCCCAGTTTGGTGTCATCTGCAAACTTGCTGAGGGTGCACTCTGTGCCCTCAGCCAAGTCATTGATGAACCAGTTGAACAGCACCGGGCCCAGTACTGACCCCTGCGGGACACCACTGGCCACAGGCCTCCAACTAGACTCGGCCCCATTTATCACCACCTCTGGGCTCTGCCATCCAGCCAGTCCTCAATCCACTTCACTGTCCACTCATCCAGTCCATATTTCCGGAGCTTCCCTATGAGGATGTTATGGGAGACTGTGTCGAAAACCTTGCTGAAATCAAGGTAGACAACATCCACAGTCCTCCTATCGTCCATCCAGCTGGGCACCTCATTGTAGAAGGCTATTAGGTTCGTCAAACACGACTTTCCCTTGGGGAATCCCATGCTGAATCCATCCTGATCACCTTCTTTTCCTTGACATGCCTAGAGATGGTCTCTAGGATGAGCTGCTCCATCACCTTTCCATGGACAGAGGTGAGGCTGACTGGCCTGTTGTTTATCAGGGTCCCCCGTCTTGCCCTTTTTGAAGACTGAAGTGATGCTGCCTTTCTTCCAGTCCTCTGGCACCTCCCTCGCCCTCCACGACCTCTTGAAGATGATGAATGGAGAGCAGCTGAGCAATGACCCCCGCCAGTTCCCTCAGCACTCTTGGGTGCATCCCATCTGGGCTCATAGATTTAAGGGTGTCCAGTTTGCCTAAATAATCCCTAACCCAATCCTCCTCAACCATCGGAAAGTCCTGCTCTCTCCTGCTTCTCTCTCTTGTCTCTGGGCTCTGGAGTTCACATATTTCATGCAGTTCATAACAGGTCACCTTCATAAAGTGAATACTCTGACAGGATCCCCATGTGGGCTAGTAGAAATTCATATTACTGCAAAGCAGTGCTTGCTTTTGCAAGTACATTTCCTCTGATGCGCCGTTGATTTTTTTCATGAAGCAGTTTGTGTATCTATAGATCTATAGTATATACATATAATATGCTGTATACACATTAAACATGTAAATACCAAAAGCAACAAGAGGTAGGAGTAATAGTAAACAGTATCACTGGGTAGATGAGTTTCAGATTCTTCTGCACCAGTAACTGGAATTAGTATTGTAGTAAACTTTCTGGGTATTTCAAGTTGACTGTACATTTCTTAAGGCAAGCACTATCATCACAGAGACTTTGTCCCACTTCGAGAATTATGATCATTGGAACAGAGAGTGTAATTCAAACAATAGCATTTAAAGGAGAAAGTAGTTCTCATTTTTTACAAGCTTTACTCATACTTTTTGTTAAGTTTTATGATTTTACACACTGTACAAATAGTTCATTCCATCCCTTTCCTCCTGCCCTCAATTTTTATCTTGTGAGGAGGTTATTCAGTTTTAAGTCCAGGAAATGAAAGGAGGAAAATACAACCTAACAGATCAACCCCTACAGGTAACCTATCAACAAGCAGTGTCAGGATTAAAAAAATGGAATCACATCAAGATATGATTATCCTTGTGTTTCTGCTATATAAGACGGTAGTATGAAGAGAGCATAGCTTGTTTTGTATTCTGATAAAAAAACAAGTAATGTTATCAGTCCTCTAAGTAAACATGCAGCATTTGCTAAGATCTTGAAACACACACATCACATTACTCCATGACAGCTTGCTGTTTTCATGTTGCTGTTTTTACAGGGGAAGTCTAATTTAAGGAAATTAAATTAGGTAATTCTTGCAAAGAGATAGTGATGTGTAATGATAAATAGTGATATATATCTTTCTCTAAAACAAATAACCATCTAATTCAATATTTTGCAGGTTGATATTCCAAAACAGGAAAGGCTACTCAAATTTTGTAATGCTGCAGACAGAAGGTTAGGTCTGCAGTGTTGTTGTTATATGTACTAATACAAAATCTTACTTTATCAAAAATCAGGGCCTACTCTGCTCCTGAGTGGTCTTCACATTTGGGAAGCCAGTGAAACTCTGGCACTTCCCCAAACTTCTTATTAGCTAAACATTTAGTGACACTTGTATTCAAGCAACGTGAGGCTTGAGACTACTTAAGATAGCTTCCAGCAGGCCACCATTTGGAACAAGAAGGTTTTGGTAACAGCTACATAAGAATTTGTAATAAAAAGAACAACATTAATGGAATACATTTAGAAAAATACAAGGTATGGAAGAACCAGATACTGGTATTGGTGAAAAAAGGAAGTACATACATAGAAGCAAAATGATCGTATTTTACACATTCAACTCTAGTCTCTGGGCAGCAATGTAGAACTAAGTTTGGGGTGAGATAACAAAAACAATGGAATTAATTATGCTGTCAGATGATACAGAGACATAAGAGAATATTAAGGTAGAAACCTAGAATTAGTAGCAAATAATATTAAGGCAGTCATGGAACTTGGATGGGAGGAAGGTATGTTGAGCTTGTGAGAACACTTTCAGTAATTTGTTGAAATCCCCAAAATTGTGGCTTGTGGAGATCAAAGAAGAAAACAAAAACTATGGCACTAGACAACAATGTTAATCTGGAAAGAAAGAAGCTGTAAAAAGTTTTGTCAATCATTAAAGGGGTAAAAGGACTGTGGATGAAAGGGAACACATAAACATCTCATCCATTAAAGGGGTTCAACATCTGTGGATGAAAGGGAACACATAAACACCACTTAGAAATCAAGAACTAGATCATCGCTATTGTCAATCACTGAAAACTTGTTTATGGGATTTGGAAATCTGGTATGTACTTCCAAATGGAAAATCAGGAAAACCAGTTACTAGGAAATCTTTATCAGAATGTGAAGAGACAGAAGTCATTTTTCTCCTCTGTCTCCCATTCAGGATTTGTTTGAACAGCCGCACAGATCTATCATATCTCGGATGCGCTGTAGACCGCAGCCTGCCGCAAGCCTTCGCAGGACACACAGTGCTTTTGCTCCACCCTCGTCTGCTGTGACTCAGGGGCAATTTCAGACTTGCTCAGCTTCCTCTTCTCTGTGACCTATTATATACACACGACTGTAGATGTGCTTCTTTAATCTCAGATATAGGATATCACTTTTTTTTTTTAATTTTTCATTTTAACTGGATTAAATTTTCAGGGGCAATGTAACATTCAGCAATCTCTGATTTTCCAGTTTGTATTCTACAAAGACATCTGTGAATAAAACATTGAGGTTAACTTTAAATATTTTCTTTAGCAGTGTTTCTAAGGATTGATGCTGAGTTCACTTGGGGTTCACAACAGGACTACCTTTTCTGTTGCAGATTAATGAACAAAACTAAACTTCCACAGGAGCAGATCTCAGCTCAATGAAGGCATACAATTCAGGGAGTGCAAGAAGAAGGAAGGATGAGAGATAAAGGCTGGTGACACTATAATACCTTAAAACACTTTCATGTAGTAGGTAGCCTGATAAGAATCTCTAGAATGAGCAGTGTAGAAATTGCGTGGGTTTATATGGCAGAATTAGAAGAACATAGAGGAAAGTGATTGAAGGTAGCAAGCAAGTAATACAGGGCGAATTAAAAAAAAATAGACAGACAGACTGATATCTTCCCAGGAGTTGCTGCAATTTGTTTAAATAGTCTCTAGTCCTGCTTTCTACTCATCATTCCTGGCATCTATCTGGCACAATCTCTGTTGTGCCAAAATAAATGTCTGGGCAATCATACAGTGAACTCGACAGGGTTGTAACAGATACTGGTTACTTTTCAGCACATTTCCCAACAAAAATGGCTCTGCTGCCAAAAAGATGATGATGGGATTGTAGACTGCAGGGATGATAGACAAAAAGGGGCTGGATAAATGAGCGGAATGACTAGGAGGAAGAGGTAAGTGCGGTGATGTTACATCTAATTTGACATAATTTTGGAGTGCTGGAAGGGTAGTCACAATTCCCAACACAAATTCCTTTTATATGAAATCTATCAGTCATGCAGAGAAGGTATAGACATTTCTGTGAGCTAATCAAGAAATGTATTTTCTTGGGGTAAAAAAAGTGGGGAAAATATATCTATATTTATTAGCTGCAGACAAACAATTGCCTGAGGAACATAGAGTTCTGCAGAAGTGACTGGAAAAGCCCTGGTCATCTGACCTACAGAGGAAAAAGATGCAGCAGAAAAGAATGAAGAAACCAGAGAAGAAAGCAGAGTATGACAGACTGATTTGGGAATGATAATTTTTTCACATTACAGCATGTTACGCATCTAGATTACGAATTTCAAATTCTTGATTTTTCCTTTCTTGCATCTCTTTCAATGTAAACACACACAAGCCTATACAGATAGTTTCATGTGAGCAGCGCCAATGTTGTTCATCAGCTCTATTGCAGATTTGCTGCAGTATTTTTGAAAAAGTCTAAGCAATTCTGCCTCTCTCTTCCCTCCTGTTTAATATTGTATTTTTCAGGAAAACTGCCCGTTATAACTTTTATAACTTTTAAGCCTACATCTCTACTTAGGAGGCTTGATGTCCATATGTCCTTGAAAGACTGACACATTCCCTTTCGTGTTCAATTTTTAGCTATTTAGGGCAAAGCTCCTAATGAAAACCAAGACATGATTTCATGATACTGGAGGGACACTAATCATTTTCATCTGCACATTATTCCTTCACCTGCATTCCCACAAAAATAGCACTGACTGTACTGTGAAGCAAAGTAGAGAATCAGTTGGGTTAGAGTCAATTTTCATTTTTTTTAATCACTGATCAAAGTCATTGTGTAATCTCACAGGCACTGAACCACTGTGAGGAAATACTGTGGGAACATGACCAAGCAGCTGGGGGAGGTAAAACAATGGGAATTCTTTAAACCGCAATTACTGCCAGAGACTCACTATAATAAAAATGTGATCTCAATAGAGAAAAATATATATTTATTTTTGCTATGAAATTTTCCAAGATAAGCAAACCATTAGCTAAAATAATGTGCACTAATAGTGGTCTTGGGAAAATATGTATATGTCTATGTACACATAAATATGTCACAGAAATAAGATTGCACAGTCTTCATCTTGGCATTTGCCTTTTTTAAAGTTTTGTCTTTGCAACATTACTTTTATCTTGCTATTTTTAATACAATGTCCTTGATTACTTTAAAGTGATTTTTTTTAAAGGAAAGCCACGGCACTACCTCAAACCATCTTGTCTCCCACTAGTAGTTTGTTAGCAACATTAGTGACTTCTTTGCAAGGGGATTTAACAGCTGATAATGCACGGTGGGGTGAGGAGATTCAATAGTCTTTGGACTTTTATCAGGATCTGGAGGGAAGAATACTCCATTATTTATAGAATTTACAAACTCCTACCACTGTCTGTGAAGTCTCTCCTTCCTGTTTCTAAATTCTCTACCTCAGGCTTATGGCCTTTCTCCGGCTCAATATTGCTTCTGCAATGACATCAGGCTGTTTCTTCTTTGCCACTCTCTTGTGTATATCAGAAAAACAGACAAAGGAAATACAACCCCTCTCTGAAGCCTTGTGTCAACCAGCGCATGAAGCAATTTGAGGAAGATTTCTTGAAGGTCTGGAATAAAGCATCCTCCACATCCTGCAACAGAAGCAGATCTTAAGTCTACTCACTGTTTAAAAGTGAGCTGTGAGGAACTGAAGTCTGACACAGAGTGAGATTTCCTTTTTTTTTTTTTTTTGAAAGAACTGAAGAAAATCCCCCGAGAAAGCAGTAAAACAGATAATTAATATTGCAGAAAAACAAGTGTTTCAAGGAAGGAGATGGTGGAAAACTATTTCTCTCTTTCATAAATAAACCTACTTTGACATGTAGAAATGTGATATAGGTAATTTCCATGAGTTGGGGAAATTCTCATGAAGATATGATCTATGAGGTGTGGTTTATCCCTACTAAGTGTAAGCAGAGCTAACTTTTACTTTCCGTTTACTCTCAGCCTACTTGATATTTTCCATCATGCCAAATGTGGATGCATGTAGCTTTAACTGTGGTTCTCTACAATGCATACTCACCTTCTGTTCTTTCCTTCTCTTTTGTGCCCAAGTAACTTCTAATCTTGTTTAATATTGACCTTTTCCTTTCCTTCATCCGTAGGTACACAAAATAAAAAGTAACAACAATCATTGAGTACCACTTTTTTTTTTTTTTTTTTAACTAGAAAGATCAAGTAAGAATATTACCATCCTGAGATATGAAAAGATACAGGTAAAATTCAGCACAGATTTGTCAGCTGTGTGTGCACATGTGGCAGCAGATCTTGATTTTATATTCTCACTGTCATTCAGCAATTTTTTCTCGTTCTCCATTCCTACACACTATTTTGTTTTTCTAACCTAATATGAACCCCAAATGTACTATGTATTATATATCATCAGTTAATTAAATGCAAATGTATACTGAGATAACTATAGGCTTTGCTCCCAAATGAGATATGAGTAACACAAAATTGCTCATTCCCATTCTGATCTTGTTCACTGCTCAGGGCAGCGTACCATGAAAACAGTAATTCAAAAAATAGAAATTCAAACTGTAACGATACTGACGCATTCACTATGCTATAAAGTAGCAATGAATATACAATGTAGCAAAAATAGGCAAAAAAAGGCACGTGGCACAGGGTGGCATCCAGGCGGGTTTGGAAGATCTCCAGAGAAGGAGACTCCACAGCCTCTCTGGGCAG
>JAUBNY010000312.1:232704-248667 GCA_032275445.1 Crypturellus soui | reverse complement strand
ATATATATATATGTATGTACACACATATATGATATATAAAAAGATTCTGAGTGTCAGATATGTAGCTATATATTCCCACTAACCTCAAGGGATTGGCCTCAAAATTCTGATACAGATCAATTTTTTTCTACTTTCTATTTTCAGTAGAGTCTATCAGAAAATTTTGTTGCAGAATTGAATTAGCATTCTGTGTTGAGAATTGCACTAGTATAGAAGAAGTGTTTGTGCCTGGCATAGCTTATAAATCAAAATACTGCAACTTATTTATTTATTTATTTATTTATTTATTTTGTTCCCCTCCCCGTAAATGCTAGTCTCTTAAGTAGCCCTGTTCTTCAAAGTGCTTAATACTGGGTGAGTACTGCTGCGTAAGGTGATGGCCTTCTTATTCCATGTAGGATGCATGGGCTGCCAGGGTCAGAAGCAGAGACGGATGGTAAACTTGTTTTATGACTTGCCCTGAGGTTTAGTGTGGCTATGCAGAGCTTGCTTGCTGGCATGGGGATCTGGTGCATGAGCTTGTGAGCTAATAGCATTGCCTGGACAGCTCTTGTCTTAATTTAGTTTAAAATACAGTCTTTCCTCTAGATGCTGTCACTGATGCACTCTCCCTCGCCCACCTGGTAAAAGACTTTTTCTGCTCTGAGTTTTGAGCTTTTATTCCCTTTCCCGTCTCCCCTGCCTCTCCCAGCCCTTCTCCTTCCCCCTCTCTTCTCTCCCTGCTAAAAAGTAAGTATGGAATGTATGAAGCCTGTTCTGTGTCTGTTTATTGCCACCTGCATAGTTACTGGAGAACTTCCTTCACCTGGATTTTCTTTGGGTTTGTCAGCACCTAAGCTAACAAATTGGGATTCTCTGCTTTTGTCTTCTGAAGAGCCAGCTTCTGCAAAAGTATTGCAATGATCTATTGCAAAATCTGTAGGGTGGAGTTTTTAAGACAAATACTAGAAAATTCTATATTAGTACATGTTCAAGATTATGCCTTTTTCACAGGTGAATTTGATTTTGACTGCCAGTCACTTGCAGAGTTTTTGAAGCTTCTGTATTGTTTTCATAGCCCAGTAACATATGATTATAGATTACAGAGAATTATAGGTTATTACAGAGATTATAGATTATCAAAGATTATAGATTTTAGATTTATTTGGCTTCATAAATATTGGGCAGGAGGAGAGGGGGGAGGAATTCTTAAGGTGAGACCAGCACAGTTACTGCACAGTGTTTAACCATAACTACATATACATAAATTCAGGCATGCAATCTTCATTAAAAAAAAAAAATGAAATACATCTTTTTACCATATTCTTTCTCACTTTTTTGCCTTTCTGCTACTTAGTAAAAGATACTGTAGTGTTTACCTGTATTTCTTTTTTCCTCAGATTCACTGTTTAATCTGCATAGATTTTCATAACCAGTAATAAATGTGAAAGTATTTAAGATACCTTCATGTCTGATTTTCTCTCTGAGAGAAACCTCTTCTGAGTTTTTTTTGAGAATTGTAATGTGTTCCCTTTTTACTAATTACTCTTTGAAGTCTCAATCATCAGATTTCCAGTTGCATTTTATGTTTATCTGTATCACTCATATATACTTTTTGATGCACTGAAAGATAAAATGCCTGCAGCTTGATTTATGCTGCCTTCTTTAAGAGATTGAATTACTCTATCACATGTTGATTTGACTATTCTGACTTCAGAAACAATAGTTTCTTCCAGGGACTCGCATAAGCCTTAAAATCTTAAGGCTTATGTGATGATGTGTTATGTTGTGGTGAGACTAATGACATAAGATAAGCCTTATGTCATTGTTGGCAGTCAGAGACTTTCTTGGCAGAATCATTTTGCATTAATATTGAGAATATCCAAATAACAAATAGTGAGTGTGGATGTTTTTTGCTGGTGATTTTTTTTATTAATTGTTTTTATTATTAAAAAAGGAATGATGCCACAGAAGATTGAGTTGTTCGATATTCTGGACTTAGATATTGAATGTGGTGTGTAGGTAAATTTGAGGGAAAAATATCCACTGAGGCCACAGAAAGTAATTATGTACTAAGGTTCTGTTAGCTTGCAAAAATAATAATTTTTCTTACCATCTGTGTTAACTTACCAGTTGTAGACTGCCACAGATTGTGTTCCTTTTTAATGTGTCAATCACTATAATTTCTTTGAATTTTGAGTACTTACCTGCTATAACTATATGGATAGTCTTTGAAGGAGAGCAGCAAAGAGGAGAAAAAGAATCCATCTTGCAGCAAATTAATTTCAGGACAGTTTAATGTTGGCACATGCTGATAGAATGCAGTTCTCCAACTAAGCAGCAGGACTGTACTAACGTAAAATAATTTTGACTTGAGTCATAGTTTTTTATTTTGACCAGTTGGATGACATAAACCCACACGCTGCAGTATTTGTTGAGCAGATGGCATATAACATTATCCATAGAAGATTGGAACATGAATGACTGGTGTCAGAAGGCTCTTCAAAATGGACCTGCTTTAGAATATTGCCATATAGTTGGAATTATTTACTTACAGAATATGTACTAGGGTATGAGTTTGGTGTATTATGCCCACAGTTGGTACCTTGCTTCGTCTTTATTATCATCCAAGAGATACTTGCAGGTAACTTTTGTTCTACATTAGAGGTTACTGTGTGCAAAATACTTTGTATGCCAAAGCCTCAGAACTCTGAATGGAATTTCAAGAAATGTTAGACGCGTGTTTCCTTGTTTACTGTTAATTATGAAAGCATCTGTTAAGTATTCATTTTCTCTCTTGCTTGTGAGCAAAGTGTTTTTTATTTTAAATAGATTGAAGTGATTTTTTTTCTTTTTTTTCAATTGTGTCTCTACAGGAGTACCAAAGTCAGATCTTCTACATACAAGATCATTAAGGGGGCACAGAGACTGCTTTGAAAAATTCCACTTAATAGCAAATCAGGATTGTCCACGGTCAAAGCTATCTAAAAGTACATATGCAGAAGTAAAAAATATCTTGAGCAAAAAAATTAACTGGATCATACAGTATGCACAAAATAAGGATTTAGATTCTGATCCTGAAAGCTCAAAAACATCCCAACACCAGTTTTTTAACTTCAGACATCAGACTGATAGAAAACTGCTACCACAGTTTGACTCCCCAGTACCTAGATATTCTGCAAAATGGATAGATGGAAATTCGGGAAGCATCTCAAACTGTTCACAAAGCCTTCTGGAGCAAAGAGAATCGCCTGATTTTAATCTTGATATGTTACAAGAAACAGGTGCTACCTTCTGTTGCAACAGTGTTTTGTGGTCTAAACACGAGGAGCCTCAGAAAACTGAAAAAGCTGAAAGTGATTCACACACCAGTGTTCACAGAAGGCATCCACATTACAGCAGGGAAGAATGTAAGTATGTTTATGCTTGCAGTAGCGCAGAGTAAAGGGCATCCTCTAAAATATCTCTTGACCAGTTTATGTCCTTGCATGAATTAATTCAATTTGAAATAGTTATTAGCTCTTCAAAATTGCAGTAAAACCTATAAGGAAAAGAGATGCACAGCTAAGAAAATATGCATTATATCCCAGTGTGGCATAACATGTCTGACTTGTGCAAAGAAGGTAACAGTAGAGTTACTAGAAGTTACTAGAACTGGAGTTACTAGTAGTTACAGTCTGGTTGACTGCAGTGAACTGCTAGTATGTTGGTCATAGCAATGGCACAGTCCTACTTGATTATGAAGCTAACAGTAACCATCATGCTGAGTATGTGTGGTCTCTGGAACTGTCCTGGAAAAAGAGCTGCCTCAAGTAAATAGAAGGAATTAGAGGTAAACAAAGCCAACTTTTGAAACAAAATGCAGGATTAAAGCATCTGTAATAGCAATAGGCTGTTCCTGTTCATTCCATGAATTTTCTTCTGCTTTAGCATAAGAAAATATGAAGGCCCTTATGCCACCAGGTCATATGTAGTGCTGTTGCATAGGAAATTGTTTTGATAACTATGGTGATAGTGAAAGCAGTAGAAAAATAACTTCCCATTATATCAGAAAAAAAGTCATTAGAATCAGGTTTTAGAAAAATAGCTCTGGAATACTATAGCAATTTTGGAAGCAACACATTTTATTTAGGCTAAGTTCTTAGAGATCTATGCTGCTTTTGGAACAGTCTTCAATTCTAAAATCAGATTCCTTTGCTCGTCCTACTGATGAAGATATAGGTAACTGCAGAGGCCCTTTGCATTTCAAGAAACCCAAGAAAGTAGTAAAGAAAAGCAGCTTAGCAAAATGTGGTGGAAAAATGGATAATGAAAAAGAAGGTGGTAATATAATTCAGATGGAGACATGTAGACATACTGTTTTTAAAAAAAAATGGAATCAGTTTTCTTTAGAAGTTTTTTATATTAAACTAATAAAACCTCTTTTACTGCTTGGCCATTTTTCATTCTTCATAAATGGATTTTTCTTAATGCTTAACTGTTATGTGAGGCTCCACATTGACAGTGGATCTTAAAGTCTTAAAGCCCTAAATCCAAACAGATACGTGGTGCTGTTTGACCACCTGTCCTTTGGAGTCATAAATTGAGATTAAATAAATCAGAACAGCAGTTAACAGAGGAATTATGAAAGCTTGACCTGGGTTATGGGCTTATCAGACTGAAGTTAGTCACTTGGAATTTATCTCTCTGATCTCCAATTTGGGACATACAAAGCAGGTTTGAGCACATGAACAGATTTCCCTTTTTCTAGCTGTTATTTCTGCATAATGCACTTTTAAACCTTTTTGCCTTGAATTATAATTATTTGTGTAATCTTTGTAGAATTTAGCTCTTTGGGGTTAGAAGGCATCCATTTGGGAACTTTTAATATCATTTTTTTCTAGGAAAAAAAAGTTTAGTTAAACCTCCCCTGCCAAAATGAGGTGCTTTCTGTCATTGCAGTACCTGCACTGTCTGTAAATGACGTAACACTCTAGTAAAAACTTGTTAACTATTGTAAGTAGCTAGGCCAATAGTATATCTTTATCAGTTACCTCACCTATAGACTGAATAATCTTTATCATTTAATTTCAGTGTAAATTAAATTCAGTGTAAGTGTAGTATCATTTAGTATTCTTGCCCTCCCCAATTTTTCTCCTGCACCGGAATGATGCGACTCAAAACAGTCTTGGGTCCAATATACACACAGAGAGAAGAAAATGTGTGAATCTACTGTTGTTGATGCAACAGTGGCAGCAACTTCCTGTTGGAGCTATGGAAAGAGAGGACAATTCCTTGATTTTTTTTTTTTTTTTTTTTTATTAACATGTGGAATCAAGAGTTTTCTTTGAGTTGTGCAAGTACTAACTTAAAGGATACTCATATGCTGAGAAAGGAGTCATCTGTTCTGTCGCTGAGGGAAGGAGTGAGCACCTCTGTAACTAGCTGATGGTGGAGACGCGTGTATCTCTTTCACTGTTAAGTGGCCTTAGGACCTGAGTAGCAAGTAGGACCTCTTGGCTGTTACCAACTTCTTCTCTCAGTAGCAGCAAAAACTTAATATCCCATAATTACCAGATTTGATAGGGGCTGGGAGGGAAGGTTTAGGATAATACTGAAGTATTGAAAGATGTCAGGCAATTTACACAAGCAATTCTGATTCTGTTTGTTTCTATATTTTTACATCTCTTTTGCATTGAGAAGGAATTTTCTGTGGAATAGACAGTTATCCTTAGAGCACCCAAAATCAACCTAAAATATATTTCAAACTTCACACAGATTACTGATAAGTAGAGCTGCCTGTAATTACTTCCACCCATCCATTCTGTTGTCAACATGTAAGTTACTTCGGTAAGGTGCTAACAGATCTTATTGTTACAGTGAATATGATGTCTCCCGGAGAGTTAAAACAACTTAATGAAAAACTGCTCAAGCAAATTCAGGGTGAGAATTTTTAGATATTTTGGCGGGGAGGAGGGAGGTTGTATGCTTTTTAATAAAGAAAAATCCAGCTTTATGAATACTGGCATGACTTATATTGTCAATGAAGTTTTGAACATGACTTAGCATACCAACCTACCAAGTAGTGTTGGAACAAAATGCCACTGTTCCTTTTAGCTTGCCTAAGTACACATGTGATATTTTTGCCAGTAAGGGTCAGCAGTGCTTCTTAACTCTGTAAGAGCACAGCAACCAAGTGATCCCCCTACCCGTGTCCTTGCAGAGGTGTTTGAGGAGCTGGCGCAGCAGGTGCAGGAGAAGGACTCTCTGGCCTCGCAGCTGAACGTCCGCCACATCGCCATCGAGCAGCTGCTGAAGAACTGCTCCAAGCTGCCCTGCCTGCAGGTGGGGCGCACGGGGGTCAAGTCCAGCGCCCCTATATAGCAGGAGGCACCTCGCATCTCTAGTGTCGACTTTTCCCAGCAAGCTTGGCTAATCCCGAGTTAGTGGCACAGGCAGGTGTCTACACGCTTCTGAGGAGGCTTGGGCAGCTTTCTCTTTGCTTTTGTAATTCATAAGTCTTATTTCCCTTCAGTTTTAATAAAAAGGCAATTAAGTATTGAAATCTACTGTTTAAGGTTTTTTCACAATGAAGTTTCTTTTTTTTGCCCATAACTACATGTGAGCCTTGAAATGAACTTTATGTTTGGTTGATAATAAGTTCTTTCTAACAAAGGAGGGCCTGAGGCCTGTTTATCTGCCAAGCTGATAGAGAGGAGGAATGGAAATTTCAGTTTTGATCCAGTCTTATCATGTTACATCCAAGATAGCTTTAAGGGCAGAACAGTATTAAAGAAACTCATGTTTTCTTATTTATTATGAGCAATATTTTATTATTGAAATTTTATACTAAATAAATACTATTTTAGGTACTTTTCCAGATCTCTTTATAAAATGCCTGAATTATTCTATGTAATGTTGATGCCTTGTGTATGATTGTTTATCCTTTTTCAGGTCTGTATCTTTCATGATACAATTTAAAAGAAATTGTTTCCCAAAGAGATGTATTTCACATGTTTAAAAAAATCTAGTGGTGCATCACTTATTTTTTATCAGCTTTTTAACTAAAAAAATTGGTTCATGAGATATGGGTTATATCTTGTTAAAAAAAATTAAATAAATAAGCACAGCACTACTTTTTAAAAAAAAAAAAATGCATACGGTTTTAATGCATATAAAATGGAGTGAAGTTTTCAATATTGAAAAATTACTTCAAAGAAACTAAATAAATTTGTAATACTGCAATACTTTGTCTTGTTATGAGGTTTTTTCATAGTGTTGGACTTTACTGTGGTAAAGAGTGGTTTAATTGTAAACCACTGAGTGATTTCATTGTAAAGTACAAATAGAATAGCAATGATACATTATCAAATAGAATATTTTCTGCTTTTTGTAAATCTTGCATCAAATCTTCCTTACCAAGGAATTTCAGTTTAATAATCTTAGCTGACAAGACTTTGTTGAATTGCCTTTGCATAACTGAAAGTTGCAAGTTACAGTAAATGACAAATTAAAGTCAGGAGTGAAGAGGACAAGTTTTCCTTCCTCTCTAAAGTTAAGTTACATGTTGTTGCTTTCTGATGTTATGATTTAAGTGGAAAATATGGAGTAAATCATCTGGGGGAGTAAATGAATGGTTAACATTACTCAAGGTTAGATCAGGTGTTAAATTAAACCTGAAAATTAAACCAACATTCAAACTTTCTGATTGCTTTTTTTTTTTGTGATTTAAAAGCATAGCATCTACACTTTAAATCCTTTATTCTACATTTATTATCTGTTTCCCTCCTCCTTCCCCTCTGGTGAATGCTCAAGATGCAGAGGGCATCAGCTGCCTGGCAGCTCTTTACAGAAGTTGCTGCTGCACCTCTTTAAGGCAGGAGTTCAAGAAGACAGATACAACTACATTCTTGGGTCCTTTGGTTGAAAAAGAAGGTACCCTAAGTAAATGCTTGTACTGTAACATTTCATTATGCTCTTACATTGCATATACATTTCTTTTCCTGTTACAAAACAAAAAAAGTGAAAAAAAACGTTGTCACTTTCAGTGACAAATGAATCTGATGTAAATCTAGCTCAAACGGGGCCTGTTCCTGTGCAGATGTGAGATGCACACAAAATGTGTGTGGTGAGCGAGTTTCCCTGGGTGGGGGAACACTTGCATTTGTAGAATTGATACTTAAAGCCGCACGCACCTATGCTGCGTCTTTCTTCACCCAACAGGGTTCACTTTGAAAGCCTAGCTATGTGAAAGTTGGCGTTTTTTTATGGGCACATGAGCTATTGCTAGTTTAAATGGTGTCAAGAACTGTCCAAATGTTCATAAAAAGGAAGAATCTTATGAGGTGCTCTCTGGAATCATGAAGGGTCACTATGCATTTTACTGAAACTGATAATTGTAAAGGGCAAAAACTGAGCTCTATTAAAATGGATCTATTGCTAATAAAGATACTCAGCTGAACTGACTTTTAAAACTTTTTGTCACCTTACCTGTATTGCTGTGCCTAGACACCCTGACAATGAGAATACAGCTGGATCTAAGGCTTTATGAGAAAATATTAATTAAACTCACAAGGAGTCTTGCTTGAGCAGACCAGGAGATCAGTATATCTGTAAAAGAGCAGTGCCTCCAAATTAGATCAATCTAAGTTTAATGCCCTTTTTTTTTCCACACCAAAGGTTAATTTTTAGGAGCAACTTGGTAACTGCATTTTAAAAGTGCTCTTTTGCTCTCTGTTTTTTCCATGTTGAGGGGACATATGGTGGCTGAATGACAGTGCATGTTCTGGTTTCTGTACTGATGAGCCCTTTCAGAAGGCAGTTGTGTAGCCTTGAGGTTGTAGCTTTTTATTAATTATATCCTAAGAACCAAATTCACTTTTGAGTTTTTGACATTAGAAATACTCCTGCCAGTTAAATAAATGTTTGGTCAAGTGAAATTTGTTTTGCAATTATTTTTAAATCGACATAAACATTTAAATTTTGAGATTTTGCTTAATTTTGAGGAAAATATAATTAAAGCAAGCAATCTTTCGCCTCCCTAATGGTTTGCTTGCCTTTTTTTTTCTCAAGATGTCTGGCTTTAAGAGGGAATGAATGTTAATTCTCTGTTTTTTTGCTGGAAATAAAATCAGTGATGTGTAATACCTGTAACAGCTATGAAGCTTAAAGAAAGACTTTAAAATAGGTTGAACGGTATATTTTGTCAAGAAAACTTCTGTGAATAACCTTTTTTTCTAAAATGCCTCATAAATCATTGTCCTTTCTAAAGATAGAAATGATTCAAATTCACAAAGACTATAAGTAAATTTATTTGCATATTTTTAAAAGATGCTCTATGTTTATTGTTTGTTGTGTGAAGCAGCACACAATTCTGTAATGATTAAATATTAGCATCTCTCAGTTTAACATGATGGCTTCATAAGGTTTCAGTGTTAACATGTGTGAATTAAAGGAAATAGGAATGCAGGTAGCAGTAGTTTCTGTTAGTAGATTAAGTTTTGCAATAGAGTGGAAAAAATGTATATCCTACTTTATTATTATTGTTCCTTGGTAGTGTAATGATAGCACAGAAGTCAATTATGGATCCCACTGTGAAATCTAAGGCAGAACTTCACTGAGTTTTTCTCCTCCATTTAATTTCTATCCCATTAGTGGCCATCGCCACAGACTTCGGAAACCCGCAAGAAATGTCTTGCAGTCCCTGTTTATCAGCCATCTGCTTGGATGTTTATTTAAAGGACCAGTATCCTATTTTCCCTCTGTTACTGAGAACAGATTTCATTGGCAAGTTGAAAGCCTTATGATGTAGGGGTGTAATACTTTTTTGCAGGCCTATTCTAAGGTGGCCACTGATGACATTTGGCACTTACCTGCCCAGCATTATCCTGCTTTCACTGTATTTTATATTCCTTAGTTGTCATGAAAAGCTTGAGAAATGTCATTTTTTTTTTTTCTGTGAATGTAAACACAATCAGAAAAGCGCAATTAACTTGTCAGTGCTTCAAATACAAATGAATTTTCTGTCTGTCTCTGCCAAGCCTTTGACCCCTTGTAGCTCTGTTACCTTCCCGGCTACCTTGCTATCAGTTTGGCTGCCTTCCTTTCCAAGATCCAAGGCCCAGCTGCATGGCCCCAGCTCTGATTTCAGAAGCATTGCTGGGCTTTGAGACAGAACCATGAGAAAATCTAGAGAAAGATAAGAAAGGTAAAAATGCCAGGCAGAAGGGCAATTCTTAGCAGGTCAAGGATTCAGAAGTAAAATGTAAACACAGAAAGGTTTCGGAAAAAGTCCAGAAAGCATGAAGTGGGGTGCCTAGTCTGCAGCTGGCAGTCGTTTCAGTAGTCCGTGTCAACTAGCAAATCTGGCAATGGATTTGGGCAATGGTAGTTCAGAAGTCACAGATGTCCACACTCTGGAGAGCAGCAGAGACCCCCAACTGCCCGCAGCTGAGGGCTCCCTGGTCAGCAGAGGATCTTCAGGGGCTGTAAAGGGCAGGTTTTGAGGGTGAGCTGGCACACTGTAGCGCACTAAGCCCCGCTGATTCTGTTAATGTGTGAGTTTGTGTGAAACAGTATATATAAATGATTTGCGAAGTGCACGGCCCCTATTCCCACATCTAGTGTGATCTGCAAGGTAAGTGGTGACGCATGTCTGGGTTGGTATGACAAATACAGTCTTTGGACACATGCAGGTAACAGTCTTTGTTATTATATGCTGGCTGAACATGAGATAAGTACACAGCAAATATCATCAAATATGCATGTTCATATCAATGCTACAGATCAAGAATTTCAGGAAAAATAACTGACTTCTATGTACGAGTCATGTAAATTTGCAGTGAAGTAAATCACTTAGTTAAGAATTGTTATGGCACAAATGGAGACAAAACCATTATAAATATGAAATGTAAAGTTGGTACAAAAGGTATACTACTGGTACATTGAAAAGAAAAAAAAAATTGAAATACACTTGCAACATTATATATCCTGTATTTTAGATTAAAGAATTTAATGTGGGCGTCATTTTTGCATTTCTTACCTTTTGAAGTTAAATGGATTTGCTTTAACTCTTTATATATATATATATATAAAGGAGGACAAAAAGGTCACTCTCTCAACCTAATAGAAGTGCCTGAGGGGAGACTGCATCAAACAATGTTCTACCTTTTAACTCAGTGCAGCTGATAGTAAGATGAAAAATAGCCTGTCTAACAAGTAAAGAAAATGTTCAAAGTATGTTATTTTCAGAAAGATATTATTTGACAGTGATAAAAATGAGGTTTTCCTAATAATTAACTAATACCTAACAAAAGAAGCCTTCTGCACTTCTATGGATATCTGCCCTAATCTCTTTCTGGCCTAGAAAACCTTGAATTTGCTAGCTAACTTTTTATTCAAATTTGATAGAAACCTAAAAACGTAAAAATCTGTGTAAGATTATATGATGAAGGGAGATTTTCCCCTCTACAGGTGTTTCATTTAGGAGGAGAAAATAACACCAAATAAAACTAAGGTCAGACCAAAGCATTCACACAGCTGAGAGGCGTGTTTGTGAATGCCCAGACCTCAAGGGAAGCTTTAATCAGTGCTCAGGAATAAGGAGGAGTCACGAGGCTCTGGACAAACATGCTTTGCTCATGGACAGCTGCAACTGTGTTGGCTTCCTGAGATGCCCTGATAGTCGCTTTCTCAAAACAGTTCTGCAGGATCTCATCAAGCTGCGATCCACATGCCGGGTTTCCAATTGATTTTTCTCTTGCTGGTTAAAAGCAGAACGGCTCCTGCTGTGTTACCGCGACAACCCTGTGGTGTCTTCTTTTTAGGAGGCCACAGATCTATAGATGATCATGCCATCAGAGAGAGGTGTTAAACTAACTGGTGGTGCTTCATTTCAGCTGCTCTTTAAGCAGCAGCAGTGCCGCTGTTGAACGTGTACAGCTGCACTCAGCCATATACATGGCAAGGGAAAGATGTGCCAACTTATTAGGAAGTAAATTTTACTAGAAGATTTTCTCTCTAAAATCACTGATACTGCACATAAGACACAAGGCAGTGGAAGAGTTATTAGCAAAACTAATGCACAACCCCCATGAGTTTTGGGAACTACCTTTCTCTATAGGATCATAATCAGACGAGGTCTTGTGGGAAGATGTATTTTCCCATTCTTTAAAATGTTTCAGGCTAACATTTGAAAATACTCTCATGTAGCATCACAACCACAAAAAAATGAAAAAGTGCAAGTTCAGTTCAAATCTTGAGTGTTTCTCAAGGCGCCTCTGAGTAAAATCCTCAGGTGTAATAAGTCTGACAAGGCTGATTTTGGAGAAATTTGCATACAAACCTGTTTGTTAACTTCAGGGTTAGAAGATGCTGAATGAGAAGTGCAGTGATAGCACTCGTGGGCTCCCACTCTTGAGTTTAAGCTTAATTGACAGTAAAAGGTGTAAGTAGTAAAAAAAAAAATCCTTCAGAAGGATTATCAGCATCATCATAATTATTTTGAAAGTAGATTGCAATGCTGAAAGACCAAGCAATCTTAAGTAGGAGAGACAAAGTAGAAACAGGTTAATGGATATAGGTAGCTTTTGTGGTTTAAATTGCTCTAAACAGCTGAGATCAGTTTGTCAAATTTTTTTACATGTCACATTGCTAATTTAGTTCATTGGTATGACTAGGTGGAAGAGAACTGGGGAACAATGTGCCAGTGGCTATATTAGTAAAACTAATGAGATGTAGTCGTGAATATAACTCTGGAACTTGTCTAAGGATTTTCTCATCCTTTTATTTGAAAGTGTCTAAATGTGAAGGCAAATGCCATCTTTTAAATGATGAGGTCTTTTTTTTTAATTGTCCTAAAGAATGATGAAATTATTGAGAAATAGTTACATACTACAAATAGTTTCCCCTTTTAGATTATTTTCACTAATCTGCTCTAACTAAGAAAAGATACTGGGGGTTGTCAGTTTTCACTACCATTTTAGCTTTTTTTTTTGTTTTTTTGATAGCAATTTTTGGACTCCAGTAGATATCTTAATTAGAATTCAAAATCCAAGGCAACCAGACTTTAAAATGAAAAGAGCATGGAGTGCAAATTACTCTGTTTATAGCTGTGCAGTGAAATAAACAATAGGGGACTTCTTTGCCAAGATGGTTTTGAAAAATGATCCTGAATAAATGTTTATGTAGGCTGCATTTCTGCAAAATAGTTATGCTTCTGTTTAACATTGCTTTAAATTCTTTGTGTGGTTTACCTTGAATTAGACTTTTGTACCGATGGCAGTATGTAAGGATAGGTGGTTCTTTAAGTATAGATATAGATGAAAGAATAAGGCAGTGTGAATAGTAATTAATTTTGGAACACGCAATATTTCACTCACTCTCATCAACCTAAGGACATCATGGAGTTTGATAAGAACCAGCATGCTCCATAATGTTGATGCAGGGATGTCGTGCAGAATAAGCACGAGCTGAAGAGTCTGACTGAGAGTCCAAACACCTGATTCGTGGCGATCTTTGGGTGGGTATTCCTGCCACCCGCGCAGCAAAGGGGAATACACAGGAGTGTGTCTGCTGGCATCTGTGAGTACCGCAGTTGCTGAGGCTGTGGGAGGGAAGGGAGTCACAGGGGGAAGCCAGGCTCCCAGGTACTCGCTAAATACCCTCTTACCTCTGTTGGAGACAGATGACTGGGCTAAATGGACCATTGCTGTGGCACAGCAGGGCATTTCTTTCTCTTTCCAGAATGATCAGCCAGAGCAGACCAATAGCCAAGTAATATCTATTTTTGCTGTGAATGTTGCCATTTCCCTTCCCCCTCTCTTCTGCCAAGAAAATTTTAACAAATTACTCCTTCCCATCCCCACAAAAAGAATCCTTAAAAAAAAATCTCTACATAAAATCATACCTTCTTGGGGGGCTTATCTGCAGCATTAGCTAATACACAGGTCATGCCGGCCTTCATTATCCCAGAATTCTTCCATATACTCTTTCCTCAGGACCAAAAAAGCACTTTCGTAACTGACAGGCCCTCATAGATTTGACCTTGGAGGAGGCTGCCAGCATAGATTTCCAGGAAGCATAGGCTGGCCTGCAGTTGGACAGTTTCTGCATTAAACTACCTATGTAGTTAGCTTCACTCTATCCTGGGAAAAAAATAAGAATGAGAGGAAGCCCAGTCTTTTCCGGCCCCTCTCTCACCCCAAATTAAGGCATAACTCCACGTCCCTTGGGATAGCTTTGTTTAAAAGGGGAGACTTCAGTTTCTTAGTACCAGGCATATCCACGATCTTCAGTTAAGCCTTTCCTTCTAGAAGAGATGTGCTCACATTGACAAGGTTATTAAGTGGTTTCTAATAGTTTTATCTGCATTTTAGCAGATTTGCCCATGAAAAAGGCTAAACACAAAGAAGAACACACTGTACCAAGGACATGTTTTTCTGTTGAATGAGAGTTGCACAATAATGCTCAGATTGGGAGCTCTCAAATACACAACAACTGAGCAGCACAAAGGAACAGCTGAAGCTCTTTAGCTATTCCGCAGAGACTTTACACAAATTTGTCCTGTTGCTCATGAACAATTCTATTTGTTTTTGTTTAATGTGACAAATAACCAAGGTCATTTGCTTGTACTAGTTTATTTTTCTACTTGTTTAAATAACACAGCACTTGAAGAATTTGCTTTTTGGCATTTGTGTCAAAGACATTGATCCAACAGAAAAGCTGACCAGTAATTACTGCCAGCAATGTGATAGTGGATTTTTTTTGTACCAGAAAAATAGAACTAGTAGCCAGATGCTTTCGTCCTTCATTTCTGCTCTGCCATATTTGGTCACAATAAATCTGTTAAGTAAGTGCATCTATCAAAATTAAGTGCCTAATGTGTAGATTCAATGTTTTAGTTTATGGTGATGCATTATGCTTTCTAATCTCCTTCTTATTTTAGTTTTGTATATTTTCTTATATTGCATTCAGTTAGCAGATGGTATTTATCACACACGAAAGGTCAGGTTACAAAAGTAGTAATTTAAATAGTAGATAATTTACGCTCAGGAATAGTTAGTGCTTTATGTGCAAATAGAACAAATTCTTATGTCTGAAAATGTCAAACTGAAGTATATGCAATGTTTTGTCTGACCAAGTTAATGTAAAACGATTGCAGTAGCAACAGCAAGGTTCAGCATAATCCTCAACAAGGCACTATCAGGCCCTTTTAAGCAAGTCACTATAGGAATGTTTTACTTCACACTGAATGTCAGCTCAAGGTTTTATCAATTTAGCTTTGGTATTATTAATGTAATCAAAGATGTGTATTTTAGAGACTCCAGTGTGAAATACGACTTTTTGCCCCGTTAAAAGCATACATCCTAAGCATCATTTATATTATGTTAACCTTCAGCTTCAGTGCATCGATTTTTTTCAGTGTACAGGAGCACTTTTATACAAGGTTATAGGAACATTTCAGTTATATTTGTCAATTGGACACCTTTTTAAAGTGTGCCTGGGCAAGTAATTTTTTTCAACGTGTTTGTAACTGTATTATCTCTTGCAGAAGTCTACGTTTTGTATATAAGTACGGAAATAGCATTGCTTAGCTTTACAGTGCTCAAACTGAGCTGATCATGACATTCTGCCTCAGTCGCTAGTAGAGCTGCTAAGTATTATTCTATTGGTATAAAGTTATCTATGCCAGATGTCCACTTCAAAAGGATGTCCTTTCTTACCACAGAACTCCAGTAACCTTAGATCACAAGAACTCCTGTTCTTTTGTTCATTGGCATGAGGAATGAAGTTAGTCCTGGAACATGGCTAAAAACATGCTTTTGGGTTCTCTTGTGAGACTGCACGAAAAGCTGGCTAACTTAGAAGCCTCTGAGAAATTGTAAATGCTCTTTACTAGATTCTGGAAGTGTAGTATTTTTGACGTTGCTGACAAGTCTACCACTGTCAAGCTGAGACATTCCTAAACCTGAGTTAGATTTGCTTTGAAACTCTAGTTAGGGAAAG
>JAUBNY010000312.1:221619-232604 GCA_032275445.1 Crypturellus soui | reverse complement strand
GGTGGAGTTGGAGCCTAGCTGATGTGAGGAGCTCTCCCGGCAAAGCTGGGACAGCACTGACCTGATGATGACCTGAAGAGTTGGAGATGATGAAGTAACTGCTTATTGCTACACAGGTAGACAACCCAAAAACATTCATCAGATTATAGTGCTGTGCTGTACTGTTGTATAGTGCTGTCCTGTTATCCAAGCACTTGCAGCCAACAGCTGATACTGCTTTGTACACGTGGGAGTGTGCTAGGTGCTGCAAGTAGCGGGGGGCAGGTGTGCACAGACCTTAAGCCCTTAAGCGCAGCCAGGACTTCCTTGGCCTTGGCAGATTGCAGCACCGTTCTGTATCGTTCAGATACAACTTTACTGGGCTAACTTCAATACCACATAGGAACTGAATGTCAGTAAACATACCCTCTTAAAAATCCTTCCGCTAAATATCCTAGCATAATGGACTCTGTGCCAGTACAGACTTCTCTCAGCTTATCACGGATGTCTCACATCTGCAGAAGCTCTTCGCCTGCAGATAGGAGAGGGGACAGGAGATGCATCTATGAGAGCAAGGAGTTAAAAAACTGCTGCCACAGTTGCTAAATCAAGCACACCCCATTTATGAAACCACAATGAGGTGTTTACTCTGCCATTACGCTATGGGCTTTAATTCCCTTTCAGAGGAAATTCTGTGAAGAAGGCAGTGCCTCTATCCTCCTCCTGCAGCCCCTGGTGAGGTGAACCGGGCTGAGCCGGGGACTGTGGCCAGGGTCAACCACAGCCCAGTCGTTAGCAGACGCCACCACAGGCCCTGGCCCTGCGGGGAGGCAGCCTGAAGGGCAGGACAGGGACATGTCCTTGGGAAGGTGCAGCTGAATCCACCGCAGACCTCAGGCAAGGGCATGGGCTGGAGCTGTGGGGTCAGTGGTGAGCTGACGGTCGGAGCACAGCGAGTGGGCGGACACATTTCACAGCTCTCTCTCGCACTTTAGCTGTTTTCATAGAAGGCTGATCCAAGGTTGTGCAGCTGCGCCCGTATTAGAGCTGGCCTTGAACAGAGGCATCTAAAACCTTGGTTGCAGGGGATCAGAAGAGTGGTTTTGCAGATGCGGGGATTACAGAAAAAGACGATTAAAAGCTGGTCTGGGTGAACAGAGCTTCTTGGTGCACTCGAGGCCCTGGCATATTCAATTTCAGTTCATGCACTGATTCACTTAGTACACAGACTGGATCAAACGTTAAATAATGGTAAAAGGTAGCATTCCCAGTTGTTCATGCAGGGAATCCAATCTATCCTGGGAATGAGGAGGAGGAGGAAGAGAAGGAAACCGTGTTACGAACCATATGTGATCATCTGAGAAGACTGTCTCATAAGCACCAACCAGAAAGGAACAAACTACGGTTGCTCTGGTAACTTTAACTCCACCATGTCTAACTTCTCAATACATGACATTGCAAACTTAAATATATATCCTTTTTTCCTACAGTTCCTGTAAAGTGTTGTTCATAAGGCACTTTTTGAAATACTGAACAAAAATAGGTAAAAAAAGAAAAACTTTATTCCCTCCTTGCATCATACTTTCTTGTCAGTCAGATTTATCTGGAAATACTTACCACTATAATGTCTTTACCTACGGTCGTGGGAAAGGTAAATTCATGGTGCTCTTACAGAGCCCTAACTCCCAAGCTGGGCCTGAGACTAGCCCAAAAAACAGCGACCAAATTATAACTTACAAACTAGTGGAGTGCACTAGCTCTAGGTCACAGTGCAGCTCTCTCTCTGGGTTCACAGAATCACACAGAATGGTTGTGCCTGGGAATTACCTCTAGAGATCATCTAGTCCAACACCCCCGGCTTAGAGCAGGGTCACCTAGAACAAGTAGTTCAGGGCTGTGTCCAGTTGGGTTTTGAATATCTGCAAGGATGAAAACTCCATAACCTGCCTGAGCAATCTGTTGACCTCCCCATTTAAAAATAAATAAATAAATAAATAAATAGATAGATAGATAAATAAATAAATAAAGTGTTTCTTATTATGTTTAAATGTCATTTACTGTATTTCAGTTTGTACCCATTGCCTCTTGTTCTGTCACTGGGCACTACTTAAGAGAGTCTAGCTCTATCTCCTTTACTCTTTCTCATCAGGTATTTGAACACATTGGTAAGATCTCCCTTGAACCTTCACGAGCCTGAACAGTCCCAACTCTCTCAGCCTTTCCTCATATGTCAAATGGTCCAATCCCTTAACCATTTCTGTGGCCCTTCACTGTTCTCGTTCCAGTATATCCTTATCTCTCTTGTACTGGGGGCCCAGATCTGGATGTACCGCTTCAGACAACTGCTGCACCAAATTTAATGGTCTGAGCAAAGACAGTGCTAAATCCTCTCCAACCATGGGCTCTCTACCTAGCTGTGTTTTGGCATGAGCTTGTGCAAATTCCTTACCAACAGTCCCTCTCTGCCTGTTTCTTTAGCCACAAAATGGAGGCAATATTGAACTTTATTATAAAGTCCTTTTTGTTTATGTCTGAGATCCTTTTCAGTTGTATGCTGTGAAAGTAATACCATTATTAACAACTTCTCATCCTCCAGGAGAATGAATCCTTCAGAAGTCTTTGAAACAGACTACAGAGTCTACAGGCTTATTTAGGAAATGTGGAATCCGAAATAAAAACAGAGGCATTTTCTGCACTATATTTTTTGCTTTGATAAAAAACAAAATTCCCTGAGACCCAGTGACATCTATTTTCATTATCGGTAGTTCAAAACAGACTTGATGCACAAATATATCAGTGAGTGAGTGAATCTGGTGCCTGGTTACTCATAACATGCTTTCTTTTCTGCCTTTAAGGAATTAAATCTGCTTATGTTGCTCTGTAGGTTGAATATGATGCCCTTATTTTCCTCCCCCACAGATGCTGCATAAAATTAACTCTAAATTTTCCTGCCGTTTTTCCTCCTTCCCTCAGATCTGTCTGAGTCAACTACTTGAAATAGTCAAAGGATACACCATCTGAGTCCTGGAATAGTGCTCTTTGGATCCAGTTTTTATCTTGTAAAATTAATAGACGAAAGACAGAAAAGTCATTTTTCATTCCTCTGCTTCAAAAATCCAGTGTAAACTCTAAACCTGCCACAGTTTCTTCTGAAAGCAGGACAAACCAGCTCATCTAACGTGTCAGCTTCCCTTTATAATCTCTGCAAAGGTACAGCAAGAAATGATGGTTGACTCATTTGCAGGGGAAAGTGTTGAAATCTATCAAGACAGATCAGCTATACTAGGGGAGGACAGACTAATTGGAAAGACGTCCTGAGAGCTGGAGTCTCCTTTGTCTTTAGCGCCTTCCTGCTCTGTTATGAAATGGAGAATATTTTATCACCCAAGTATTGAAGCCCCTAGCAAGCAGGGCTGTGAATGCACAGATACTCTTCATGACGTACCACCTTCACAAACCGAGAGCCTCTAGGTGAGGCAGCTTTTGAAACCTGCTGCCTTGTGTTGTCATGGTGGTTTTCTAGGCAGCTGAGACAAATGAATGCTCTCTGCTGCCCTACCTTCCCCTTCCCTTGATTCCTGAGAATCCAGTCTCACGCCTTGCCCTGCCCTTTGCCAGATTGGTCATCAGAGGCAGAAATCTCACGCTCTTTGCTGAGGTTTGGCCAGACTGCGGCTGGCCCGAGGTGTGTCCAAGCCACAGGAGGCTGCGAGTGGAGCGGTGGGCAGCGAGAGGTAGGGTAGGCAACAGCGGTGAGTTGCTGTGTTGGTGCAACTCATCTCCCAATCTTGCTGTACCGTGAGGCACATGGCTGAGGTATGATGTGCTGTCTGTTCACACCCTACTTACTGTGCTAACTTCCCTACATATGTGCAAGCAAAGAGGTATAATGTCATTCGCAGAGATCATTTTGCACAGGTTAAAGGGCATTTCATGGCTTTTCTCCTTCCCAAGTTTCTCCAGCTCTCCTTGCTTCTTCCAACTTCTCCAACTATCTTTCTTTTCCTCTTTATAGAAGCACAGAATGGTTGAGGTTTCAAGGGACCTCTGTACATGATGTGGACCAATCTACCCGCTCAAGCAGAGTCAAGCAGAGTCACCACTGACCAGAACAATGTCCAGATGGTTTTTAAGTATTTATAAGGATGGAGACTCCACAACCTCCCTGGTAACCTGTTCCAGTGTACATTCATCCCTACAGTAAAAATGTTTTACTTCGTGTTCAGAGCTTGCTGTGTTTCAGTCTATGCCCATTGCCTCTCCCTTTTCACTGAGCACCTTCTGAAGGGTCCGACCCCATCATCTTCATGCCCTCTCTCAGATTCTCACACACATTGATAAGATCTCCTCACTCAAAACTGCATATGGGTCTGTTTTTTGCTGGCTTATTTTTCAATTAAATCAGTTGTCTGAGCTGACACAAACTGCAACATGGTCTGACAAGCAGTTGTGAGAACTCTACTAGCAAGGACAGCATCACACAGCCTGCCTATGGGATCCTACAGTGCTGGGCAGAGGAGAACATGTCTTGAGCAATATCCCTCTCCAGTATAGCAACCTACCCTTAGCACACATGTGTTGGCCCTAAAGCAATTACAAAAGCTTCAAACTACATCCACAACAATAGTTAGAAAAGCGGTCACTGAAGTTTTGAAATGTGTTATTCACCCTTACAGCGTACTTAAAGAAGCAGGAGCCTCAGGAAAACAGGAAGCCCACGTTCCACGTTCCCCTGAATTCAGGTGCATGCTGGAAGCTGCCCCGGCAGCCTGGAGGTTTTCTGTGCAAGAGTTCTGCTTGGGTATGTACTTTCTCAGCTGCAAACTTAACGGCATGAGGGAAGGAAAGATTTCTATTCTGCCTACACTCTCCCTCCATCATAAAATTATCAGCAAGATTGAAAAAGACTGTGGAGAGGCACTGTTGACAAGAGTAAAGATGTTTCTAATTGTCATGAATATTGAAGTAGCTAACAGGAGACTTGCACATACTACCAACATGTTTAGTATTTTGGAGGAGAAGACCTCTGCTATTTAAAACAACATTTCAACTTTTGTCTAAAGCACAGTCCTGAGTTGCAAGTACTTTAAAACCTCACTTAAAGCTGGTGAGTTTTTGATATGATCAGCCCTTATTGCATATCTGATCAATCACATGCTGCAGCAATGTGTCTAGCCTAATTGATTTTGAGGGCTAGAATGCCAGGAATTCACAGCAAGCAACACTCATGAATAAAGAGCTCACTTTACGGCCAATATTACGTTGAACTAGATTTAGGAGTCAAAAATCTAAAATTTTCTTAAAATACTTTTTTTGTAACCTACACTGGGGTACACCTACTTCTATGTTTGTTTGTTTGTTTTTCCTTCATATAAACAAAACATATTACAAACTGCTTCTATACCAGGATACTTTCACACCGTCACCTGTTTCTTGGAGGAACCTCTGAAGTTTGAAGTCTTATTTACAAGAAGCGCAAATCAAAATTAATAGCATAGTTTTAATAGCATAGTTTTTTTTTTTAGCATTTCACAATAATTATTGGCTGTCAATCTTTTGTTACTTACTTATTTAGTGACACATAAAAAGTCGAGAAAATAACATTAACGGGAAACTTATTAGGTTGGTTCGTTACAACCCGTCATAACAATTCATATGACCTGTAGTACCCCCTTTTTTGGAGAGTTTATTGGATGTTCACACGTGCGTGGGGTTAGTTTGTGTGGATTACTGCATTTTAGTCATGTGTTTGGCTCCCTTCTAAGAGGAAATATGTTGCTATTGTGGCTCATTAATATGCTGCTTGGTCCATTTCTACCAAAAAAAACCCAAAAATATGTTGAGTACCTTTAATCCTTACCAAGAGGAATATTTTAAAAATAAAAAAAAAAAGGAAAGGAAAATCCTAGATCAAGCCTAACAACACAGCTTTAATTTTTCTGTCTGCATTAGAAATATTTCTTTACAAGCCTGAACTTACATATTTCATAGCAATCCCTGGAGTTATAGCATGGGAAGAAATATGCAGTGGGAGCCAGTTAAGTGAAAAAAAAATTGGAGGAGTGTGACAGATTCATCCTGTTACTAGATTAACAACAATCATATTAGGAAAAAAAAAAAAGATGTTGTTTTCTTTCTTTGAAGTTTTCCATGCATTCCTGCATAAATCTCAGCATGATCATGCTGAAGTCAGTCACCTTCACATACTCTGTTGAGATAAAAGTTGGAGGAGGAATATTGGGTGAAAGAGGAAGCTATATCTATCTCACCGACGACCACAAAGTCAGGGGAGCTGCTGGATCACAGCAAAGGTATATTTTGGTCAGTATCCTCTTTGCTGTAGGCCCAGAAAAGAAGCTGAGGACGCTGCAAACATGTTGTGACACTTCCCCAAAACAGCTTCAGAACTTCTGCCAACTTGCTATTCTTCCTGAGCCACGGTTGGTACCTTCGCCACAAATGATATGAGCCATCAGGCAAAATACAGATCAAGCTCTACCAAGCTTGGTCTATATTTTGTCTATACTTATTTTGCCTATATTGTCTATATATATTTGGTCTATATTTGTTGCTAAATAAAAAGCAAAACATATTAAATTACATCTGTTTTACTGATATTGGTTTTCTACTCAAGACATCCAAAGTGATCAAAAGAGTATTTCAAATCTAGAAAATCATGTGCTTACATATACTAAAAATATTTGGCAATTTCATTATTTGCCAGTGGCTATAGTCCCAGAGCCGCTTTATCTGCACATTTTCACAGCTAAGAAGAAATGTGCAGCATGTCTTCCCATTCAGGCAGTTCAGGTCTGAGTGCATTTCCATGCTTCACAGAATGCCCTTCACCCTGTTAGTAATACTGGTAGACTAAATTAAAATCAAATAAAAGGGTATCAGATAGGGATCTTCCGAGATTCTAGTCATGCAGTTAATACTACAGTTTGCCTCCAATTTATGTCAATTTTGCCTATTTTATAAGCTGTCCTGACAGCTGTAACAGGACCAACTGTGTAATTAAAACAATTTATATTCATGTATATACACACATGCACCCACTCAGCATTTATATTTTCTATTGGTCCTGTGACTATTTGACATTTTAATTCATTATTCTCCTCCTAGTGCCAGAGGAATAATTCAGAACCTATAAATAAAACTAGCAATAAGATAATAAAAGCTATACCAATCTTAGCACAGATTGCCGTTATGACACTCGTAAGAGATGAATGAAGCACTGCTTTTTGTAGTTGTCTTTTTAACGCTAGCAAGACAAAAGCTCTCTCTGGTGGTAGACTTCAGTAATTACATTTTTATTTTTTTCCCTTTCCAGCATGTGAAGCAGACTAGAATCGTAACTCCAGCATGTAGCTAATTCAAAAGTGTATTAATAATAAGATAGGAAATAAAACATATGGCATTATCTCATATTCATAGAGCAGTATAAAAATATAATGAATTGGAAAATGAAATGAATTGGAAATTAGGCATAAAACTATCATTTCAGAAAACACATGTATTAACATTTATGACTGTTTCACACGTCATCAAGCACAAAAACTTTTAGGAAGACTGAAAATGGCTTCCAGAAACTACCTTGTGTTTTAATTAGTTATTTATTATTAAAGGTACAGTTTCTTATTACAGTAAAATATACACTGGTCACAATTTTCAATCACAAGAGAAGGCTCAGAGCAGAAAACATGATTACTCTTAAATACAATTTTTACTCATAATTGCTGTGATTTTTCTGAAATTTCTGAGTTTAAATCATCAGAAAAATTATGTTTGATAGTGTTATTGAATCTTGCAATGACATATAAAACTACATCTTTTATCTTTTCATATAATGTAATTATTTATATGTAACATTCTTTAAAAAAAAAAAAAAAAAAAAGCACCGCCACCAACAAAAACTTATCTACAGGATCACAGATATCACAGATGGATAATACCAAGAAAACCCCTTTTGTTTCTATGGTACTAGGTAAGCCACAGGCTGTGTTATTTCTTTGGCTACATATATAATACTTACTTGTTTGCCAATACTACCTCAGCTAGGTCTGAACATCACCTGAAAATAATTGTGAGATGAAGCCGGCACAATATGAGTTTCATTTTCAGTATCCACTGCAAGTTTGTCTTCCAGTCACGGTGAACCATTATGTTGTGTGAACACAGGATTTCACAGAACTGCCTTATCATTTTACTGACCCATATGAACTTTTTGATGTACACATCTAAGAAATCTGGAAGATGCTGGGGCAAAGTGCTATTGAGTCATGTGCAAAGATTTATGTAATTGCTGGTACATTCCCATATACATCAGAATTTTATTAGAGCCATATTTTTTTTTCTATACAGACAGCTGACAAGTGATCAGGAGAATCATGTATAATGTCAGATGTGACTTCAGTAGAACTACTTATATGTATAAATTAATCCTTTGTTAAGAAGATATTTATATAGGTATCCAGATATTCTTGGAATGATTTATAATAATAATAATACTATTTACTATTATTATATTAAATGATTGCACATGCCAACTTTCAGATGCATTTAGCAGCTTATGATGTGTTAGAGGGCTTTTTTCAGAAAAGAAAATATATTTTATACAAGTTCAGTATCATTTGTCATGTACACTTCCACAGGTTGGGAATCTGTTGCAAGAGAAAAACTTGTTAAGTGTTATTTATAGTTCTGATATTTTTTCATAAATATTTAGTAACAATTCATTACAAATACATCTGGACTTGCTCCTAAATCAAACAAGCTTCTTGAGTCTTGCATCACACAGTATTTGTATCACTCCTTGCTAACACGTATTTTCATGTCTTCAGGGGAATAGTTCTTATATTAAAAAGATGTGTTCTGATGATTTCTAAGAAAATATTACCGATATTTTCCAGCAGAAGCAAACTAGTGAACAAGAAAGCATAGGGCGTTTGCATTACACATATTAGAGAAGGAGGTTGAACCTGACTGCCCAATGGGACAGGACTGTCTCAGCTTCATGTCCCCAGCTCCAACCAGTATCAACGCTGAGTAGGTCTTCCCGGTAGGCACTTGCAGTAACACTCATGTACAACATTACATACATGAATACCAGATCAATGGGGGTGAAAGACAATCATCTCAGCACTTCTACAAACACAGATAGCACCCAAAGACTTCACCCTGTTCTTCTCCCTGGTTAATGAGGAGGAAGGCCCGTCACTGGAGCACACACATACTCATATACATATGTGTACTGTTGTATATTGCGGATCCCTCCTGCAGCTGGTCCTGGACACGCAGCCCGTGCAGCAGCTGGCCCTGGATCCTTGCCCCAGAGCTGCCCTCCTGCTGCAGGCACGATGGACACGCAGCCCTGTGACTCTCACCCCTCGCAGTCACTAGCGCTCAAACCTCCTCCCACACACGACAGCCTCTCACCTGGGGAAATAGCTAGAAAGGAATTTAATGAGAGTATAGGAGAGACTGTGGTAGGCATGTGGTAATAACACTATAGGACTGGCTCAGGGCATGGCCAGACAGGTGTACTGACCAGTCCCATTTACAGGCCACCAGCCTCCTTTTATCCCCATATCCCTCTATTCTCCCATCTTTGTTCCTCCCCAAATCAATTAGATCCCTCCCTTTTTTTACTTTCGGTTCACACTTGCGGTTCATGCCATAGCAAATGCTGAGCACACCCCAAACTCTCGCCCCACGCCGCGCAGGCCGTGCGGGGCCCCGGCTCTGCGGACTCACCGTGCTGAGCTTCACGCCCGGCCCGTGGGGGCACCAGGCCCCGTGCAGAGCCCTGGGGCAGCCGGGCAGGGGGCCCGCTCGGTGCCTCGGCAGGCAGCGCGGGCGCCCCGAGCGCTCCGCGGCGGCGGGGCTGTGCCTGGCTGGCCGGGGCACTGCTCGCGCTCCCCTTCTCGCCCTGTCCCTCCCTGTGCTGCTGGTGTGCGCGTGGGGATGAGCTTCTCACTGCCTAAGCTAAAGATATGTGTTTATACTGCCTGCCAGTGACACCTTATTGTCACAGCACGGCTTCGGAGGGTAAAGAGCTTCGGCAACCCTTTTGAACAGGAGGAGCAGACACATACCCAGTGTGGCTGCTACTTAAAATAATCTCTTATTAAAAAAAAAAAAGAAAAAAAAGACTTCTCCTGCTGATTTGATGCAGTTTGTCAAACTTGACCTCATTCCATCGCAGCAATTTGGAGGTGTAAGTCTCCCTGTCTCTTTTCATATTACTTTGTTCGTTGCTGAAAATGGTATCTCACCTAGGACAGTCTGCACTAGGGAAAGAATCGTTTTGCCTGTTTCCAGATTAGCTTTAAAAGCAAGTGCGATCTTGCCTTTTCTCATTTAGTTTCAGCCTGCTGCAGGATCCAAAGAAAAGATCTGGGCCAACAGCATGGGGGAGGAAACCTCTGACTGTCAATATTTGGGGACTGAATTAGAAGCAATGGATGGGACTTCATCTGGACTACATAACAAGCTTGCTGGGGCTTATTTAGGCTTGCCCTGAACACAGGAACAAGGATGCAAATTGGCTTTGAATCAGTAGGGAAGTCACTGCTTACGGGAAGCAGTGCTTAAACTTACTTGAAACTGCTGTAAACTGAAAAAAACATAGTTCAGATTACTTCCTACCACAATTACTGCCTCCCCTGAGATTTGGGCCATTCATTTTGAGTCACTTATACGTATGTGTGTATACACACACACATATAAATACCATATAATCTGTTTTATTGTCACAAATACGGTCAAAATACTGTTAATTAGTACCTGAAAATCCACTTGATGAAGTCATATTTAAATTAAAAAAAAAAAAGAAAAAGAAAAAGAAATCAAGCAATGAATTAGCTCTCGCTGGAGCTGTCTGCTGGATTACACAAAGTGCCTGCTTCACTGGACAACTAATCCGGAGCAATCCTCTTTTGAGATCACAGATTCACCATCTGATCTGCACTGGGAATGTCTTCCACTGCAAATTATTTCAAAAT
>JAUBNY010000312.1:185092-221519 GCA_032275445.1 Crypturellus soui | reverse complement strand
GCAATCCTCTTTTGAGATCACAGATTCACCATCTGATCTGCACTGGGAATGTCTTCCACTGCAAATTATTTCAAAATTTTTTTGCTCCATGTGCTTTCATACACCTTGATCTCCAGAAACTGATAGACGGTACTGTCTTTCCACCAGCTCACTGGAAAAAAAAAAAACCTAAAAATATAAGATCCTCATCTTTTCATAAAATCTCCCACTGGAAATAAATTCTGGCAGTAATTTCATATGTTCATCTGCTTCTGTGTGTATAATTCTGACAGTCATGTCATCAAATATGAAAAGAAAAATCTCAGCTTGAAATTCCATAATCCTATCATACAGTTTCCAATTTTCTCTTTTTACCTGATGACTTCCAATTCTGTCAGTCATTTCAAGTAATGCCTTAGTATAATTTCTTTTTCTATACTCAGGCAGCTATAGTTCCCTCAAGAAGGCTGAGATTAAATTGCATTGAATTTTCATACTGGCGATCTGGTTTGAGGTTGTTCTGTTGCAGGGTTTTTGCAACAGATCTTTGACATCACTTTTAATCGATCTGTTACTCAATTCTTCATTTGTAAAATAAAGAATACAGGTTTCCCTCTCTTTCCCCTTCCACTGTTTGGCAGTCTTTACTATTCACACTGTAAAGTCCACATGGCAGCCCTGGTTTCTTACTGTTTGCCTGTAACTTCTAACACAGTAAGGCCACTCTATAGGTTGTGACATTTAGACTCTACTATACCACACATATAGTAACTGCGTAATTATCTAACATTAAGATTAAGCATGTTTAATGAATTAGCTAAATTAGTGTATGAAAGAACAGTAATTTTTTATTGGTTTAGTACATTCCTATTCCCTAACTACATCAAAAAGGATAATATGGCAACTGTGTGTAAATGTATGGACTTTAAAACACTGTGTGTCTATATGCAAACACTACAGTACTTTTTAAAAACTTTTGATACGTTCCTTATTTTTTTTAATTTTAATACCTTCAACATATTGCTCGTAAATAATTCTAAATAAAATTCTAAATAAAATAGGAGAAAATATTGAAAAGTGTGAGATGTTATAAGATTGAGAGATCTAGCATTTTCTTCATATTTTATGTACCTTTTCATGATCAAGAACACATAACACTGAAATGAATCAGTAAGTCAGAAAGTTTAAGTATATGGTTAGACCTTCCTCTCTTCAGTCACATAAATTAAGTTAAAAATAACTAAGTCTATAAGATAAATGAGGATAACCAGAATAAAACAGGGGAGATAAAAGGATAGAAATATTCTCAGAAACCTCTTAGTTCATAGCTATACCACTGCTATAAATGGCTTATGGGCACTCGCCCCTGATTGAGTTTTGGATGGTGTACAGTAATAACGTTACAAGTAATTACTAATTGGCTTAGTTTTATAAAGCCAGTTTTATAAAGCCTGACAGATTCCTTACATGATGACAGAGCTGGTAGAACTGAATTTTGTCAAGATGCTGTTAGTTGCACTTCTTTCTTCAGTGTCTGCCAAAATATGTTGTAGATTAAATGGACATTCACTACAATAACTTACAGAGAGCAACAGTGTCAAAACGCATAGAAACAGAGATCAGCCTCAAATTCCAAGTTCCACTTCTCCTTCAGTGACACTGGGTGAGACCGGTGTTTTCCACAGTGCACTCAAATGGGATCTTAGAATTTGATCAACACAGTTTTCCACAGGCAGCTACAGTACCTCTCTTGCATGGTTTTTAATGAAGCTACAGTTTTATTCTTAGTAACATCTTGTTGCCTAAGCAACAGTGATTTAGATTTGCCTTTCTTTATTATTCAATTCCACTTGATCAAACTAAATGAAAAACAAAAATCGAGTTCAGACAAGAATTTGATGCCTTTCTATTCCCATTTCCCTTTGATTCAAGACCTACTCTATCCACAGCCATGCCCTGATAGGCTTATAAAAGAAATAAAATGGGTACTTGATGAAAAAAAAAAAAAGGCTATGAAGACAGGTTTGCAGGCATATTTCCATTTGCATGGTCTGTATTTTATGACAGGGATTCTAGCAGTGAAAGCTAAGGAAGATAAAAAGACAGGACGAGAGAGGTAAGCAGTAAGGCAAAGATGGGTCAGGAGGGGTGATTTCACTCCCGGTAGTTGTTTTCCAGGAGGACCTGCCATGATAAGGAGCATGCGGATACAAGGCTGCAACACCAACAACAGCTGCGCAATAAAGTACGAAATAGGGGCAGCAAGGCCTTGTAAAACATTTGCTCTGATAAAAGGTTACAGAGTTGCAATTCGCAGGCCCCTAAGGCTAAAACTCTGAGCAGCAACCCCTACAAACTGGCTTTAGGTAAATCTTGACTGACTACTGTCTGTATTAAGTGGCACCAGAATCTGAATATTTATGTGGCTAACAAGCGGTCCTAATTAAGACCACTTTCCATGTGTGGAAATCAGCTCCAAATCTAGAGCTATTAATGCCGTTTTTGTGACCTTCATTTCATAACCAAGTCACACACCTGCAAGCACCTGTCCTCTGTATTTAACACCTTCTGCCTGTGAGATGAGCTGGTAACGTAAGAACAGACGCCACTATATATTGTTGCCCATGTATCATATTCAGCGGGGACAAAGTAAATAAGGAAATAAATAAATAAAGGTAGAAACATGGCAAATCTTCAGCAGAGAAGATCTGTAGCTGAGAAGAGTCATAAATACATTTCACCAAAGTTTCCAAGCAGTTTTCTATTGAATTTAGTCCTTTTCTGTTATCATCTTAGATAGGAGTCACACTGACAAACTAGATACAACTAGTGGTGTCCTCTCAGACACACCATCCCTCAACTTCTCTCTTATTTGTAGTTTTGCTTTGAAAATCTCAGTTTTTGGGACTGATACCAGGACAATGTTGTCATGCCTATGTTGACATGAGAGCTGAAATCCAAACAGAATAACTATTTCAAGAAACATTCGTTTTTCAGAGGTTTTCTACTGAGAAATGCTGTCAGTTTGATGTTTCATTTCACTTCCATATAAATAAGGTGTACTCAGAAAGAAAATCAGCCATTCCAAATGCAAAGTTTTTCATACGCTATGAATTTATACTGAACTTCTAAAAGATATAACAACTCACAGATACAAAATGCATTTCCTACTGTTCTCATTGCATGCTGGAATTCATGCCAATTGTTATGTTATGTTAACATTTCTCGGAAGGCATGAATAATACAAAAATTGGGAAAGTCTTATATTTTGTTAAATATCAGATAATGTTGAACATTTTTAGATAAAGAAAATAAAAGTTCGACATCTGTTAGATGCTCTATCAATTTTAAATGTCCAACTCTACTCTGACATTATGTATCCTTATACTGATGCAGTGTTATGTGATAAAATTGGAAGAGCCCCTCAGGGAGTATATATTTATTTTTATATTTGTGTTTTCATAGAAATATGTATTTTAATGTATACCCATGTTACATGAAATCAAAGAACGAACTGTATATTTGCAGCTAATATTAAAAAAAATAATTAAGAGCAGCAACTTCAACAAAATTTCTCAGACAAGCTGTCAGAATTGCTAGAGACTTAACTTGATGAAAAGTCCTTAGTTTAATTGCTTTTTATTAATTACATTTCTTCTTTGCTCATCTAACAATTTATTCTTGATTCCTACCATAAGCTTCTCTTCACTAATTTACTCTTGAAATCCAGCTCTTTCTGAATATGCACATTCTCCGTATATGAATCATCTCACAGTGGGACACGTCTAATCCTCACTCTTCTGCATGAAAGAGCAACACCAAGCAAATACATTCAGAACACACAAAGCAAACGCAGCCATCACCAACATCAGTGAACAGGATATAGCTTATGTTCTTCCATACATTTTCTTGCTCCAGGCAATCCACCGACATACCAAAAGTTTGGCGTTTTAGTGTAATATAGTAAGACACTAATTTGCTTGGGTACAATGAATTTTATGAATAATAATAGCATTTTTCTAGGCCAAATAGCAGTTTTTCTTACTCTTTAACTAAATAAACCAGTAGAGTCCATCCTAAAAATATGGAAAAAGTGTCTCTAAAAGTTTATGCTTTCTGTTCAGGGTCTTGGTGCTCTATATTGTGTGAACCACCTGCTACTGAATAAAAAGAAAAGCAAAACAATTTATGAATATATTCACCATTAGGAACTAAGGAGCCTGGGAAATGTAAATGAGCACATTTGTATGGCTCAGTCTACCACCAGAGGGGATCCAAAACCTTCCAGCCCAGTCACAGCCCCGCTGCTCCGCAGACCTGCAATACAGGGAACTCTCCATACTGCCTTTCTGCTGCTCCTGGCACTTGTACAAGGCTCAAGATCAGCAGGCTGGGAGGAAAACGAGATTGTCAGGCCCCAGGGTATACGAGCATTGCTCAGGAAAAGAAAGCAAAGTCCAAATCGCGGCAGAGGTCTAGGGCCTGTCCACTTCGATTCCATTTTTCTAGAGTAAAATTATCTTAGCGAGATCAACCAGGGCATCCAAAATAGCATGCAGGAATGGAGCTACCAGATGACAGTCCCCCACAACAATCAGAGGTCAGGGTCAGTTCTCTTTTACTTATATATTGTTCAGAGACCATAGGGAAGACTTCTCACCCTTCCTTCTAATCTCACATTGATTGCTTGTGGATGACCACTTTGCCTCAAGCTATATTATTCTCTTGACAAATAATAATAATTTAATGTAAAGGTCGGCTTTCTGCATGACATCTCACTGACAGTCGAACACTGGTCATTGAAATACAACCCTGGGAGCTGATAAAAGACTGCTTTTTCTTTCAGAAAAGAAAAGGAAAAAAAAGTCTTGCAAGAAAAGAATAAAATGCTGAGCAAGAAGATAAGACACCTACTATGTCCTAGGAAAGTAGGAGCCTTGCCAGTTTCCCATAGCTTCAAGCAGCCTATAGCCTAGCTGAAAAGGCCAAGGGCTAGAACTGCCTGGAAACTCAAAGGACAAGATTTTGATTGGGAAGCAAGTGGGGGAGGAGCAAGCCACCCAATTCTGCATAAGAGTTCTCAAACCTGACCACTTTGGCCACTGTGACTAAACCCACCAAGGACCAGGGGTCCTTGCTGCAATGATTGCATACACTTACTGTCCACGATAGAGCAATGTGTTCAAATCAAGATTTATCATGTTTTCCACCTACTTTTGTCTTAGCCCAGTGGGTAGGACTAACAGAACCTTTGCAAAAGTTTGTTACTTAAGAGGGCTTTCACAGAGAAAGGTTCAAACGTGAGAAAGACAAATGTGAAAGGAACAGTGATGTTTCTGGCATCTGATGGGCAACACATTCTTGTCTCAGTCTCAAGGATGAAGAGAAATGACATTGGCAATTTGGATAATCAAAAGTGGTAAAATGCAACACGATATTGTGTTATCACAGAAGGCAGAGTAATTCCTTTATTCTTCCTTTCTCAGTCAAAGCTTCACAAATCCCTTTTAATAATTCTAATTACTGTAGTTTACTCTTTTACTGGAGATTCATTTGCAATGAACACAGTAGATACAGGGTTTTTACAAGCACTTCTACATCTTCAGTATCACCTGAAAAGTCATGTAACCAGTATTATGTTCAAAATGAATTATTTTAGGTTCCTAACATATTACATTTTCCTAGAAACAATAAAATACATTTGAGATAATATAAATAAGCTGGAATGAAGAACACTAAAAACTTAGATATTCATGTTAAAGTCTAGTGAGCTGTACTTGGGTATGTGAATTTAAACAAGCAGCCTTGTTTAACATACTAGCACAACGTAGTAAAAGATACTGTTTTAAATTAATGATTTCCCCTTTTATCTTCCATACATTTCTAGGGTTTGGAGTAAGTAATTCTTCTTTTTCACTTGTATCCATTTATATCTTGGATATAATACAGAGAAACACACTGCCAGTATCACATCTACACTGTCTTTGAAGCTAAGGATGATTTGTCCACATGGATCTGCTTTACAAGATGCCTTGGGGAGAGATTTTAACTTGGAATTACTTCAGTCACTTAAAATAACTGCATACATCTTTGCAAGCTCACAATTTTAAACATCCACCTCCTCCTTTGAGCACAAAGGAAAAGTGGCATCTACTGCAAATGTGTTTTGTTCACACTGACTGCAGCAGGATGTCCTGAGAACATATGTACACTTGCAACGTTTCATACGTGTGGAAGCAGCATAAGCTGTGGATCTTACTGAGACTCAGGGGGTTCTGAGAAGGCCAGGAGGGCCTAAGGCTTCCTGGAAACAGCAGCGTCGAAAGCGAGGTGCCTGCAATCTTCCAGCATCTTCAAATTTGTTTACGTTTTTCTCTAATCACAGAATAGTTGGGCTTGGAAGGCACCTCTCACCCCTTGTCTGGTCCAAGCCTCTCTTGCAAAAGACAGAGTCAGTCACTGCAAATTGCCCCAAATCACACCCCATCATCTTTCAAATATCTCCAGGGATTGAGAGAGACAATCTCTCAGTCAGTTCCACTGTTTAATGATCCTCCTTCTCCAAAAAAAAAAAAAAAATCACTTTTTTCCCATTTAAGTTGGATTTTCTGTGTTTCTATTTGTGTTCATTTGCCTCTTGTCCTGCCATTGGATATCTCTAAGAGTCCACCACTCTCTTTTTTTCTTTTTAAACTCCTCCTCCAATCAGGTATTTATTTATATACATTGCTAAGATTTCCCCAAACCTTCCCTTCTCCAGGCTAAAGAGTCCCAGGTCTCCCAGCTCTATTTCCTCACGTCCCCACCATACACTTTTTGGTACAGGGCAGTCCAGATCTGGCTACACCACTCCAGCTGAAGTGGAGTGGTAGAGCCAGAGTTCCTTCTCTCACCACGGAAGAAAAGAACACAGAATAAGAGGTGAACATAAAGTGGTCCTATTTAGCACTGTTGTACCTTATTAGCAGCGATTCTCATAACAAATTGACCCGAGTAGGTGCAGTTTGGTACTGTGCTGTAGTGTCACTGGAGTTTCAGGACCTTACTGTGCTGCACCTTTCATTTGACATAGTATGAACTTAGCCAACTGACCATAATGGAAAAGCCTGGAGGTGGTGCCCACATACCCTCACCAATGACTCGAGCAGCATGTCCTTGGGCCCAGCATCAGAGGGGACATTCACTTTATAATATGCCATGAGAGGTTTTTTGCTTGTCTGTTTGTTTTAAGATATTCATGCAATAATGGTCTCTCTTGAGACGGTTGGTGTCTTTCTTGTGGGATTCCTAATGCTGTCTGGGACACCACTGATTTTCTTTGCAGTAAGAGTGCCTTGCTGGCACATCAGTGTCCCTGAGTCTTTTCCAAAAAACTACTTTCCAGACAGTGCTGGTACAGGAGGTTATTCCTCTCCAGATACAGGACTTAGCACTACCCTTTGGTTGGAGAAATGGGCTAACAAGAACCTCATGAAGTTCAACATTTGCCAAAGTAATGTTGATTTTCTCTGAGTTTCACTCTTTTGTTGTATGCTGGAGATGCACAAGAATGTTTTATTCCATTTTATTAATGTTAAGATCTACTTTTCCTAAGAAAACTATAGGTTATCTCCAATACAAGGCATCCATGCCAACAAACTGACCAAATAGCATTAGAAGGAATATTACCAAGTAGTCGTGTGTGTGAACTACAAGACAGAATGGAGACAAAACAAACACCTAAAACCAAGAAAAATCTTTGACAAGAAAAGCAATGGTTTATATGCCTGTCAAGTTTTTATTATTTTTTCTTCTACCCATATTTGCATAACAAATAGTCTTAAAGGAATTTAAGAAGAGATAGAACCATGTAAATCATCTTAATCACTGATTCATTAGAGTAGCACCACAGATCTTTCATTACACTGCACAAAATGAAATAACTTTTGAAAACAAGAATATAATCCAAACTGAGCTACAGATTACTGAGCATTAGGTGGAACTTCAATGTTGTGGAAGGGAACAGGGCAGTATTTTCTTAAATAAAAATACTGTTGATTTTATGCTACAATATTTTCCAGTAGTTAAAGAGGAAGAGGGATTCATCTCAGTCTTAGCAAGGTGAATAACTTAATTTGACCTTGCAATCTAGGCTTCGTCATAGCTGTAGGAGAGAATTTAAGACTGAGGTCTACATGAGGTGAACTATGCTGTAAATTGGTCAGAAGAGTCATGTCTTGCATAGGTTGCTGTTTCTTCACTGACTGCTGAGACACACTCATCAACAAGCCTAGATGTTGACACATGCACTGTAGATATTAGAGAAAGATGAAACGGAGTTATGGTTAGCCTTAAGCTTTTCTTAACACTAAGCAGCAAAATTAACCCAACTGACCGGTACGGTTTTATAATACTTTAAATCAGCACAAGAAAAACATGCTTACACTGTAGTGCCTTAAGCATTTTTAGCACTGATGTTGAAAAGTTGTTGTCTTGCCTTTCTCTTGTACTTTGATCCTGGTTCCCACTTTCACAGCGTCTCCTTCCCCATCTGCCAGCACAAATATTGGTGGCAACTGCCTGGAGACTGAAACGATGAACAGATTAAAACTAAACCCTACACTATACATAGGTAATTTAAAACTAAATTATGTTTCTGTGGCTCGCGGCAGCCACACCAAAGCTGGTGCTGACAAAGGACAGGAGGTAGGCCAAGAGGACAGGAATGAAAAGCCAAGATAAAGTGTGCAGTGTGCTGAACTTCTGCTACTTCAAATGCACATACAAACATAACCAGGATTGTTTGTTTGTATGTTATGCAAATAATTACAATGACATAAATTCAGGCAGAGTCAGGCATAGTTAACAGTTGTAGCCATGTGAAATAGCTGTACACTAGCATAACTTATTTAAGTTTTGAGCCATTTGCAGCTATATTACCTTTAGGGTGAAGTTTGAAGCTGAACCAACCCTAGACCATGGTTAACTCTTTGGCTCTCTCCAAACTCAAGACAGTGTGCGAGTCAACATCTAGGTAGTTTGGACTCACTAGGAACTTTGGTAACAGACTGCAGCATGCTTTTTCCAAAGTGTACATGAAATCTAGAAGTTTACATGACCAGAAAGCTTGGTAAACACACAGATGTCAGCAAATGCAAGAAGAGATGAGCAGAATGCTATTTTCCAGATTTCTAATAGTTTTTGGAAAAACAAAAAAGAAGGGTGTGGACAAAAGCACAGTTACCAAGTAAGCACCCACTTGAACTTTACTGTAAAAAGCAAGTCTTGACAAGAACTCAAGGTATGTGAAATGCACCACTGCTTCTCTTAAATTAATAATGTTGGCATGAAAGCCGGGGTATTTTCTCCACCCACTGGCTACACAAGCCACTCCGCATCTAAGATAAAGGGCTGAATATTTCACCCATACCAAAGTAAAAATGACAACTGATATCTAAAATAAGTAGTAAACAGCCACCTTGTCACAATAATCTCTGATAGCATGATCTCAAAGCAGCCTTATTGCATCTTCTGAGCATAAACAAGATGACAGAAAGCAGAAGATGGAGTTAGACCAAGATTTTGACATTTTTGTTTTACATTAGACAAATTTCAAACCTTTCTAACCTTGTTCTTCCACTGTAACATAAATTAACAACATTACTTGATCATCTCACTGGGACAGATGTGTAGACACACAAATAGTCAATATTCATTATCTTGTGAAACTCAGTATTGGTATCCAAAAAGCTGGTAAAAACAGCTGCACTGCGATCTGAGCTAGCCAAGCAGCTCATTAGACAGATGACGAACCAGTTGAAATTAGTAGTTACTAGCTTCCTTGAAGAAAAAAGAAATGTAAATTTTCATTGCAAAACTCAGACACACTTACCTTCATTGACAGATTGGTAATATACTTGTCCCTTACTTAAAGTATAAACACATCAAAAGCTAAAATTTTCATTAATGCATTTCTTCAAGAACACACTTTGGTAAGTCAATCATTGTGGATTTTTCCTGAGTTCTTTTATAAAAGTCAGTTTTTTAAAAACATAACCGCACATAACAACTCCAACTTTCATCCTCCTCCCAAAACAGCAGTAAATCAAGCACAGAGATGGTGTTTACTGGGAGGCAGAGAAGGAAGGGGAACCTAATCATCTTAGGTGGTGAACACTGCAACAAGAGAAACAGAAAGGTTTACAGAACATACACTAAACAGGCTGCTGCTGCTTCTTGACCTGGTAACATTCACGCTAATCCCAGTGGAATTTTTCCTTGATTAATTTCTTGCCAGTATTGTTCATAGACAAGTTTAGGCAGCATGAATAAAAGAGAGAATGAGGAATGCAGTGTTTGGTCATGAGAGAGTATTTCTAAAAGGCAAAGTATCTTTTCTGCAATTATGATATTGAAACTAAATTAGATTTGGTATGATTTTAATAGACTTTGGCAACTTAATCCTGTGATGCTTCAAAACTGTCCCTCTTTCCCTTTTCTTTTGAAGATATTATTGTTTTCCTTAAATAGTCTTATGTACTTCCTTCATGAACAGTCACAGAACTATGTTAATAGCTATGTACCTAAAATGGATCTTTTGGTCAAAAGCCTCCAACTGTCAGTTTATTCTGGAATTAGAATGTGTGCCTCAAAATCAGAGACAAAAATAATCCAATAAGCAATAAAGCTTTTCAACGTTAAAGCTAGTTGCTTCATCAATAAATGATAGGGCAGCTTTGTATAGCAGAGATTAAGTTTTAAATTAGTATCTATATATAACAGAAGGAAAAACAAAACCAAAAACGCAGCACGTGCACATACACCCAATGTATGTGCAGATACATTCTTAAGAGCACAGAAACATATATATTTTTGATAAAAGATTTAAGTTTGCATATCCTTGCCATTAGCTCTTAAAAGTTACAACATACTTTAGACTGCTCTTATTTGGACTATGAGAGACAAAAATGAACTATCTAAAATGCCCGAGTATCACTAGGGTATTAGACTTCCACTGCTTTTCCCTTAGCTATGACTTATATGATGATGTGATATATGTAGCTCTCATCCAAAAGACCAGCCTACAGTGATCTCATCCTTGCACAATGACAGAGATTAATATTTTCATTATGAAATCAATACTCAAAGTCTTCGTGACATAAAGACTAGTAATGTATAACTCCTCTTCTTTAAAAATGCACTCTTATTTCTCCAAATCCTGTTAGGTAAGTTTAGAAACAGAAACAAAGAGGCTGTGGACAGACACAAATTATTGCAACACCTGTATTAACAGATTATGCTAAAGCAGTTAAGTGTAAAGTACAATTAATTTTTATTAAGTGTTATAAAATATATACAGTCTTAAAACACAGTGCATTTCATAGATAGGTTGTAAGACTTCATTTCCTCCAGGCACATTATTAAAAGCACTACAGCACTAAGTAGAAAACACACCTTTTATTCAACCAGTTGAACCAAAATTTAGTCATAAAAAACTCCTCTCTAAGATGACAATCTCTTCAATGTCCCACTGCTTGAAGCTGTGTTTCTATAACCTGAGTTTTGAATTTATCTGAGGGGGAAGGAGGGGCTGAGGGGAAGAGCAGGTGATGGTATGTGCTTTTCAAAATAGAGAACTAGTAAGAAAAGTGTTGGCAGTCACATTGTAATTTTTGCATTAAAAAATATTCAGAAGACAAAAATCTGTACTTACTAAACTGAATAGTCTATTTTAGAATCTTCAGTCTAAAGTGAAGTTAAATATAAAAAAAAGCACTTCATTTCATATGAACTTCAGTTTCACCATACTTGAAATTCATGCAAAAAATCATGCCTGTTTCTTCATGTTTATACCACTGTTATGTCACCAATCTTGTGTGCGAAGTCATGCTATAAAAAAAAGAGAATATCATTAATCTATATTAACAAGCGGCTACATATTATAACATATGGTAATTAAATTTATGATTCAGTTAATTATCCAAATTATGCTCAGATTAGTGTTTATATGTGCCTTACATAAAACCAGTGAAGTGGTGTGGCAAATAAATTCCACTAATAAATGGAGATAAACATAGATCATTAATAAATCATTTAGAATATGCTTTAATTCCTGCAGAAGTCAATATAGCAGGCTGCTAACAGGATTACTTTCCAGGTGTCTAGTAACAAATATAAGTTTAAATAGATAGCAAGTTCTCTAGGGTTTTCAATCAGGTTATCTTAAAAAAACTTAGAGATTTCCCAACATTTACCTACCACCCAGATCTTTCGTTCATCAGTTTCAGGTCAGTAACCTATCAAAGCACCCATTTTTTTGTTTATTGCTAAAACACTCAAAGGTTTTGCAAATTTGCAAAGTGGCCCATCCAAATCTGCATAACCTGTTGTTTCACTGTTTCTTTAAAAGTCAGTTCTTCCAGCTTCTGATTATTTTTGTTGCCTTTCTGTGGATACTAACTTTCTGTATCAAGATAATAATAATAATAATAATAATAATCTACTTATTCTGTAATTTAGGATTCTAATCCTGGTATTCTAAGCAAATGATAACAAAGGTAATTGCTACCAGTGCAGTGCTGTCTGTTGCAATTTTGATGCCATCAGTATTTATTTTCAAAACATGATATTCTACACAAACAACTTATTGCAATTAATAAACCACAAATGTATATGGATATACTGCATTTACTGGAAACATCTGATTTTCTTACTCTTTTTCAGCCTTTTAAGGACTTTAAGCCTTCACAGACCAAAATAGTTACGTAATGAACATACACATGAACATATATAGTTACTTTGTAAAGCCTCTTATGGAAAAAAACAAACAAACAACAACAATAAAACTAATTCAGGCCATCTCATACAACATCTCACTTTCTCCTACATACTTTTTCACAAAGTGTCACATTTTGATTAAAATTGGCTTTGTATGAAATCATCCAGCTGCATATGACAGTAAGAGTAATTGAGTACTTTCACAACACCTCATTGCAAACATAATTCAATGCCAAATATTGCAGTACCAAATATTACTTGGCATTTATCACCACATTTTCCTTCTCTCTATTTAAAACAACTTATCTAGCATGAAAAACTATTATACAGCTTTCTGCTTATTGCTTAGGTACTTTGTCTTCATAAGTTATTCTTTTAACAGAATAACTACATTTAGCAGTGCCGCAAAGTAATTTTCAGGATTGTTTTTTCAAAATGGAGGGACTTCTGGATGTTTTTGGCAGCATATTTCCTTTTCCTCTCCCTCCTTCCCCTTTCCTCCTCCCCCACAACCTGTTTTCCACCCCCAAGTTAATACATCTATCCTTGTCTATATAATCACAAGAACATTAGCACTGCTATAAGCCTGAAATTATATGTTATCAAATTGACCAATATTCTGGAAGAGTTTGGTTAAACTGTACACCAAAGCAAGAAGAGTCCTTTCTGTCTCTATTCTTGTCTTTGCACAGCTAACAGAGCACAAGTATCTGTGGATTCTTACATTAAACAGATATCTGATTAATAACTGGATAGCATGTCTTCTAAAAAGAGGAACAGCCTCCATCCCACACAGTTCATTCTAGCCAGCTCTTTTGGAGAGTTCTGTAGAAATTGACATGCCAAAAACTTATAAATGGTTAAACTTATAAACTGTATCATGCTGTATCACTTTTCTTTTTCCAGCTGTCCTGATAGCTTCATATTTTCTTCTATTTCTTGTTTTTTTTTCCCTCCTCTGCTCTCTCATGTTTCCCCCCCTCCCCTCAGCTCTCTCATGGGAGAGAATGTCTTCCTCCCCTCCGTCCCCAACAAACACACACCACCATCATACACTGGTTTGCCAAACAAAAAAATCAAGAGTTAAAATGGGGATCGAAAATCTAGCAAATAAAAAAAAAAAATGCTAGTTGTAACTTATAAATATGATGCAGTAATTCTTCTGGATCTCATATGGCAAACATCAATTAATTCCCAAATGAGAAATTGCTGTCTACAGTTAAACCTTTATGCTAGTCTGCATGAACAAGACAGCCATCTCAACAAAATACAGTAAAAAAGTGGCCAACTTTAAAAGTACCTAAACATGAAACAAATGAATAAAATTGGTTAGGGGAAAAATTACAATAGAAAGATAGAGTAATCAATGGTTAACAAGTCCCATTGTGCCAGGAATGAGCTTTCTCTCCTTACGTATCTCAACCTGGTAGCATAAGTATATACCGCTAAACCTATAGTATCAGTCACGATCATAGGAGACAGAGAGAAGTGCTCAGCAAATCTTGATTCTGTATTTGAAAATATATAGGATGATTTACCTTGACTTTATCTCAACAATGCTTTTCAATAAACTAAGAAGCAAGCAGAAAGGAAAAACTGTGAGAGTGTCAAGTGACCCAGTTGACTAATGGGGTGCACTTTACTACATTAACTTTTCCTCTTACACACAGAAGTGTCTCCCCTCACACTGGCAGTAGGTTTGGAAAGAACTGTCACTCACAGAGATTCTTTTATTAACTTGTCTCGAAGTACCTAGGTTGTTCTAGGAGGCTAGATGAATCAATATTAAGAGAACAGAATTCAAAAGGAGCAAACAGTGGGCAACACAGGCAGCCACAAATGGCCTGACCAAGCTAACTACCATGAAACAGCCAACACTCATCACTCATCAAAAACAAGTTTTTTCAAAGGGCTAATACCAAGCAAGTCTATATGAGAGAGCTCTGCTAAGCAATACAGATCCCACTGGTATCCATGTTAAAAAATAGCTATAAAAAATAATTTCTGGAAAGTGCCATATAGTGATTTAAGCAGAGGGGAAAAAAGAAAGAGTAAATTCTTCTCTAGCAACTTCAAATTAAGAATAGAAATGCTTCCATACTACTTACACCAATGATTTTAGATTTAGGTCTTTAAAATAGTTAAAAGTCAACTTCCACCCTCCCTCAAAAACCTTTCCAGCTAGTTTTAGGAGCAGATATTTAAAAAGTTGTTTGTGGTACATAACAGCAAATAAACCTTGTACGGCCAGCTAATAAAAAATAAAAATAAATATTAGCCAAGGATAGATTTAGGGAAAGCATGGGTAAGATTATTTCCATAAATCCCTAAAAGTCAACAGAACTATCCCATTTATCAGATGTAGAGACACAGATTTAAGCAGAAGATGCCAATGGTCCAATACATAAATAAGATCACATGGTTAAATCAAGACCTACAACTTCAATCCTAATTCACTAAATCCTAATCCACTATTTTACTAGCCAGCCTTCTTGTCTTCTAAGAACACTCTGTGTATTGCCTTTGAATTCTTTTATTATTACTATAAATCCACAAACTTCTATCAGCCGTGTAGAACATCTAGAGCCTCCAGGATGTCCTAAGGTTCTTAGGTTTCCAGTAGTTTTCCCTCCCACATACAAGCTATAAGGGTAGCAGTAAGGTAACTAGTTAATACGGTTAACACACACAGGATACAGTCAGAGTAAAACTCATGTGTGTAATTTAATGACCTAATTTTGATTGTCAGAAGGATACTCCGTTCAGAAAACTGATTAAAATCCTAGCTCATCCAGGTATAACCAAGGGCAGGGAAATTATGTTAATTCAAGCAACAAATAGGACTGTAAAGCATAAAGGCTTTAACATTCCTTTCATCTCTTTTAGCTAGGAATAAAGTATTTCAGCACATTGGCTGAAATTCCTAAGTGCTGCCCAATTGACGCTCTATAAAAAATTCATACTGACACCCATTTCCTCTTTAAATAATACAACAAAAATAGTTCACACAGCAGCATAATCTTTTAAAAATGTAGTTAATGCCTTTGAGTGTGCAAGATCAATATTATCAGACATATTCACTATTACATATGGGAACAAGAACCTCATTTTCTTGCCTCTAAAAGGATCAACAGAGACAATTAAGATCTGCTCAGACCTCCATCAGGGAAGGGAGGAGAGAGAAAAAAAAATCCCCAAATGAAAAACAGTAACACTATTAGTGACAATTCCAGCCTGAAAAAAAACCTATCACTTCAATGACTAAGCTCCAGTCCATATTAGCCAATAAGGTTTGAATTTTTTTGTCATTTGATTTTTTTTTTTTTGAAGAATGTATAAGCTTATACTTATATCAGTGCCCTCACTAAAATTATACTGCTGAATATTTCATGTAGCAGTAAGTTTTGTTAAGGTAATATAGTCATATCGTCACAAATGCTAAAACCTGTTGAAAAGGATTACATTTATATCTTTGCTGGGCATTTCCTTTACTTACCTCTGTACAGTCTATAGCTTTTTGTCAGATGTTATATAGAAAAATAAAATGTCTTAACTATGCAGATTATAATTAAAAACCTGAATAAGCAATAAGTCACACTTCTCTGGCTTCTGAGATTACTGTTCTTTTATGTAGAAAACATAAATTATCAGTAAATCACTACAAACCATTAATAAGAATAGATGTTATAAACCTAGTTACAGTGAGAAAAAGATTGAGGCCAAGTGTCAGCCACAAGAGGGCAGTCAGCATTCTCCAGGGAAAAATGTTAATTTATTGTGTCAATTTAAAGGATTTACATTACCGATAAAATCATTTTTTTTTCTGGGAGCTGGAGACAGTATGGAGTATAACAGAACTTTTGAAGTGCATTGTTTTACACACACTGATTTTTTTCCCCATCCTAAACTGGGATAACAAGATACATAGAGATTACACAGGTTACGTAATGGGTCACCCAATTAAAAAAAAAAAAGAATCAAAGTTGAAAGCAAGAGAAAAGAAGACTCTGAAACTCTTTAGCAATTATTTTATATTACATTACAGAATACAAAGATGAAATCAAAGCAACACTCCACAGTTCATTTGAAGCTGTATCCACTTAAAACAAATGTTTTCCTTGTATAAGAATATGAAACAGGGAAGAACACATTTAGTTACACAATTTTGTATTTTACAGCTTAGATGAACTGTTTCTGCTTTTGACAGTTATAGGATTAGAAGTGACATGAAAGGGCATTCTGTTTATTGTGATAAAAAGTACAGTGCTAGCAGCCACAACATAAGCTTTTTGACATGTTCCACAAACAACCAGCTGTGCCCCAGAGTGGTCATCTTGTCAAAAGTTAGAAGCAATTCAGGACTTATATTTATACTATCAGCCATATTTTACTTTTGGTATAAGGATATCAGTGTCTCACCTGAGTGACTGTATTGGTAAATGGAAAACTTAAGTAATAATTCTATTTTAATCTGCCACAATATAATTGGGCATAGTGCAAGTGCTTTGACTTTGGCAGATCAGCTGTTTGTCTGAAACACCATTCAACTTGTGTGTCACAACCATTAACAAAAATCAGACCTGAACACTGAGACTGCAGAAATTAAAGTAGGCAGAAGAACATTCAGGGTATGACTGTTGTTTTACAAATAAAATACTACCAAGTGATATGAATTAACAAGGTTAAGATTCCTGGATGGGAAAATAGTTTCACTTATAAATTATAGAACAAATAAAATCATTAGCTATTAAAAGATTTTACTTCTCTTGTTTATTTGTAACTGGCCACAACAGACAGGGAGACAGGATCTCAGCTTCTTTCCTATTCCCAAAGAATTTAATTTGACATGACTAGAAGCTATTAGAGCAGTAGCATTAGACAATATAGCTTCTGCAGCTCTTTCCAACCAAATTTAGTATTCATTAAGGCACTCTTTGAATAAGTTAGTACATAATCGGAATGATCACTCCACCTCTAGAGATATTTGAGTCTAGGATACTGAGGAGGATCTCATGTCGATATGACTAACACTGTACAGGGCTTTGAGAAGACTTTAATCTATTGCAATTCTTACAGTTTCAAACTCTTTACAGTTTTAGCAGTATTACAAACAAACATTTTATGTGGAAAATGCTCATTCTGTATAGTAGTAAGAAATCGCCACAAATATTAATGAAAACCAGAGTTTGAAATACTTTAATTTCTCTAAGTAAAGTCTTTCTTCTGTTTCTAGAGTTCAAGTCCCTCTAAAATAGATCACAAAAATCTATGTTTCTTTCTTCTATTTTTCTTTTATTATTTTGCAATCTGGTAAGGAATTCCTGCAAGAAGTTCAACGCCCTTCATCTATAACACTAAACTTTTATCCTGCCTGTTGAAACAGGCTCTTGTAAGAGGCCAAGGCTTTTCAGAAGTGGGACAACTGTCATTGCATTGCAAACTATTCCGAACTTCTCAGTGGACATACTGCCTCAAGAGTTCTTTTTTTCCCTGAAGATAAAATGAAATTACTGAAGGTAAAATGGTGCGCTTTCAGATGTTAACATCTATTCCAATATTGCTATGTTAAAATTATTACATAATCAAATTGCATAAACCAACATTTTTTTTTTCCTTTTTGTTACCCCTCTCCCTACAATAATCCAATAATCCTGACAGTACACAAAGCTAATAGGTGACTTAGAAAACTTTTTTAATGTTTCCTGCATTATATGGTAGAAGCATCCTTTATCTGGTCTATAGTATCAAGAAAAAAAAAAAAAAAAATTATTCCCATGCCAATCAACTAAGAAGACTAATCTGGCCAACAGTTGAATTCTATTGAATTCTATTTACTCAGAAACAACCTAGCCATATACAGCTAAAGATTTAAGTCTTTGAAACACCATACAAGAAAGTCTCACTAACATTGACTCACAACAATATGGAAATAAAATCCTGAAGATCCTCGTTTTCAGGAGCTTCAAGCGGCAGTCAGATACAGAAGCAAAGTAAGCCTCCTGACCAGTTCTTTGCTACCGCGGTTATTTTACAAAAGCAAAAGCTCACTGAGCAGGCACCATTCTGCAAAAGCAGCTACAGGTACATAGTCCCTCATGTCCTGAGCAACCATCTGTAGTCATCCTAGAGCTGCAAGGAAATTTTAAAACAAGCTCAGACTTGAAAATGTAAGCACCATTCACAGGCTGCATCATTCAATTCTTGCTCCTTAATCAGCTGTTTTCTTCACAATCCCTTTTGGTTTTACCTTATGGACTTCCCAGATGAGAAAGCCTCAACGGTTGGCAGTGTTTCCCAAGGCAGCCTAGTAATTAGCTAGAAATATTACCACAGAGCTTGAAATAACCAAAGCCTCCTGCTGTGAGGCAAACATGAACAGTAAGCTCAAAGCACACACTAGGTCCAAAATGAGAGAGAGAGCAAACAAACAAACAAACAAAAAAGAAACCACAGATTTTTAAACATCTTTTAAAACAGGTTTATCCAACCCATTATCTAATTGCTTAATACATATGTAAGGACCAACAAGATTTTGTAGAACTACCCCATGGCAGCATCCTGTAGGAGGGCTTTCTCAATACACAAGAGTGCTGCCTGATGTGCTGCAATTCCCACAGCGCAGCATCTCTGCATCTAGCCCTGCCAACAGATGTGCGTGGGCAGCCCAGCTTCTCCCCTCCACAGGCATCAGCTAAATATCGCCTCTAAACAACAGAGCTGGGGTAGCTGGGACATGAACATTCCATCTGGGGCAACGCTGAAAACTGAGGAAGGCACAAATGTCTTGAATTTCACATAAAAGGGACATGGAAAGGCTTCTCAGAGCCCTGCAAATAAGATTACAATCTGAATCTATTTGAACCTTTATTTTTAATACATTGCCTTTTGTATTTAGACCGAAATCTGAATTTTAAATTCTTAAAATTTCACTAGTATTCTTACTTTTTAAAAGGTAAATTTAAATGCTTGTGTGCACATGTACTGAACATAGATTTCCCAAGTATACATGAAGACTGAAACATCTGACATAGCATAGGTATGTGTTACCATATGAAGATATGCATAATCAACCTAAGCTACTTAGGCCTCCAACAGTTTAAATATAAATACCTGGCACAAATAACAGCACAGCCTATACTTGGCACTAACAGCCTTTGTTTTATAAAATTAATCAACTTTCAAGATGACAATGGAGACATTGAGTTCAGCTTAGAAAAAACTAAAAGGACAGTTGGTTTGCAAGGCCAAGGAGTGGGGAATATCCCAAAAGTCAACTTCATCTGAATCAAAAAAAGATCAGTCTACAGCATAAACAACAAGATATTTTAAATCTAAGTGCTTGTTAATACAGCAGACATTGTTGTTTCATCTCTGTTTTAGGCAAAATGGAGATTCCTGGCCCTGTTAAAATTAAAAAAATCTGAAATTCCTTTCCTGACCTATGTTTTAGGATTTTTAATGAGATTGTCAAGATTCAATTTTAAAGTTGATCAATATCTCTGTGTATCTACAATTAGAAACTTAACAGTAAGTATCTAAATGTGGACTTGAAATACTCAAAAGTTTTATTCTCCTTTTCTTCTTAGAAAAAATATAAAAAGCAAGAAATAAAGTGATTAATGCCATAGTAGTATACACAGCTATATTTATTAATAAACTTTCAATTACAGAAAGAGGAAACTGAAGCCATACATAAATGCTGCTTTAGAATAAAGACAGACTACTGCTTTCTCTAACATCTTTATTTCAAAAAAGTACACAAGTCTGTCACAGAACTACAGCATCGTGAAATTTTGGATTATTTCTTTCAAATTTACTCCTATAAACTGCAATAGTTGTATTTTAAAATCCACACCTCTCCCCACACAAAAAAAAAATACAAATATAAATCCTCATACTGATTTTCATACCAATATTTAAGTCCATGCTTTGCGTATGAAAAGTACAACATAACATTTTGGATTCCGAGAAATATTATTGCTGCAGTTTTGAGTTAGGGTTATGCCTCCATGCTAGAGGACCAAAACCTAAGAGGGTCCCATTAAAGCATCTATGAAACATAGAGAATAAGATATAAAGTTATAACTTTATGGTGGCTCCAGGCTGGAACAGAGATCTATGTGCTCCAGAAAACACATATGGTTAAAAAGCCTCTTATTGAAACCAGTAATATACAGTTTTATTACAGGAAGGAGAGAGGGGAAAAAAAAAAAAAAAAAAAAGCTTTAATGATATTAAAAAGTCTCACTAATGCTGCTATTACGCACTTAGGAAACATACATCTAATATGATTATAAACTACCACAGTGGATAAAGATGTAGGCATTGTACATTTCTTAATTTTTTAACTCCCTCCGACAAGGCATTTCTGTGCACTACATACTTTAATAAGAAGTATTCATTTTTAGTTAGGGAGAGTTCACATCAACACCTTTGATTACTCATTTCAAAAATTTTATGAAGAGGCTTGTAATGTGCGAACAAATGTTACATCACCTCCACAATATTACAAGACTAACAGTTTATTCACATCATGCTAAAATTAAGGGTTTTCTTCTAAACACAGGAGTCCTCAACAGGCAAGTTCACACTCATTAACATTAACTAGTGGTTTCTTCAGTTCATTTAGAATATTTACAAAATAGTATCACTTCCCTCCCTTATTTATTTCATAAAATAAGACGCTTTAAATGCCACCTTCTAACTGGTATATCAGCTGCCATTACTTCCTAGAAAAAGGTCTCAGCAAGGTTATCTAAGACCTGACACTTCAGGCATTGACCCATTTTATCACCTACATAGCTAGGAATCATTCCTAAACTACAGAATCTGCTTTAAGAATCATAATCCAGTGCGTAAGTTAACATGCTACTCAGCTAAAGAGATTGCTTCCAAGAGTAGTATTATGGTTCTCATAGCAGTTTTATCCATTCAGAAAGGTATGATGTTAGGAACTTGAGGCAAAGTTGATCCTAAGTCGGAGGTTCTTTATTTCAGATTAGGACTATGCCAGTTCCTATTTCCTTATTTTCCATGCAATTACATAAATAAATAGACACTGTCAAGGCTGCTAAGTCTAACAGCGAGGTTCTGAGGGCACATCATGCTGTCCTTCCATTCTGTCCATTTATTTTTGTGCAAGTTGAAAGAGCATTAAATGTGGAAACCCTGCTCTGCCTGTTTCTGTGTGATAAGTTTCTGTTTTCAAGCATCTTAGCAATTACCTGGCTGAACACAGAGTATCTCAGGCCAAACCAAAAAGCTCATTTCACATGTGCCCACAGATGGATAAAAATCAACCTCAGTAAGTTTGTTACCTGGCTGCTTAGGTCTATAGCTATCTCTTAGTCTGCAATTCAGTTTTGTATATAACCTGGCTTTACAATCTAAATAACCACACACTTTCAATTAAGGTCTTAGTTTCAAGGTAACAATCAATTAGTATATATTATTATGATAGATTTCTGATGTTTAATTGTACGCAAGATGTCTCATCTACTGTTCTTCATAAGCATGTTTGGCACAGTTACTGGACTCTATTAATTGCCACACAAGTCAGTCATCCATCTTACTCGCAAGTGAACAGTTTTCAGGAATATAAGTGTTTAGATCCTATTTAGGAATTGAAGGAGTAACTGACATTTGGAAGTACAGAACACCACAGAGAGCCACTGAGTAACATCCAAAAATTAGCATGAAGTATAAACAGTACATAAGAATAAAGAGATCAGATCACAGTGTCATGTTTTAAAAACTTGTACCATCATCTAAGCACCTCTCCAGACAGCAAATTTAGGCACCATTAATTTCATAAAAAGTGGAATTACAATCAGGCAAAGTTTATTGAAAGGCACACATGAAAGATTAAAAAATATCTGAACGAACAGTATCAGTTTACAATCTAAAAATGTCCCAAATCAGAAAAGTTTTAAGTCTAGAATACTTAGTAGCCATTCAGGTCTTCAAATACAGTATGAAAAGTATTATCCCTACATTTGTAGGGCCAGCCAAAAATCATGTAACTAACTACAGTTAGAACAAACATTTAGTAATATGCCAAAGATTTTGTCATAGATCTAAGCAGCTACAAGAAAACAGACATTGAGTCTAGAAGTTCAGGGTAATTTTTTCATACTGTTGGTACATACAAATAAACCTAACATCTTTCAATAGGCTATTCAGACATTTCCTTCATCAACATCAGTGCCATACACTATATTCCTTTAGAGTTTTCAAAATATTTTAACAGCTATAGCTGAAATAAGTTGAAGGGGCTATTTATTTTTCCACAGAACAGGATAAAGAAGCGAGCAGAAAATAAGGAAGGAGAAAGGAAGGAAGGAAAAAAAATTTAAAAAAAAAAAAATACGTATATATATAAAAAAAACACACACATAAAAAACTACCCTGCATTAAACTTTGAATACACCTTTCACATGTATATAATATCAGTCATCAGAAGATATCAAAAGTTCCCAAGCAAGGAGTGAAACCAAGATAATATTCTATTCCTCCTGTAACACCTTCAAGTCTTTGAAAACTAGGAAAAGCTTTTCTGTTGCTGTTGTTTAAGTCATGAAACATGAAGTTCACATCAACAATTCTAGACAACTACTTTTTCTGAGATTCTGGTTGTATGAAACTAGTATTAAAGTTTAAGTGTCTGTTAATATGTAGGGCTTTTGAAGAGACAAGGAGAGGCAAGCCCCTAACTCCTTGCAAGTTGAAATAATGTGTTAGTGTCTTAATAAAAGGCTAAATACTGCTTGTGTGAATGTGGAAAGAGATCTCTGAAGTGATGTTAAGAGGACAATTTAGCACATGTAATTAAAACCTCCATGGAACTTTTAGATAACTGGGAAAAATTAAAGCACTGCTTTTGAATTGACAGGATTTATAAAATTTAATATTATCTTCCATTTTAAGACCTGTATTCTTAATGCAATAATTAAGTAGAGACTTTAAGTCTTAGATACCATTAGTAACAACTGAATAGGACCTGTTACACCAGACACTTAATACTAAGTTATTTGACATTATGAGAACTAGTTGTTATTACACTAAAATTGGGCTTTCAAAGAGCAAGCTCTTCTATCACACTTCTGCTCATGGAAATTTTCAATTTAGATTCTTTAAAGTTAACTGAACCAGTCAAATAAAAAAAGGACTAAGAGCTGAAGTGTGCCAAAGATTATCAAGTTCAAGAACTGCATAAGTACTCAAACAGAATAGGATTCCAAGTCATTCTATGTATTTCAAAAAGTTGCAACTTCATCAGAAAATGTCAAAGTTAAAATATATCTGTTTTTCCAATACTGAAGATAAAGCTTCAGGGATTCTAATGGACTTTATGATCTACATATGAAATGCTTTTGTTACTTCTCAAGTATGTCCGATTGTTTCATATTCTGAACTGCACATTAGCTGATCCTCTCTTCCGCCACCTACCTGTGTCCAAATACCTTCAACATCCAATGCAGGAACTTCAATGATTTTGAGGAATATTTTGACTGCTATATACTAGTAAGTTTGAAAGTAAAAGTGGGAGTTACCAGCTTTTCAAACCAACTTTCTTCAAGGAAAATTGCATGCCATTTTAAGTGAGGGATGGAACAAGGTAGTTTTTTCTTAATACTTATAATGAACATTTAAAAACAGGGCTTAAATTAATAACATCTTATACTATGGACCCATCTTTGCTTTGTGCTGGAATCATCACCGGGACAGCTCCCATTCTACTTAAATTAGGTGCAGCTACCTTTGAAGGTGCAAAGTTTGGATTTTGACCAGTAGTGCGTTCAAAGTCTTCACTTGGGACTTGGCTATATGGAGTTTTGGTATATCCGTCCATATTGGAGGGCGACATTGAGCCCAGAGAAGAACGATTACTGCCTATGTAGCTGCGGGCTGTTGAACTGCGACTTTTTGGAGGTGGAACATCTTCTCTGAAAGAGGGAAAATAAAAATAAAAATAAAATGTTGGAGAACTCAACTATATTTCACTCAATATTACTGTTTGGGTACTTAGTGGAAAAAAAAAAAAAAAAAAACAACCCACTATTTCTCCTTATTCAGTAGCCAGAAAAAAATATCACTCATTTCAAATGCACTTTTAAAAAACTAAACAGCTGCAAAAATTTGACTGGAATATTAGATAAACATGACTGACTAAAATATTTTAAACAAAAGAGTTCTCAGATCAACTGTTAGTATGTTAACAGACTTTCCAAATTCAGAGTCCTCAACCATGAGGCATCTTACACACTAAAAATAAACACTTAAAAGTTAACTTTCAAACAATGCTTCTCAGAAATCAAGGATATGTCATTACCTAATATCATGATGTACTTCTTTCTCATATTTCTTCTCTCTGTGTTTCTTACAGCAACAGAAGATGAGAAAAGCCAGTAAAAAGAGACCCAGCAGAGTTCCTATAATAGCTCCAGCAATTATACCAGCTGTATTTATAGCTAGAATAGATAAATTACAATATTGTTAAAACCCAGATTTGTACGAGGTAATTCTTTACTCTAAACTTCAAAAGCAGCATGTTTCCAGGCTAAGGGTAGCAGAATATTAGAGGGATCCCCCTCCCCACCATTTGGGGAGCTGAGTCAAAGCAGAAACTGTCAAAGTCATTATTTTAGGAGACTAGAGATGTAAAATTTAGTTCTTTAAGATACAAAAGAAAGTGACTGTTACACAGAAAACACTTACGAGGGGTGACATTCAGCTCAACAGAACATTCATCCGTGCCAACTCTGTTTGTGGCAACACAACTGTATGTACCAGAATAGTCTTGAGAGGCATTTTTCAAGAGAAGTTCCCCTGTATTCTTATCTACAAATATCAAAAAACAAAGGTTTACCATTTTCCAAAGATAATCTCATGCTTAATATAACATAATTATTAATCCAGCACAAAGTCTTAATTAAAAAGCCATATTAAAAGCAACATCTAAATGAAAATACAAGTCTATCATCTTGCAAAATACCATTTTTTGTAGAAGTCTTTTACATTATTAAAAGTTTGTTCTATGGCATTTGACTTAACATTGAGCTTATATACAAGTTGCACTATTGGTAAAAAGGAATGAATACTTCAAATGATACTTCAAATTCTCTCACCCTAACATAATTCTAAAATACCAAACATTAACTGCATCCTAGAAGCTTCCTCTCTCTTCACCATGTCGAAACTGATTCTACACACACAACCAGCTCAGATGTAGATACATGAAAAAACATACCGAAAATTACGAACGGACCCAATCTAAACACCACATACTATGCCCAATTAAGTCTAGTCTAACTGACAACCTAGATGTGAATCAGTGACAAAAAAAAATATTTTACTAGACCTTCTAAGGCCATTTTCAGCTGCCCATGTAGGGTTTTATTATGTGAATTTCAAATGGTTCACATATTTAAATTTCCAGTAGTTTTGCCATCAGCATTTGACCATTTGAAGATGTAAGATACTCTACTTCCTTCTGCTAGAGAAGCGGATACTTATCTAATGAGCAATAGTGGCTGTACCACGTTATACAGCACACACATGCTGCCTCACTCACTCTTGTCCAGCATTAATTTAGGCAATTGGTTCTAATTTACCACAAGACAAGCTTGGAAAAATATTATGGAAGAATAGGAGAACACAGTGACAAAGCGCCACCAAGTTCTTATTCTCTTTCCTGCAGACATCCACTTTGGCTACGCTTAGAGACACAATATTAAACTCTACATGGAGGCCTAATGCTGTGCACAACCCGAGTAAAGCATTTATAAGCAGATTTTTAAACTGCTTGACCTGCAAGACATCTCAAGCGTTAAGGTTTTCATAATTACAAAGAAGATCCAAAAGAATGGACAATACCATTCCGTTTTGAAGTACCATTCCAGGAGAAAAAAAAAAAACAAACAAAAAACTTTTAGAAAACATAAGATCACAAACTAAGCTTCTGAAAAGTTCTCATAAGAGAATCCAGTACAACCACCACCACAATTTGGAAGCCATTACTCAATTTGTAACATAGATCCATTTCCTGGAATAGCTCCATGAGTAGCAGAGTAAGTTTTCTCTCTTCTTTTACCTGCGACAACTTGGGTACATCTCTCTGGAGCTATTCTTAAGGAATAATCTCAGTCATTTGCCTCAGCGGCAGTAAAGACTTCAGTTCAATCCCTCCTTCAGCTAGTAAAGGCTCCAATTTCCAATATTCCCTTCCTGAAGGTAGCTCTAACTGGCCTAGAGTCTATTCTGACTTTTTCCCCCGCACTGTTCAACATGGCAGGAAAAGAAAAGCCAGAGATCAGCAAGCAAGAAAGCTACAACATTCATGCAGGAATGAGCGTGATTCTTAACCCTAATGGTAAGAACCTCTCCTCAGATTAAAGCTTTACACATTTCATGTAGTGAATTTCTTTTAAGACAAAAACAACAAAGTTTGTCTCAAATGTCAGTTATATTACTCGGTGAAAATAGAGCAGAAGTGCAACATATCTAGACTGTTCCATGCTAAAACTAAGCATGAATCACTCAAGTCACAATGAGCAAAAATATGAATACAGCCTGAAGTATTTGGAGTAGTAAATAAAGTTTGACAATACTCAGCGTAGAAGTGAAAGGCAGTTGCCGTGTGCCAGCTGCTCTTCTCCAGTGGTAAGATAGAAGGGGGGATCCTTCTTGTGATGCACATTTCAAGATAATGTCATTGCCAATCTCTTGTGATCCTTCAATGGAACATTTGGTCCTTGCTGGCTTTACTAACAAACAAAGTGTTTAATGGATAAGAGTTACAATCAAAATATTTACTGTTCTAATTGGTAAGTCTATACAGCTAAAAATGAATTCAAACTTGTGCACCTAACTATGCACAGAAAAGGTTTAGTATAGATCTGGCTTGCACTTCAGAGAGAAAAACAAACAAACAACAATCACCTCACTTCATTATTTTATTATTTCTTTAATTCTCACCCTCTCCTCCCTCCCCGTAAAAAAGGAATTTCCTCTCCAAGAAGTGACTCAAAAACGGAGCATCACCATGCATTTATGATATATGACACTGTCCTACTGAAATATTATTTTTATACATCACATCCAGTATGTGTATAAAAATGACACTGAAAATATAAGAACACCGTTGTCTTACCAAGTACAGTCAATTGTATTTTTTGACTTTGAACACCAGGAGCCTTCTTCACTTTACACTGGTATGTGCCGGTGTCTGATGATTTTAAATTCAGGATATCCAACGAACCATCACCAGATCTGGGATCAGGATTAGTAAACTGCATCCGTCCAGTTGTAGCAGCATAATAATGATTATAAATCCTGTCTACAGCATACATAATTATCTATAAAAACAGAAATACAATTAAAACAAAACCTATGTGAAACAAATATACTTGAAACAACAATCCTGTTTCCTCACACTCTTGACAGTTTAATCCTCAAATCAAGACATAATCATGTATCTCATTCCACAAAACACCACCACAAACTGCAGTAATGTGCGTTCTGAGCAAGCACATGCCCAAACAGATCAGTACGTCAGCGTTAACGTCTGACGTAAAGAAAACTATTCACAATCGTTTATCAATTTCTTTCTATGGTAATATCATCAATAAATATGAAAAGAAGTTATGTTTAAAAACAAGTTTGCATGAATCAGCTTTCTGTCAGGAAAACAATATGGATACAGAAAACAAACTGTGCTGTGGTAACTGAAACATTATTAATTTGAAGGCCCTTCCTTAAAGAAGTTAATAGTTAGATATTTCTTAACATTTCACTCAACGTGTTACTCCAAAGCTTCCACTGTACTTCACATGACTGGTACTTCAAAGCAATTTAAGATCATAAACATTCCGTCTTGAAAAGGTAAAAGTAAAAGAAAGGCAGAGATCAGTAACAGAGTTCTTGCATTGATCTATTTGAACAACTGAATTAAAAACATCTCCAAGAAGTCTTTACTTACTATTTGTTCCTTCTTTTGATTATCTGCTGGTATCAAGACCCACTCAATATCTAGTGGGCCTTCATCATTTTCCGAGAGTACAAAAGTGCACGGCAGTGTAACCTTCTCTCCTTGAGCTCTCTCAAACATGGACTGATCAGCTGAAGTTATACTTAAGCTTCCAGTTAAACCTACAAAAACGTTGATGTTTTAAAACACTTGACAAGCCACTTTCACAGTAAGCGTTCTATTATATATCAGTATGTTCTTACCAGAAATGAGTATCTAAAGTCAGCCTCCGCGAGACAGTAATTGCATAGATTATCCAAACAGACAAAGCCTCAGGTACTTAGAAACTCTTGACTATTACAAGAAAAAGCTCGACTTTTTTGATGTTCAGATGTCCACTTAGAAAAATAAGTTTATACTTTTCAAATCTATTACATAAACTTCCTCTCTGGAAGCTGCATCTATTTTATCAACACACACAAAAAATTCTATATAGTACTATGCTCCTAACATAACGCAAAGTGAGTTACTGTTAATTTGCAATCAGTCATATCCAATAGGCAGTTATACCCTTCAATCCATAACATACATTTTTTGCAAACCAATTCCAATAAAACGTACACACATATAGGTGTGTATAAATGTATGTAAGTATATACATACACACACATACAGCAGCAACTTATCACCCCTTCCTCTTTGGAAAAATGAGGGCATGAAGCATTCATAAGGTCAGCCAGAGTTGACAGAACTACTGTGAAGTCTTGGGTCATAGCCAGTTAAATTAATCTTTCTTGAAGTATATGGACTCTTGTCGACAAGGAGTGGACAGATGAGTCTTTTCCAAAAATGAGTTTTTAGATTTGGCAGCCCTTTCTGCTTGATCTCCTCTTCCAAAAATTGCTGTCATCCCTCTTTGAACAGTATATCATGCATATTCAAACAGTTATCCAAACCGTTTATCCAAAGCTTCCAAACAACTGATTTTGCTCAATTCAATTCTTAAAAAAAAAAAAAAAAAAAAAAAACTGTATAATAAACCAATATAATTTGCAGATTGGCTTAAAAGGCATGAAGCAAGATTTTCCTGTATTTTACAAGCCACATAGGGTTCCCTCATCAAGTGCCTAGACCCAAAGACCATGATCAAGAAATGGAAAGCAGAATATTGCTTTGCTAAGCATCAATTTCTTGACAGAAATAAAAGTTTGGTATTTGTACATTTGCTGTTTTTTTCCACCTTGCTGCATGACAGGCTGAGATTTTCAAGAGTCAATGTACATGTGTATATAAATCCCTATTACAGCTACACAGTCACGTAGACATTAGTGCAGATGCCAGGTCACAAGCAGAGTTGTCAATGAGAAAAGAGGAGATCTTTTTGAGCATCTGCACAAGTTTCAGATGTGAGGAAATTAAAAATTTATTACAAATGTCACACTAACTTGCACTTCTGCACCAGTTACTATCCAGATTGTACTTTGTCCTAGTTCTACTGCACTTCTGCAGGAGCTCACACTGCAAAATCGCTCATTTTGAGGCAGAAAAATAAAAGCTTAAGCAAGTCTTTGGGATTTTTTCCACTGATCTTGAAAGAAAAAAAACATCTTTAAAGAATATTTTTAAAAGTCCTTTGAAAAAAAAAGAGAGAAAGGATTCATGTCACATACTAAATTCCAGACAAACCTCTAAGAAAAACCTTCATAGTGAAGCTTTCATGTGAACATACAAAACTACTACTTAGATGTGATTATTTCACTTCCTACTATTCCTGGTATTACTTTGTAAAGTCTCAAATTCCTTACAGAAAAGGGGTTAAAAGGGAAACACACATCCTCAATCTGAGGTAGATTTATATACAGCACTTCTTACCAATCCACACCCATCTTTTAAGCGCATGTATTATACACGTCATACACTGAGGTGTATCAAACTATTCTGAGCATTGCCAGACTAGCTGAGCAACTGATTTATCTGCTATTGTGTTCAATTATTACTGCTTCCTGTCTGCAATACTGTGGGACTTGATGTGGCTGCTGTTCCCTTCTAAAAGGGGATTCCTCACACTTCCAAGTAAAAATCAGCCATTCTCTACCTCTTAAAAGGTCAAGGAAAATTTAAAATATATTACAGTGTAATACTTTGTTTATATGTACAAAACTAATGATTATTCTTAGGCATCAACTCTCTTGTATTAGAAGGAGCTTCATCAGAGGACAGTAACACAAAGTTTAAGTTCATCACTAAATTATATTTTGATTTTCCTAGATCAAGAAAATGAGATGTTAAATACAGTTCACAGACTGAAGATGAAGTTAAAGTGTTGCTTTCGTATAAACTTCAAGTCCATACCCTGAGAAATAAAAAAAATAGCTCTGCTCTGTAACAACATTTAGTAACAGTTACTTTGGCTTTTAAAGTTTTAGAAGAAATGACTACAGAATATACATGCATCCCAAAACAACAATTTCAACCAAAAATAAAACAGAGAAATAAAGGCCTGGACAGTTAAGTCATTTGTTCTGTCATGGGTGAAAAGTGTTAAGATTATTTTATTGTCTCTTGCCTCTTAGACTGATCAACTTGCCTGGCAATTAAGTGTGATTTCAGAGCAGACTTTATACACACTGTTTTCAAATCCATGTGGCAGAACAGTAAGAAAGTGAGTATTTTGGAGACACAGACCTAGAAAAACAGGCTACTATAACTCTGTTTTGGGCTTTGAAGCCCAAATGTTTGAAGGGCTTTAAAAGCCACAGAGGAAGCAACTCAAATTGAATTTTACAGGGCTCATTGTTTCATATTCTTCAGAGTGGAGAAACATAGTGACCAACAGCTGCATACAAAAAAAGCTGAGTAGCAGAATCCAGGTAACAAAGTCAGCACAACAGCCTTAAGTGACTTACCATAAGTTTATTCTATGCAGAAGATTCAGTTACAAAACTTGAAACTCTTGAAACATGAGTAGCACACCTAACTCCATATAAAACATCAGTGCAAAGCGAGAATTGTCTGAGGTTCATATGCTTTTCCTAACATTTCCATAGGCCAAGCTAACAGCACATTATTTGCCGAGAAAGGTGCACAAAGGCTGCCCTGAGCTTTCCAACTCAAAAACTTTTCTCAAGTCTCTACCTTCTCCTTACTACATGCTTCCCAATAGTTGATTCTTACTATACTGGCATTTTACTTTCTTTCTTACACAAATACATGCATATAGAGCCAATGTCCACTTTGTTTCTTTCCCTCCACAAAAAAAAAAAAAACAACACAAAAGCAGAAGGTAAGCCACAGTGTCAACATTAAAAAAAAATATATATATACTATTTGAATGACAGGCAGACATGATGAGCACCTGGGCTAAAGGAGGTTGTCAGAGGCGGCTGAGCCTGAGCCAAGCATGAGCACCAGGAGGGAGGGCAGGTAATGGTAGAGACGTCCTCCTGCTGCGTGCAGGGACTCCGGCTGCTGCCAAAGCAGATCTGCCAACATGAGGCATGCGGGAAAGGTTGCCAAGCTCCTCTAGCCTTGGACTATTCCCCCTCAGTGCTTGCTTATACACACAACAATACTATTGACAAGGGAGACCTGGAAAAAATCAAGAGCAGCTATAAAACTCCAGAGACAAAGTGGAAAGATGTGAGAGCCCAGGGGGGTTCATTCACGTCCTACACATGACAGGCTTGGGTAAAGACATCTTTTAACCGAACCTGGCGATAGGATTGATGCTGCCCAGGGCCAAAACTCTCTATGAGAGGAGGACTGGTAAGTGAGACATGGGATTTACTTGACAAAATAGGCTATGAACCACTTTGCAAACAGGCTTGCCAACTTGGTGACGGGAGAATTAAATTGGGTATACCAGGGCATGGTGATAGAAGCTTGCAGAAATTCTGGATTATCATCACCATAAATTTAAGTCCTTGCATTAAACTTGACAGAAACATTTCTGTCCATTAGACAGAGCTAGGTTACAGAAGAGTTTTTGTCTGGGTTATAAAACAAAACCTCTCCCATTTACTACTGTAATACCACAGGTAAACAATCACCTGGAAAAGCCGAACATAGCAGAAATACACTGGAAGGACAGGAGTAGGAAGATGTACTGTGACGCCAAGACTAACTCCAGACTCAAATCAGTACCTGAAACGGTACTTCGGCAAGCACCGAAGAGCACAACTAGAAAGAAATGTAGACTGCTTCTATAAGGTGTAAGAGCTGGCTTCAGTATTTTTTTTCTCCCCCCTCTCCTCTATATTCAGTGTCATCTTTGATCTTTATGCTACACAATCTTTATTTGCATAAGATTTCAGGCTTTCCAAAACCTACTCACCCAATACTTGTCCATAAAACAAAAAAGGGTAGTGTATAAAAGATTTTATGCACATAATGAGGCCTTAAGAAGTAAACAGGAACAGAAAGAAGAGATTAAAAATGTCATTTGTAAGAGACCATTTGGCTTGGACTCTTCTTCCAAATATAGCTTCTAGATGTCTGCACAATTGCAATAAAGTCTCTTCTGCTTAACAGACTTCCATCTCAAAAGCCAACTCCCCAGCATCAGCACTTTACCTATAAATACTATGTCAGGAGGAACAAGCTGCACCCACTTCTCTACAAAATTACCCCAGACAAGTCTTTAACTGGAAAATTTAAACCACTTTTCAGTTGTATGAAAACTTTTCTAGAATCTTAGAAAAACTCTTGCCATTATTCATAACTTAACTAAATAAATTCAAAATTCCCATCTCAGGGACTCCCAATTTTTTGGTAATCCTCTCTGTAGCTGCAAAATACCAGGTTTGTCTAAAGAATAGTAGTTTTTGCATCAACAGATCCTGTTAGTTATTAACTACAGGCAAGCAGCAGTTTCTGTATGCACCTACTTTTTTCAGCCAACTATAAACCTCCTTTCCCACATCCACTCAGAAGATCTATATCTTGTTTCAAAACTATATTCTCAAATGAAATACTGGGAGTCCCAGACAGTCTACTTGAAATAAGAGGCCTGTCAATGAGCAGTTGTACTGAGGAGTCTGAGGGTTGAGGTGGGGAAAAGCACACATCTCTCTCTCCTGTCACCTGGCAAGGCCTAAAATAAACATGTTGTTAGCCTCCTATGAGGGCACAATCCCCATTAGAAGTCACCAGCTGCATGAAACTTCTCTTGCTTTCTCATTAAACAAGAATTCACTATACTCAAGTCGGGCCAGTAAATTCTTGGTCTACTCATATGCTTTTCAACTTCACCATTCTTCCATGGACAACATGGAACAACACACAGATTATTTGACTCCGAAGAGTCTTTGACATAGTGAACATTATGGAAATAATGGTAAGAAAAAGAATGGCAAAGAAAAACCCAAGTTTAATGGAAAGACACTAAACAGTAGTTATCTTCCTTTTAGGATGCAATTCATTAAGAGATTTGGGAATTTTTGACACGAGAATGAAATTCTCCAAAATTCTACTTCATCTTATGGTATTTAAGGATTCGTGTGACATTTCAGAACAAACTCTAAAAGTTAGGACAATACACATTCTGTGAACTTTTTAATTCAGATATCTATTAGTGAAGAACATGAAATTGGCAAAAGGCAAAAACTGACAGAAACCAAACAACAATACAGCAATAAATGTAACAAGAAAAGAAGTGATGTACCATTATAGCATCTGTCCTTATAGTTGATGCAAATCTAAAGAGCGGGTTTGTTTGGAATACGCAATAATTTTAGAATTCTGCAGATAATTTAGATTTTAATAACAAGTCTGAAAAAGGTAAATTGCAAAACTTTTCTAACAAAAGAGTCTTGTTAGTTTCAGTAATATCTGATTGTTTCATAACCTTAATTTAATTCATAAATTAAGCAGTTTCTGGTAAAGAAAGAGGAATCTATTGCACCTATAAACTAAATTTAATCAATTATTCAAACAGAGAACTAAAGATGCGGGGCTATCCAGAGAAGCAACTAGGCACTTAAAACAAATACAAACTTACAAATTATTTCCATTACTATACATAAACTGCTTCGAGAAAGAAGTGCACTTTAAAAGACAAGTTGTGTTATTTCACCACTGTAACCTCTCTGCCACAAAAAGCATTTTGCATTGAAGCATTTTGCATTGAAATTCAGGAATGAGAAGGAATGGAGTAAAGCATCTAATTTTTACTTAGGAAGTTCATCATGCATCTGGAATTTTTGCTTTACATTTGTAGAGCCTTAACCTTATTAGAGAAAAGTGCCCCCTTAACCTTATTAGGGAGAAGTGCCCCCCCCACCAAAAAAAAAAAAAAAAAAAACACTTCCTAACACTTCTATTCCTATTGACATTAATGAATGATGCACCCCTTGACTTAAAACCCCAAAAGGGCCGAATGCAAAAAGGGATCCTTGAACAACACCTGACCAATACTGACAGCCATGATTTCAGAATCAGACAGCAGTGACAGCTACTGTCATTCAGGACTTTGAGAAGCACCTTCTAAGGCACATTTACTGGGCAAAGACTCCCTGTTGGGCCTAACTCTCAAGGCATCTAAGGTTTGTTCCTCTTTCATCATACACCACTTGGCTAAACAATGGATTTATTTTTACCTCCCATCTATTTCGTTTTTTTTTTTTTTTCCCACCACAGTTAGATGGGACTCCACTATTAAAAAATAAGTCTTCTATTCATCTTGGTCTGATCCCAGCAAGTCTGAAAGTAAAGAAACACAAAAACAAACCAAATACACAAAGAAACAGGGTTTTAAGCAACACAGAAACTGAAATTTAACCAATTCAAAAAAAATGTTTTTGCTATTCTCCAAGATCGCAATTTCTACAGAACAGATCAAGAAGACCCAGTCCACTACAACCACTGTTCCATTTTGAATGGAAGCCAAAGTTGAAGCAAATCTGCATTGGTATATTATGAGAAATATGATAAAACACACCAACAATAACCATAAAGTTACTGGATTTGTACCAGAGTTCACTTATGGTTTATAAACTGAATCCAGAAATTACCCTCTGACAAACCCTACAAGGAAAGAAGAGGGAGGAAAAAAAAAAAAAAGGCATTACCAACAAACCACGGCAAACACTTGGGCTGGGCTAAGCAGACTTCTGCAAAACCATACTCCTCCAGCCTAGCTGTTATTTGTAATAGGAAACTTCTTAGGCAGAAACCAGATAAATTTACTTGCTTGAATTCATAAGTGAAATGCTCCAGTCCCAGAAAAACAAGATGGATTGCACAAATAAGTTGAAAGTCATTTCCCCTCCCAAAGTTCACAACGATAGGATTTCTACAAATAATGAAACTCTTAATGCTGCAAGTATATAGCATGAGTTTATTTTTTTTACGAACTAAACTCAGTAAGATTAGCTATGGAAGTCGGGAAAAAAAAATGCGGGGTAAAGCCTTGCTGACCTTTCACTTTGATTTATTTAGACAAATTTCACTACTTCTCTGGACGTTCCCTTCTGCTTTCAGATTCTATCCAACACTCCTCTGTTCTTACAACTACTCCTGGGCTCCCAACTCATTCAGCACATTCTTCAAGTTTTTGTTGCTGAACTCAAAAGTCACTAGATAAGTATCCTAGCAACTACAGCAGTTGATGCCCTTACTCCACATGAGCAGGCTTATCAAGCTGAGAGAGAGAGAGAGAGAGAGAGAGAGAGAGAGAGAGAGAGAGAGAGAGAGAGAGAGAGATAGAGATAGATAGAGATAGAGAGA
>JAUBNY010000312.1:136683-171878 GCA_032275445.1 Crypturellus soui | reverse complement strand
ACAAGCTTCTCTTGTAATTACAAGTTGAGATAGAGACAAGTCCCTCCTTTCCTGTGTAAATGATCCAGGTGGAATTCCACTGGAAGGTAATGCATGAAATCTTCCTCCTTCGCTAGGTGCAGTTGTGCTTTTCCTAATTTCTTTAAAAAGGTTTTTCCATTCAAGTACAGTCTGGCCAGCAATTGGACAAGTTTATATATTTATTTGCTAGTGCAAATCAAATTGCAATGGAAAGACACTTTAATTGGTGTTTTAACTGTTATACTGCATGGAGGTATCGCACTCCTATGCACTCCTTTTGGCTAACTTTGTGCTAGTGGCTAATGGCTCAGTTCACTATCTAACATTGGCAGTTTGGGTATCACACAGGAAAATATCTTATTTTCTGCTGTCATAAAAGAGGATTCCACTTCTCTGACACTTAAGAGTCAGGCAAATCATGATGTTGTTCCAGGCTTAACAGTAGCTCATTCTTTTTTGCTAGCATTTACTTGCCTAGGATTAGGATGAGGAGAATCTCTGTGACTTGCAGTATCTAAAATAATTCTCTTTATTTTTAGAAATACATGCAGGAGGCGAGAAGTTTAGGAAAAAATCTAAGGCAGCCCAAACTCTCGGACCTCTCTCCAGCTGTTATTGCCCAGACCAACTGCAAATTTGTGGAAGGGTTACTGAAGGAATGTCGCATGAAGGTACTTTCTCCCTCGCCCCTCTGAGTGCTCTCTTGTTTGTTTGCTTTGAACATAGATAACTGCTGCAGACTGTGTCCCCACACTCCTCCACAGCTGGAGCACCCGTGGTCTCTTGGTATCCCGCACTACTGCAGGGTAGATCCTGCTTTGTGTTCTGACTTCCAGCTGCTAGGAAATTAAAGAATATAAGAATATATGCTGTTACTCTTGTGTTTGTGCAGTCAAGGTTGATGGAAAGAGTAGAAAGGACAGGAAGGAGAATCAACGTGATCAGACATCTCGCAGAGGATTTCCTCTAATTGTTCATATTTAAGTGTAGCATAAACGTTTTGGGCTCAAAACCCTCTGACCAAAAGGAAGCGTTCAGCATTTGCAACAGTTGTGCAGTGGTTAATGCAGAGCAAGTCAAGTATCAGTGTTCTTACTGTTAAAGTAGTTTTGGTAGCCACAAAAGCATAATTTTTGTGTGTCTTTGTATCAGTTGCAGCTGGTGAAATACTGTATTACTTGTGTTTTAACATTTAATAGCTGTAACCTAAGCACGATAACACTGGGTGAGACTAAACATGCATCTAGCTCAGTATTCTGGCTTTGATACAAGTCAGTAACAGATAAAGGTATGGGAATAGGATATTATGGAGTATGAATACAAACTTCTTTATTATTACTATTTTTAATACACAGTCTCTGTATGAAGATTTTTTTTCTCCAGACAGACCATAGAGACAATCAAACCATTAGAAATCACCTTTTCTAAATCTGTACAAATAAGTTCAATATATAAGTTCTGATCTTAGTGTTATGACACCCTTAGAAACCTTTTGGGATTTTTTAGACTAAACGCATGTTGGTAGAGAAGATGGGCCATGAAGCAGTGGAGCTCGGGCATGGAGAAGCCAACATAACAGGTCTGGAGGAAAACACGTTGATTGCCAGTCTGTGTGATCTGCTAGAAAGAATCTGGAGCCATGGTCTGCAAGTCAAGCAGGTTGGTAACTACAAACTTGAGTCATAAAGAGTATATACGTACTCTTTAGCAAATACTGAATGCCATTTATACTCCTTAAGCTGCTATGTAGTAATTTCAATATAAAATGAGAGGTATCTCTTGTCTCTGAGAACTGAGTCATATCGTGTGAGTTTTTTGTAGAGGTACCTCAAAATGTAATCAAATAGGTTCTTGTTTTTTTTCTCTTTCCACCTGCAGAAGGGAGACATGGGGAGAGGAGTGAATGAAACAAGGCAAACAGCATGATTGCAAGCTCAGTGGGGTTGTCCTCCCTCTTCTGTAGGTCTCCTGGCCCAAGAGGAAAGGAGTAACTCTCGTTACTCCACTTATGGCCCACGAAATGCCAGTCCATCCTGTTGTCTTGTCTTGTTCATTGAGGTTTCTTTTTCCTGATTTATTTAAACCTACTTACTACATCTGTGTTTGATTTTCAGGGGAAATCAGCTTTGTGGTCTCATTTACTTCAATACCAGGAGAGAGAAGAGAAGCAAGAGCATAATGCAGAGTCCCCAGGTGGGTACTGGGCAGTTCCCTCTGTGTGGGATCTCTTAGCAGTGCACGAACTTGAGTCTGGTAGGAACAATGCAACCATGTAAAATCCATGCTGGACTTTCAATGTACTTGCTTACTAATGCCCCATTTAAAATTTGAGACCTTTCATAATCGCTGTGAACTTGCGTGGACATTGTTGGAGGCAAATGAACGTACTTACCCCTGTCTGGAAAACCACTTGCTGTCAGGTCACTACCTTTATTCCCTTTTAACTCACACTCAGCATTAAGCGAGGTGTGAGAAGCAATGATTCTGTATATTTTATGTAGGGTAGTTTAAGTCTGGAGCTTCGTCTGAAAAACCCGTGTGAATAAATCCATCTTCAATAGATCTCTGTCCTGGTGGACAGTACAGAAGTTGTGTGGCTAATCTCTGTCCACAGGCCCTAGGCTCTCAGTTTTGCTTTTGTTTGGGCTTTTACGGTGACTAAATAACTTCCCCAGTGTTGAGCGATGTCCGTTTTCTCTCACCTTGAGACCTGCCTGCCCAGTACCTGCTGCTGCACGCTGCAGTCCAAGTCTCTGACCCTGGCAGGTTATCTTCCAAGGACAGTGCCTCCTCCGAGCAGCAGCAGATCCAAGCGGGTACTTCTCATTAATGATACTGAATCCCCATAGAAATAGTTAGTTAGTTACAGCATGCCTTTTGAATTAGGCATTTCACAAAAAAAGAATTAAATATGAAGTATGTCTTCAGTGCATGAGTGGACCTATCCTGACCTTCACTATTTGGCTATAGGAGAACAGCCGTTTGGAAGAGGGCCAAATATCAACATTCAGCTTTCTTCAAAATCCTCCCAGTCCTACTTAAGGGAACATGTATGATCAGTCCTAAAAAAGCACATCTATGAATAAACTAGTCTCACTTATTAAAAGCCCTTTAATAAGCTTCAGTGAGTAATGCACTAAGCAATCTGGCTGGCAGACACAAATTCCTGAGAGCGAAATGTGTCACCACAAAGTGCTTTGATCCCAATACCAAAGGACAGAATTGCTCGACATTCTTGGCATCTAATATATGCTGCTGTAGCTTATTTAAGTTTATTGTGCCCTTCCCAGCTGTATTTTCCATGAGAATGTGAGATTTAATAAAATTCTTCACTGTGTATATATATAGTCTATATATATCTAAGTGTGTGTATATACATATATGTATATATATATATATAGAAATGTATTGCACATATAAAAAAGGAAGCTTTTGAATCTCCAGTTTCAGTGTTGTATTAAGGAAGAAATAATCAGGTAACAGCATTTTGTCACTGTCTGTGTTTCTAGGAAAATGTTGATGGGAATGCACAGAAACACTGAGGTTCTCAGGGACTTAAGATTTTAGCCTTTATGTAGATAAATGCCTTGCAGACCATAAGTGTAATTCCATATTAACTTCATATATTTTCTCCAATACAGTTGCTGTTGGAACAGAAAGAAGAAAGTCTGATACAGGAATTACTCTGCCTACTTTGAGGGTTTCCCTGATACAAGATATGAGGTACATAATTTGATTCTATTATTTTTTGTTTTAATTTGATAGCGTAAGTTCAAGATCTTCAGGGGCTTTGGATTTACGAAGTACAATTAAAACATCCTCAGTGTTGCTTTCAAATCTGCAGAGTGTTACTTTTTATTTTACAAAATTTCTCATGTATTTACTGGATTTATTTTAGCTAAAAGATGAGGAAAAATGCGTTCTTGGTTCTGTTTTTGTTTACCCCAGAGAGTTTCTTCCGATGATGCAGCTAACTTCTACAGATAATGCTTTCACATTTTTTAATGTGTCAAATTACTTGGTACTGTCTGAGTTTGCTCCTTTTTGTTTGCTTTTATTTGAGCAAACAAGAATAGATGATGGGCAAAGCAAAGGACATAAAAATCTGCCAGCAATGTCTGAGCAATATTCTTTTCAGTTAGTATTCCATGCGAAATAGTAGCAGCTGTGCAAATTTATAAATATAAATAAAGCCTTGAAAAATAGAGCAAGAAAACAATTTGTGGGTTGGAGTGAGTTATTATTCCTGAATTTTATACTTAACGTGTACAACAGTGGCTGTTGGCCGTGGGTGGCAGCTGGCAACCTCTGCTCTCAGCGGGTTTCATTGCTGAGCTAACAAGGCTCTGTGGCTAAGGGCTGAGATTCACTGATCATCTCTGGGGTCTGGAGGAGTCTGTCCCTTGGCCTTTGGGGCAGTAGGAAACTTTGATTTTCCTTCAGTTGGAGCAGAGACTTTGGCTACTTTTCAAAGCCAGCGCTCACCGGCTTCTCTGCTCTCATAGGTCTAGTAGCTCAGGGGATTTAAAGCTGAATTATGGAGCGTGTGAAGTGCTGTGTAGGAGCCTCAGCCTGGCCACGGAGAGCGTCTCACGGTGGTGTTCGGACACCTGCCTGGCTGAAGAGGAGAAGGGCCGGGGGCTGCTGCGGCGGCTCCAGGCAGTTGTCCCCGAGGGCGTCCCCTCCAGCCGGGAGCTGCCGGGCCCAGCCAAGGGCCAAAAGTTTCGGCAGGGCTGCGGGTTGGAGTAACAGAGCACAGCTCGTCTGCAAGGAGCTGCGGCTGATGCAGAGTGTGAGGGGACAGCTGTGTAATGCTGCTTCGCTCTTCCACCTAAGAACAAGGCACAACCAAGAAATTAGTGGCAGTTAGCTCAGCAGACATCAGTAACTGTGATGTGATTTCACCATGTGAGCAATTAGCAACTTTTTCAGATATGGGAGCACACAGATGAGTCAGGCTTTCCTGAAAGAGAATGACTTTTCTTCTCACCTGTAGTGTGAAACTGATTTGTTTTATGTAGCATAGTTTAAGCATCTCATGCTTTGTTTTTAAAGAACACGACATGCCCTGTAGGGCTAAAGTGAGGCACAAGGCGGGACAGGGTAGGAAAGAGAATATATGCAGCACAATTAGGAATAGAGCATCGCCAGGTCATTTTGAGCCTGTGTCGGCACAGAGGCCGAGCGCGCGCTCCACAGCATGCTCAGTGCGGCCTCCGGCACGTCTCGTTTTTCGTGGCTCCCCCAATGTTGCACAGACAAGTTAAAAGGCAGGGCTGGATCCCAGTCACGCTCTGGATGTGCCTCTACCATGTGCGATGCTGCATGCCCTCTGCATCCCACGTAGAACCAGGAGAGGCGATGGGATGCAGTGCACTGAGCGGGGTAACCCCCTCTGCAGCGCTGCTGTGCGGCAAGGGCAGCCCTCGCCACAGCCCGGCCTTGCGCTTGACAGGGAAAATAGATTTTTCTCTATTACTAATGGGATTAAAAGCTAGTCTCAACACAGGGACTTGCATGGAAATTGCTGTTCAGCACACTGCTGTGTGGCGGAGAGCATGCAGTACTTGCACTTAGGTCACTGATTAAAAATAGAGCTGTTCTGTCTCTCGCAATCGAGAAAGAAATAAATTTGAGTTCCTGAATGTTCTATTAAACCGCCTTTGCTGACACCAGGACTGATTACTGGATTTTTTTTTAACATTTTTGTTAAGCTACAGAGCTGCAGAGGGAAACACGAGCCTTATTTTCCCCAAATGCACAGTTTATGTAAATATGGTTTGAACCAGAAGCCAGTAAAGCAGACGTGCGGAGTGTGCATGAAAAGAGGCTCCAGCCCCTCTCTATTTGAGTCTACTCACAGGGAAATAGCACAGCCTGCTTGCCTTTTATACTGGATGTAATTTAAGCCAAGCACTGCAGGGAGGGGGGAGATCCTGTGCTTTGATCTTCCCATCTCAAAGCCTTTAAACGTCTGAAGAGAGCGTCTCGGCGTGCTGTAGCTGAGTGAAGTGCACATCCTATTTCTCAAGGAGCTCTGATCACGAGCCCCGCAGTCTGTGCTGGAGGGCCTCCCCCTCGCTGCGGTGCTCTGGGAAGGGGAGTCGCTTCACAAAGTGCCCTCCCGAGCGGGGACGCAGCCGGGAGGCGTCGCTGCTGCTGCAGCGGCATCGCTGCCCAACGTGCTCAGGAAGGGCAGCGACGTGCGCGGGCCCGCGGACGTGTCCTCCCGGTGCCCTTCCTGCAGCTCACGGAGAAAGAGCATCTCATCTGTTCCACCGCCCACGTGGCATCGTGCAAAAGAGGAGGAAAGCTGCTTTTTAGAAACTTTTTGCCCAGTAGCCTGGGTTTTGTCACTGGCAAGCTACTACCGCCACTCGTATGCATTGTTTATTCCTGATGGCAATGCAGGTATCATCTACCTACAGGGCAGAGCAGGGCCATAGAGACATCTCAGCGAGTCCTGCTGAGGCACAAACCACTATTTGGAGAATTGGGGCAGATGCACCTGGGCAGAGAACGGAGATGGGTGCTGCTGAGAGGCCTCTGGTACCCACCTTGCTTGCTCAGAGCTAACCTGTGTTTCAGGAGGGCACCAAGTGGTAGCCTTTAAGGCCATGGTCCTCTTACATTAGAAACTCTTGTAAACACGAGGGAGTATTTTTCCCAAATAATGCAGAGTCTAAATATAACACAAAGCACGCGCTTGGGTGCAAGAGACAGATGGGGAAAAGCACAAGACAGCGAGACTGTACTAGTCAACGTAAAAAGCATCAGTCACAGCATGACTTTGTGGATTTTCTGTGGAGTAAACACAGCCAGATTTCCTAATGCTCTGCAGTGCGCCTAGGGCCTTTAGGGAAGATGGAGGAGGTGGAAGTAAATGGCAACAAAGATCAGTTCAGGCTCAGCTGATGAGACTGTAGGCCTGCCACAGAGGTTTAGTGCTGAATTGCCTAAGTGCCTATGCGCTTGACATGCAAACTGAGGAAAAATTAAGAAATTACTGCCCATTCTTTCCCCTGCTGGAAACTCTTACTCACTTTTCTGGCTATTTTTTAACCAGGCGTGGGGTTTTGGAAGCAGCGTCAATCTGCCGTGGCAGTTCTCTTCCTCCTCCAAAGCTCCTTGTGCTTGAGGACTGGAGCTTTTGGCATGCTGCAACCTGAAATATTGTTTTTTTATGTATATAAAAAGTAGGCAAAAACAAAGAAGAAAACCCCGCAAAACAGTTCTGCTTTCCTACAAACCAAGTCTGAGGAGCTTGTGGGCTGCTTGGTGTTAGACAACCCCTTACAGGAGGGCCTGTAACATCCTGGGAAAGAAGGGACAATCTTACTGGAAGGGTATTCCTTGGATAAAGGGGCTGGTACTTTAAGGCAATCTGCACTCTCTCTGCTGGAAGGACTTTGTTTAGACTTTCAGACATGTCTCATGTAGGTTGGTTGAGACCAGGGTAATATTGTTTCTGGGAGCATGCCTGTCACTTGCTTTTTCTAATAATCCTCTTTTCCTGGGATTTCGCATTGCTGCTGCCATTGAGGGGTCTGTTAGAGCCCTTGGGTTTCTAGTCACTCTTACCTCTAGGCCTGTCTTCAGATGACATCGTGGTTTGGAGAAGCTCTTAAGGTGCTCGTACTTGGCCCTCAGACTGCCGGTCTGTGTGGGCACCTCGAGGGGCTGTAGCAGGGCCCCATAGGGAGGCTGCATTTTTAGCAGTGTAGGCAGCGTGTGGGGGCCATCCACGCCAGACGCTGTGTCCCCAGGCCCTGCGGGGGCTCGTCCAGGCAGGGCACTGCAGTGCTCGGGGACCTCTCCGCTATGAGGTTGCACTCGGGGCTTCCTCCTACGCAGTGCGGTTTCTTTCTCTCCAGGGAGGAGCTTCTCTGAAACTGTTTTCACGCAGGTTTTGGGGTTTGCCAGGAATTGTGTGAACTTTGGTTGCACTTCTGAGGAAGGGGGATTTGGCTCCGTCTTGCCCCGCAGCAGTTCCTGTCGGGGAGGTTTCCCAGCACGGCCGCTGCACCGTGCTGGATGCTGCCACTTGGAGTATGTTGGGTTGTTGCGATTGATTTATTATTTCCCCCCATTTCAGGCATGTTCAGAACATGAGTGAGATAAAGACAGACGTGGGGCGAGCCCGAGCCTGGATACGGCTTTCCCTGGAGAAGAAGCTTTTGTCTCAGCACCTGAAGCAGCTGCTTTCCAACCAGGCGCTTGCCAAGTAAGTCAGCCCCTGTTCCCAGAGCTTCGCTCTCACCTGCAGTTCACGTTGCAGCCCTTCCATCTTTGCACCTCGTGCCAGTGAAGCAGTGAAATGCCCCATGAAATGCCCATGCAGCAGCCCTGCATTAGGCTGCCGCAAGAGAATAGCAGCCCCTGGTCCTTGCTGCAGCCCGGCTGGCTCAGAGGCTTCCTGGTCTTCCAGCTTTCCTGCTTTTCCCTCCTTTTGCAAGCGCGTACACCCAGGCGCTTCAGACTCGCTGTGGTCTGCCCATGTAAGTGCTGGTGGAGATGTTCCCTAGCAGAGATGTTCATCCCCTCACAGCAATCCCTGTAGGAGAGACAAATCCTCTGAAAAGAAAATGTCGCAGCTGCAGCCCGCAGCTTGTGGCAGGGCTGGCTCTGTGAGGAGCTGTGTGAAGGGCTGCTGCAGGGGCTGGCGAGGACGCAGAGCTGCTGCTGGGGGATGTGGTGGCTCTGGGCACCGGTGTCCCCGTACCGAAGGAGCACAGGGATGGCACCTAGCACGGTTTGGCGCTTCCTGGTTTTGGATGCCTTCTGCTTAGTTCTCTGTGCTGGAGGATGGAGTGGAAGGAAGATTTAGGGTATTAGGCAAGCTTATTCCATGGTAGGGATAATAAGGGGAAAGCATGAATGGGCTTAAATGGGGATGCTCTGTGGGGATACTCAGATCTGCCTTTGTGGGTAGCAGCACCCTTGGCCGAGCGCGGTGCTGACGGAGGTGCCCCATCCTCCAGAGCCGTCACAGAGAAGCGTGTCTGAGAAGCGTGGGGTTTCTCAGTGAGGCAGCAGTGTGTTTGCTTCCCCAGGAAACTGTACAAGCGTTACGCGTTCCTGCGCTGCGAAGAGGAGCGGGAGCAGTTCCTGTATCACCTGCTCTCGCTCAACGCCGTCGACTACTTCTGCTTCACGAGTGTCTTCACCACCATCAGTGAGTTGCAGAATCGCTTTTACTCCCCTCGAAGAACAACGAGGTGCTGCCGAGGGGTGGGTGTGTGTGAGAGGGTATCGCTGCCGCCTGCCTGGCAGTGGCCTTGCCTGGGAGCCTTGGCTGGAGCTCCTGGGAGCGCCGGTGCTCGCTGCTGCTCTGGGAAACCAGACAGAGGTCAGGGCCATGTAGGAGTGTTGGGGATGAGAGCGGAGGGGAGTGAGTGCAAAGTGCGCTCTGGCACTCAGAGTCTTCCTTGCTGAGCTGCTCCTCTTCCATCTTTCCTCTGAGAAAAGCCCTGCTGCATCCTCAAGTGTCCTTCTGGCCTGCACTGAATGTACTCGGCAAGCCGAGGAGGAGAGGGAAGTCTTGGAGGATGGAATACAAGGCACTTTGTGCTGCCCTGTGTATTTTCCACTTCTTCCTCTCTCATTAAATAGCCACAAGATTTCCTTCCGTCCCCCTTTTTTGTTAGAAAGAGAGGAGGGATGGCATCAAAACCTGAACACAAATCTGTTGTCCCTCCAACACTGGACACCGCTGGGAATGACCCTGTGAGGACCCTATGAGATGACCTGTTTTGGGGGTTGACTTTAGTTTAGAGTGAAATTAAGTTATACGTCAGAATAGTCACTCATTCTACTTTTTTCTCCTCTTAAAAAATAAAAAATCTCCTCAGAACTAGCACAGTGCAAGGAGATTTATTCATCCTTGATTACCCTGTTCCTCTGGGGCATCCTGCTTGGCTTGGCAGCTTTCCCCTGCAGGACAACCGCTTGGAGCTTTGGGATTTTTTTCCTGAATGCAGTGTCATCATACAGTACAATAAAAAAAAAAAGCTTATTTTCGCCAAAAGCGGCTTTTCAGCTTTTTAAACATAAGGAAAATCAGTCTTGTGGTGCTGTCGTACAATATCGTGCAGTCAAGTCCAAACTGCTGTCTCAGGCAGACACAGATGATACAGGTTAAAAAAAAATCCGCCAAAAAAAGAAGAGTGTGTGTGTGTGTTGCAGGGGGGAGATGCTGGCGGAGACACCTCAGATTTGAGGTCTGCCTGTGCCATTACCAGCCTTGCCAATATTCCGGATATTCCCAGTTCCCCCTGTCGCTTTCTGCGCGTCCTGCGCTCACCATACCGCGACAGCTTGACGCAGATGGGATTTACTCCCCTTTTAATCTATTATCTTTTTAATTCCCTCCGGTGAAGCTGCGGCTGCAGGGCGAGCGCTTGCGCCTGCCGTGACTGCGCAGCACCACCTTGCGGCACCCGAGCCCGGCGCGTGGTGCCCGCTGCTCCGAAAGGGCCTCCACTGCTCCAAGAGGGCCTCCACGGCCCAAAAAGCCAAAAAGGGGGTCGGTGAGGGGCTCCTGGAAGAACTAGGGAGCCGCTGTCTCCTCGTACCCTGGGTTTAAGGAGCAGCTGCTTGGGGCTGCTCCTGCAGCTCGCTGGCACAAGGGAGCGCGCGTGGAAGCCTCCCGCGAGCGGCACTGCCCACACTGCGCTGGTCTCCGAGGGGGAGGTTCTGTGAATTGTGGTCGCTCTGAAAAGAAATGGCCAAGACTTTCTGTTTTTCTTCCTCCTCCTCCCAGTGATCCCGTATAGGTCAGTGATAATCCCCATCAAGAAGTTAAGCAATGCAATAACCACGTCAAACCCGTGGATTTGTGTCTCGGGAGAGCTGGGAGATACGGGCATAATGCAGATTCCTAAAAACCACCTAGAAATGACGTTTGAGGTGAGTGTACTCTCATTCCCTTTTACTTTCAATATGGGATATGCTTCCAAATAAATATTTATTTGGTGAGGATTTAGCATGTTAAGAACACAAATCACCTTCTGTCCAGCTTTCCCAGGTTGCAGAACATCTAAAATAAAGCAGGGAAATAGGGCTGCCTGCCCCTCCTGGGGCAGACCACAACTCATATGAGCACACGGCAGGTCTCCTCCAGCTCCTCTGAGGGATTGCTCGTGTCCTCCCAACTCCTGCACCCAGCAGCTTTCCAGCCCCAGGAGCAAACAGTAGAGCTCCTGTCCCCAGCAGGCTCTTTCTTCCCTGCTTGCTGAAGTGTTTTCCTCTTTGCCTTGGACTCCCTCCTGCACTCCTACCCCTGCGTTACAGCTTGGCTCAAGCCCTGGTAAGGAGAGATTACTTAGCAATGCTTGCTACTGAAATTAAAGTTGCATCTGCTGAGCATAAGCCAAGTGATCCAAAGCAACAACCAAATATTGGTGCATTTGGACAGGCATGGTATTTTCCTGCTCAGAAGCTGTCTACTGTTTAGATACCAATATTGCATAGAGAAGCTCTCCAGACTTCTAAAAGGCAAAATAACAAGCATTTCTAAGGACTGTCCTAATGCTATTCTGGAATACTTTTTTGCCTGAAGTTTTCCCAAAATACAGATTTGTGTAGCCACCCACTGTGGAAAAAGTCAACTTGAACAGCTTGTTTGCCAGTGTTAGAAGCAACAAATACCAAGGTATGGTAAGGGAAGCATTTAGGTGGTGTTAATAGATGTAACCGCAAGCCCCAGCTACAATTACATATTGCGCTGGAATCCAGAGTCCCCAACAATAGGCAGAGTGACCTTTAACAGGAATAAGGGATGTAGCGCCCACTTCACAGTGGGCAGTGATCCCACCCTAGTGAAAGTCGGAAAGTTGGAGAGATGCTATTCTGAGGAGCTGTTTGTGCTGAAGACTTAGTTCTTGTACAAAAGCACACCTGTTTTGTCACCTTAGCTCAGAAACTTGTAATTAGCACAGAATTATTCAGGGTGAGTTCTCACAGCAAAGAACATACTCTCCTCACGACGTTTTAACAGATTTATTTCAAGGTACTTCTTTTCTCCTGTCTTGCCTCAAAACAGAAATTGTTCTGTTTTCTCCTTCCCCCCGACCCTTTTCTTTTTTTAAGCTCTTTGTATTTGATTGAAAATGCCCGCTGTATAAATCAAAAGAACCTGAATAAGAGCATGCATTAGAGGCCATCTGTGTGCATGTGGTGGGAGGGAGGAGTGCTCTGTTGTTACTCAAATGGAGTAAAACCTGTTATTTGTTTCAGTGCCAGAATTTAGGAAAGATGACGACAGTGCAGATCGGTCATGACAACTCAGGGCTATTGGCCAAGTGGCTGGTTGATTGTGTCATGGTCAGGAACGAAATAACGGGACACACGTACAAGTAAGTAACAAGTTTCCTTCCTGTTCTGTTTTGCCATGTCTGAAGTTGCCCAGAACACATTTGTTTGCCCCTCAAGCGGGCAGAACTTTGATGGAAAAGAGGGGCTGATCTAAGTGCTAAAAAGGGCTGGGTTGGTTATCGCACCCCACGCCTCTCATTTCAGAAGCCAAAAAGTCTGGTAAATATTAGATGTGATTTAAATATCAGATTTTCTTCATATCACTCTGAGATAAGACAGGCTGCATGGATGCTTTTGAAGTGATTCATATGTTTCTGTGCAGTGATAAATATCTTGATTTTAAAACAGTGTGCTGCAACTGTGCATAAATGAACTCTTTACACCCCAATAGCTGGAACAATAGTTTGGGGGAAAATCTTTGGGTTTTTGTCGTAATGGAACCAATAAATGGAAGCTCTTGCATGCCTAAATACTCTTAACAACTGTACAAGAATTTAGATTTTTAAAAAATAGCAAAGAAGCACTAACAGAAACCTAAATTACATCCATGTATCCCATTTTTGTGTGTCCAGGGCTTTTAAGTGAGCTTTGCACACAGTTATTTTTCCCTAAGGATGTAGGTGAATGTGGTATTTGCCTTGTTGGTAGCGCTGAGGTGAATGCTGCGTGCTCGGTTCTGGTTTGTGAAAAGTTTGGGGCTGTTTTCCTGCGCACCGGCAGGGTTTGGGGCTGCTCGTGGCGCCCCCAGCTCTGAGGTGAAGCTTGTGCTGGCAGGTTCCCGTGTGGCCGGTGGCTGGGCAAGGGGGTCGATGACGGCAGCCTGGAGCGAATCCTCATCGGGGAGCTGGTGTCGGCGACGTGCGACGAGGAGCTGGGCAAGCAGTGCCGGACGCCGCCGCAGCAGAAGTCGCCGACGACCGCGCGCAGGCTGAGCATCACCTCCCTCACCGGGAAGAACACGAGTGAGTCCCGGCCTCCCCTCCCGGGACGGTGACCGCGGAGAAGGAGCCCCCACCACTGGCAGGGGAGCTCCCCAAGGCTGGGGAAGAGCAGGCACCGCCTGAGGGACAAGCTTTGCTCTGGCCCCATCTCCCTGTCTGTCTCCAGGATGGTGCGCCTTGCCTCCCTGAATGTCTCCCAGCTGGGAGGGAATAACCTCTGCCTCCTGGAGCACAGGGATGTGAAGTGGAGGAGGAAGCAGGGTTGGCAATAGCTAGTACTGCTCATCTTCATGGGCTCTCTGTGCAGTCAGTTGGGAGAGAGCCTCTCTGGAGGGTGCTTCAGAGTCAGTGCCTGATGAGTGCTCTGAGCTGCCTTTTGGAGGAGCCCTTCTCCAGAGGGAGCCTTCATGTCCCTAACATTGATCTTTGCAGGTAACTCTACCTTGCTGCAAGGGGCACGGGGTTGCAAGGGCTGTGTGGTGCCCTCTCAGCTCAAGGGTACACACGACCCTGTGGGAGGCCTGTTCATCAGCCTGTCTAGCTCTAGTCAAACTGGGAGTTGTGGCTCCTAAAATGGCAAGGAAGGAAAGATTTGTTTGCAAGAGTCATGCAACATGTAAAATTTGTCATTTTTAAATCACTGAAGCTCTCTACATGCGCAAGTCCTTATTGGCTCAAGGTATAGGGCACCATAGCTGCTTGCAGAGCGTTTCTTTAGGTGTGAGAAAAGTCAAACCAAGTAATTCAGTTGCCCTTTAACCATACGAGGATATATTTTAAGGCTCTTGGAGGTGCAGGTCCTCACACATTAAAAAAATACCTAATTAAACCATACTTCCAAAATACCTATTGTATGACAATTTCATGGTAACCAATGTATATCTGAAAAGCTAGAAAGAACTTAAAGAAGGAGTTGTGAAAATTATATAAGGTCTGGAAGAAGTCTGCTCAAAATTGAAGGAATTAAAAGCTCAGTTTGTTTTACCAGAAAGCAAATGAGGGACTCAAAAACATTCTGCAAGCATCTGCATGGGAAGAGGAGTGGTTAAATAAATCAGCAGGTGAAGGCATAGCATAATTCAGCAGCAACATGAAGCCAAACAAAGTCAGAGCAGAAATAGGGCATGCATTTTAGCACTGAAGGTATCCGATAACTAAACAAGCCCCATAAAATATATCCTTCCTGTGGCTCCATAAAACCATGTGATTCAAGGCAGGAGTGCATGGGTGCGAGGCACGCAGAGGCGAGAAGTGAGCTGAGTGAGAGGGCTGTAACCTTCCAGCCCACGTCTCCTAGCACAAGGGTTGCCATGGGCTGTGTGATGGGCAAGACACGATTCACTGAAGTAAAACAGCGATAAAGGCAGATCCTTGGGTTGTGCATTTTTAAGTAAGTGGAGCAATTTACTTGGCTTTTCCAAGATTGCTCATCACTGGCTTATAATTAAGGCTCAGGTTTACTCATGACAAATGAAGTCTTCCCTCTTGAAAACACTGGATGTTTCCTGCAGTTCAGGCTATGTCATCGTGACAATTCAGTGTTTTAAAGTTGGTGTCTCCCACTACTGTGCTGTCCCTTGTTTTACAGAGCCTAACGCGGGGCAGATCCAAGAGGGAATCGGAGAAGCTGTGAACAATATTGTGAAGCATTTTCACAAACCAGAGAAAGAGGTACTTCCTGTTTACCATTGCCTGCCCCATACCTACTGTGGATGTAAATATTGTTCTAGACAGAAATGGAATTGAAGCACCTGTAGAGAGTGTTAAGCTCTGTAGCTAAAGCTCCTGGCATAGGAGCAGGGCAGGTTGTGCTCACAGCCTGTCTCTTTCCTGCAGAGAGGGAGCCTGACCATCCTGCTGTGTGGAGAAAACGGCCTCGTGGCAGCACTGGAGCAGGTCTTCCACCATGGGTTCAAATCATCTCGCATTTTCCATAAGAATGTCTTCCTCTGGGATTTCATAGGTAAGCAGTTGTATGGTTGGAAGGCAAAAAGAGAAGAAACATGAGGGCAAAAGGACTACTCATGAGGGCAAAATGACGCCTTGTGCAGACCTCAGGTCCATATCAGCATGGCTACACGTCTACTCCTACCTAGCAGTGGCTCCAGGTTACTTAAAACGAATGAGAAACAAGAAGGAAGATGAGAAATGATAAACTCTCTGGAAAGGATGAAAGTGGATCTTTGCAGAAGTTTAAGAACACTTCAAATTCTAGTAATTTCCCTGAAATATGAGTGCTCAAACAGCTGCTGTTCTGTCCAGAAAGGAGGCAGGCTGGAGGCTGCAGCAGAGTAGCTACTGATGTGAATGGATGGCTTAGATTCGTAGTTGTTTGGGAGAACTGTCCTCACCACTGGACTGGTCTTCTGGTGATAATTATCTGTAGGCCTGTGTTGTGGTAATGTAAAACCTACTTATTCTCTTAAAACATGCTCACAAGCTGAGATTCTTAGCCTGAGGGTAAGTTCTCATTCAGAAAAAAATGAAAAATTGCAGCTGATGGTATCACTTACAATGAAACCAGTGACAGATGCTCTTGTGTGGCTGATGGGTGTTACACAGCCCTGCTGCACGTCAGCCAGTCTGCTGACCACTGCCGGGCAGCGGAGGTGGAGTTTTCCAGCTACCTGTTATTTTTAGAATGAGGAAACTGTGTGAAAACTGTGCAATAGCTCTTGGCGGGGTAACTTTTTAAGGGCTCCCTTGTGCACTTCTGAGTTACAATAAAGCTCCTTGTCAAAGGCACATTTTACTCACTGTCTTCTTATTTTCTTTCGTACCCCAGAAAAAGCTCTTGCTTATTTTGAAACCAGTGACCAGATTGGAGACCATGAGGAGGGCCTTTTGCTTCAGAGATCTTCGTGCAAATCCTTCTGTCATTATGTGAATGCCATCAATACAGCTCCGAGGAACATTGGGAAGGATGGCAAATTCCAAATTCTGGTTTGCCTGGGGACTAGGTAATTAACTCTTCTTCATTATATGTGTCCTCTTGCATTAGACTAGAAGAATACTTGATATCTTTATTATAAACCTTTATTTCTCTCTTTTAAGAAATTTTATCAGTTATCCAGCTCCTACTAAGCTCCTACTTGGTTTGAGTAGCAGACAGAAAATTGCAGCAAGGAAACAGTAATAATACATGTTTAGTGTCTAAAAATGTTTCTGATTTTTTGTAACTTACAGCTTGAGAGTCGTAGGTAAGAAATCTGTCTTGAAATTGTGCCTTTGAAGTTCAGGCTTTGGGAATGCAGAGCTCCTCTGCAAGAGCTGCTGCATTTCTAAAGCCTTGTTTTGCATGTGAAAATGGAGCACTGAAAAATGTTAACTATTTTGACAAAACTATGTTAGGTGACACTTCCTTTCTGCATGCTTTTTGTCTTGGGCTGGGTGGGAGGGGAGTGATTATATTTGGGAGAAGGTGGTGGATCTTGAAATAGGTACTGATTTTAACTCATCTGCTAAAGCCTAGTTGAACAATAGTTTTCTGCCTTTTTTCTTTTTTGTCTTCTGGGTTTTACTCTCCCTATTACTGAATTCTTTGAGATATTTGTCTTTTTTTTGTTTTTGCTGTTGATATGTTTCCATCTTCATTCCCACAGTATGGTCAGTTATTTCTGTCCTGACTTGCTAACAAAATTAAGAGCCAGAATTACCCAGGAAGATTTTATTTTATTTTATTTTATTTTATTTTATTTTATTTTATTTTATTTTATTTTATTTTATTTTATTTTATTTTATTTTTGCACAAAAAATGCGCATCCCGCACAGAAAGGAGACCTTGTGTTTACAGAGAGGCGTTCTGGCTGCTAACCCACCGCATGTCTCTTGCAGGGACCACCTGCTGCCCCAGTGGCTCCCGCTGCTGGCCGAGTGCCCGCCCATCACGCGGATGTACGAGGAGAACGCGCTGCTGCGGGACCGCATGACCGTCAACTCGCTCATCCGCGTCCTGCAGACCTTGCAAGACTTCAACATTGTCCTGGAGGGCTCGCTCATTAAGGGAGTGGATGTTTAGCAGGGCTCTGCCCGGAACTTGGCTGTTCCTCGCCCAGGAGCTGCGGCCGGCAATGCGCCGGGACTCGGACGTGGCGGCAGCGCTCGGATGCACGTGGAGCCCCCGCGGCACAGGAGCGGGACTGTGCTCCGAGCCCGCCACGGGCGAAAATGCAGTATTGTAGTTTATTTGAAACAGAAATTTAGTATAAAATAGAGTATTTTCATGTGTTAGATGTGTGTAAATACGCTATCTTCTTTAAGAAATTATATTGCTCTAAGAACATTTTCTTAAGCTGAATGTTCTCGTTCTGGATATGAGTAGTTTACGCCCCAGGGAAGGACTTGGGAGGCAGGGCAGGACCGAGGCCGAGGGGCTGCTGCTGCTTGCTTGCAAGGAAGAAGCCAATTGATGTGTAAATACAGCGCCAACTCAGCAGGGCTTTTTTCAGGTGTTGCAGACGAGTACAGCAGCTATCTGTACGCAGCCGTCGTGGGCGTCTCGCTCTGCGAGACGTGGTAAGCGGGTGCCGTTTGCCCTGCTGTACGTGGTCTCCCTCCGGGTTTATTCTGTTGTTGTCGTCGTTGTTTGTCTGTTCGAAGACCCGGCGTTTCCCATGCACGGAAGCTGTGACTTGTCGTCTTTTTTCTCCTGCGAGATCCTTTGTGTCACCTCTGCCAGTCTCCAGAGGGGAGGCACGTGCGGAAAGGCTCAAACACTGGAACTGCCCAGGAGGCTCCTGCTGAAGCTGCGGAGGTCGGGGAGCGACGGGAGGCTCCTGGCTTTGTCCCTCGTCCCCCTACACGTTCCGAGGACTCTTCCTCATAACCCCCCCACCGCCAGTTTGCGTTGTGGGTGACTTTTTCTTTAATATATATATATATATGTGCGTTGAGGAATTTGGTGAGATGTACCGAATTCTAACTGTCCTTGAGCAGAATCACTGCTGTAGAGCCACAAACGCCGATGCTGCTGTGCTACTGAACTATCTCAGCTGGTTTCGAAATGCTGACAGGTTACTAGTCTTCCTCTATCCTGCAGAATAAGTGTTCCTAGCAAGTATAGGGGTTTTCATTACTTCCTTTTTTTTTATTTTATTTTTTTCTTCTTCCAGCTACGAAACCAGGATGAGGTAAAAAGAGAGGGGAAAAATCCCACTTTTGGTAGTCTGAGGTGCTTCTTTCGCAGTCTTTCCCGTTAATGTGTTAGAAATACAGTGCATCTGTATAGATCCAGGTCTTAAAGAGAAACTGGGAAGTGGTGAAATGCTGTGCACTAAAAACAAAGAGCAGATTCTTTTAAAACCAGCTTGTGGATACCATGCAGCAAATATGAGCTATATTTTCCTTCCTTGTAGGTGGGTGTTGAAGGGGTCTGAGGGCAGGGTTAGCCTCATTTGGTTTTGGCTTCCAGAGGTTAGCTTAGATAGGTGATTTTTTTTCTTTTTTTTTTTTTTTTTTTGCTTTTCACGTGTTTATTCCCCTTGGTCTTGGCTGGTTCTCAGGCAGAGGTGGCACCTCCCTGCTGCAGCCCCAGCCGTGGCAGGGACGGGCCCTTAGCCGGTGCCATCCCCGGGTTTAAAGTGAGCGGAAGATGCTTGACTCACCTTCATCAGCAATTGAAAATGCGTTCCTCGAGCTTTATTTTATCAAGAAATTATACACTGAGTACCAGAAACCATACGGCAGCGTTATTTGGTAATGACTGCTTAGGATATTTTGCTGTCTATTGCTTACAATTCAGGCATTCTGTATCTAATAGCTCCTCACGCTCAGCTCGATCTGAGTGACTTGCATTTCACTGAGATAATAACCTCTTCAGTCATGGGGTTTCTCTGCAGCAGCAGCTGCTGGCTGGATGCATTTCCCTCCTCCTCAAAATAAATGTATGACTTAAACATCCGTAGCATTCGGCAAACGTGACACAGAGTAAGTGCGAGCAGGATCAAGTTGAAAAACACGGGCATCTCGGCAGGTCCAGTGCAGATGAAGAAATCACACCCACGGAAGGCAATAATCTCTCAAAGCATCTTAAAAGAGAAACTCAAAACCTGAGAAATTTGAAAAGTCAAAGTAGGGAATTCATTCATTCCAAACAGGATTATAAGGAACCTTTAGCACTTGACTTGAACACAACTTCACATCAGCTTTTCTAGCAAGTGCTGACTTGTTTGTTTTTGTCAGGTTTCACACCATTATTAATGATCCAATAAAAATTATGTATGTCTGATATTTCCTTGTAGGCAATAAAGCACCCTAAGGTGTGTTGAAAGGGGCACAGCTGCGTACCTCTGATTTGTAGAAAACTAGTCACTTCACAACCTTGGGAGTATGTTTTTTTGTAGTGATTTTTTATTTTCTCATGTATTTTTTTTCTGTGAGGTTTACACAAATCATTCTGTCTGCTAGAATGGTGAGAAACCCATCAGGATTCGTCTAAGCTGACACAGGTTTTTACATCAGTGCTAAAGCACCTTCATTGGTTAAGAAAGGGAATCTTCGAGAAGACCAAAGCTCTCTGCTTTTACAAAGTTTCCGCCCCAGCATCTGTTTGCAAATTTTTGAGTTTGCCTCGTCCTGTTATGCTAATGTTCAACATAACTTGAAAGCGTCAGAGAATCAGATGCCTCACTGTGTACAAAACGTGTATTTATAATTCTCAGAAAATAATGAAATTGTATCGTTTAGTGAAAACTCTAATCATGTTTGTTTTGAGCCGGCATGTGTAAGTAGACATCATTGGTCAGAGTTCCCTTTTTTAAATTAGTTGTGCAAAGGCATGTGTGAGGAAATCCTTTCTTTCAGTCCAGCCACGGCGTGCATCTGAGGGGGGGGATACTGTACATTACACTTGACATGTATGGACGTGCCCTGTAGAGCTCCGAATGACCCCCTGTGTCTCCATTAAGTATATTTTGTCTTTACATTGTTACTGACTGAATAAGAACTGGATTATTTTCAAGGCAACGACATTAGTAAAAGTATTGGTAAATCAAGCACTTTAACGTACATATCACAAACGATCACAAACTCAAATGGGTTTGTTTTTGGTTTTTTTTTTTTTTTTTTTTTTTTTTTTTTTTTTTTTTCCAGGTTTGGAAGTACATTGAAATACCAGTTTTTCATGCTATGTCCTTTACAAATAAAAACTGTGAGAATAACAACCTGTGTCGCTTTCTCCTCGCAGAACGGCTACCCAAAGGGTCGAGAGCTGAGCTGAAGCTGGAGCCCGCGCTGAGCCTGCCCCACTGCTCCCCGTGCAGGTTAGGGGGAGAGCTGGGCTGGAAGGGGGCACAGCGTGTGCCTGGTCATGGCTCTGTTGGCAGCAAAACGGGACACGCAGGAACTATCTGTGTCTGGGGACCTCTCTCCCCTCTGCAGCTGGTCCACCCTGATCCTCGAGTTTGGGGTGAGAAGCTCGAAGGCAGCTCTTGCCGTCCGGCCCGTTCATTAACACGTGCTGTGTGGGAGGCTGGTGCCTTAGCTATCGTCTACCTTTACCCTTCATTTGAGACAGGTAGACACGCACAAGTCTTGGCTATTCACTATGAGCAGCAGGAATATCATCGTGTGGTAAAGGTAGACGATAGCCAAAGCTTTTAGTTCCATCTCTTTGTAGAAAGTAACTGTCCTCTCCTTCATACAGACCCCTTAGTCCTATATGAATCCCTGTATGATCCATTTACTTTAGATCTGACAAGAACAGTGAGTTAAAATGAGTGAATCATGACCCATACCCCGAGCATCAGCAGTTCAAGTCCTGCTACAGGGTAAATCTAAACACCCAAACAAGGTGAAGACTCTTACAAACTGCATTTGGCAGGACCATGCGGCAGATGTAGTTTCCAAGGAGCTAAGGGCTGCCCGCAGAGCCTCCGTCCTCCCCACACTGAGAGGAGGCGAACGCAAGCGACAACCCAATGCAGGAGACAACCCACCGTTCCCACCACACGTCCGTGCCAGCCTCCCGCCTGCTCCCATGGCCACCGACACAGGCCTAGGTGAAAATAACACCAGACCTCTCCTTCAAGAGCAGCCACATGTTGGGCCTGGCGCTCCGCAGTCCTCCTCCTCCCAAAAAGAGGTCACCTCAAAGGCTCATATCAGCCTCAGAAAGGCATTTTTCATCCTACGAAAGCCATTTTTCTTACACAGCCTCTGCAGTACAGAGCGGTAAGATGGGCTGCTTCAGTAGGCCTTGAGGAAGGAAACCCAACTTGGCTGCTTTTAATTATGGCTAGGGACGTCCAGCGGAGACAGCTCGAGGAGTGAAGCTAGCATTAATCTTCATGAATACCCCCCTCAGCATCATACGCCCATACCAAATTCATTTCTTCAAAGCCATGGTGGAGCTGAGGGATGCATTAGCCAGCTCTTTGTATATCAAAAAAAATAAAGAGTTTACAGGCAGTAAAATGTAAGGGTGGTTAAGTGGCTGAGTTAGTGGTATTTTTTTTGCAGTACATTAACACTTTAAATATGAAGATAAGTTCTCTATTCTCCTTACAGAGGCACCAGATGGAAAATGTGGATTCAATTTCTAGGCCTCTCTGACTTCCACGGAGACTTCTATGCAACTTGCTCACAGGATATCCCATTTTGCAGCCAGATAGGCTCAGGTGGAGTGTGGGTGTCAGGGGCAGAGCGCTCCGTTTTGGCTGTTTTGTGCTCACCCGTCCAGGCAGTTCAGCCTTCAGATTAGTAATGGCTCATGCAGGGTCCACCGATGTGTGGCCGAGAGGAGTTCTCAGCGCTGCCGTGACGTACGTACCCTGAGGTCTCATCTGTGGCTGATTCCAGTTGAAAGGCACCTCGGAAACCTGTTGATTTGTGGTCTGTGGGCATGTGCCAAGTCTGCCGAGCCGCGTACGGGCAGCGAGATCCCTAGCTGCTCGGGCAGGAGAACAAGCTTTCTTCACGCAAAGCTACAATACGGTGATTGTGGTTCCTATCTGCAGTGAGAGTAAGCGTCACGAAAATACACGGAAACACATGCTTGGCCATTGCAGATGCAAGATACAACTTCATACGAGAAACAAGCGTGGGCTCTGCTCCTGTGCTTGACATACCTGTGAACTCTCTCTCACATTAATTCTCCTTAGCCTCTTTCGTCTGCTCTCACCTGAATTAACCCTACCTGCTCTGCATGTGTGTGGCTTTTGAGCTGTCGTTCCCTGATGATACATGGATGTTCTCTGTATCTGACCGTGTAACATGAACAGCTGGGAATCAGTGTGGTTATTGGTTTGCCCAAGATTTAACCCTCTTGCAGACGGTTTGTGGCTCCTGACCATATAAATAGTCTGATGATGGCAGAGAGTGGGTGCGGTGCACAGGACATTTTTTCCTCCCTATATAAAAACAACTTTTAGAAACACTGCAGTCAGGGAACGTAAGTGGAAACACCACCCAGTGGCTCTATGCAGCTTTCATGTTCTGAAAGCTGTGGAAAAGGTTTCCATTCGTGGTAATGGGAGAAGAACTAAGAAAAAACTTTCAGACCAGAGACGCTATTTAATTCATCCTCTGAATGGACTTCATTACAGCAGAATTCAGATGTCAGCATGAATTTGTGCTAGACATGAGTCGTGTGGGTAGCTCTGATGAATAAGAAATAGGATATCTGTTCCAGGCTTAGTCATGTCTATTTAACTGGTATAATGTGGAGAAGTGAGGAATAAACGAGTTTAGAGCCATGAACTTTCCTACCTTCATTTCACATATGTGTCCCAGGAGGTGCAAATACAACTTGGAGCACCACAGCACTCATATCCTGGCCAAGGCCAGTGGAATCTCCTAAAATCAGAGAGTTTATAAAGAGACACATACGCACTGTAGTCTACTAATCCATTAGTTTGTGCACAGAAAAGGAGTAGCTCTGGAACGGGAGAACAGCGCAGCGATTACTGCTGCTGATTGCAGCTCCTAGTGTTTATCAAGACGGCCCTACCCTTACGCACAAGAGTTTGCTTCTCGGTGATGTCAGCATCTCAAGCACAGTTTGTCACCTCTCCGTCCTGTGTGCGGTGCTTATCTCCGTGAAGGGCTTGTGCTAACGCAGATATCCGAGAGCCCTCTGTTCATCTCTTTAGCTGCAGATTGACAGCCTGCGAGAGTGGAGTGGCAAGATGCAAGGTCGGGGCCGGGGCAGATGGGGCGTACGGACCGCTGGCTCCGGGCAGAGCGGTGAGCACGTTTTGCTGTATCGCTCGCTGCAGGAGGAGTGCAATAAATCCTGCAGGGCTGGGCCGGCACCCCCTTCCTCACCCGGAGGATGCTGAGCGGCTTCTGTGGTGAGATTAGGGGTTGGGAAGGGAAGGAGAAGGAGGCTGCAGATTGCGGCAGCAGGAGGGGAAGGACGGAGGCTGCAGCTCATTGAAGTCCTTCTTGGCAGGGGTGTTTCCACCAAGTTCCTCCCCTGATACTGCCTGGGGGGCAGGCAGGAGAGAGTGCGCTGCCTTCCCCCTCCCGGGCCTGAAGGGACTTCCTGCTTTTGGCCTAAGCAAGAATTAGGTAAAGCAGAAAGTGCTGAGGACTCCACACAGAACACACATTGTAACGTCTTCAGCTATTGCTCCCCCTTTCAAAAATATTTGCCTTCAAGGGCCTGTCCTATTTTTCTCCTTGTTTTAGCTCTGTTGGCACAGGAACCATGGGGAAGGAGCTGGGAGATGATGGTGGCAGCTCTGTTTGTGTGTCTATAACCACTCATGGCTCTCTTACTCAGCTAATTAAAACCAAAACCCCTCTAGCTACCCCGAAAAATGTAAATAGCACTGATTAAAACATTGTTTTGTGGTATAACCAGTCCCTGAGTTACAGAAAGACTGTTATGAAACAGGGTTTTGCTTGTGAAGAAGCGGATGGCTGCAAACCAAGTGAATGCCACGCTTTCCTTACACAAGCATTGAACTGGGGACAAACAGAAGTGTGTCCAAATAAAAACACATGAAATGCACAAGGACAAACAGCTGGCAGGGACCAGCGCTGTGTGAGCACCTTCCTCGTGTGCTCCGCTTATCTCTGCGCTGAGCACCTATCTCAGGGTGCAGGATGAGCAGCAAGAGCTTTCCAAGACCATCATGTTCTTAGCACAAATAGCAAGGAAATGAAAAGGCAAAACACATGAAAGCAAGAGATTAAAGTTCTGATGAGACAGAGGCAGTGTTTGTTCTTAAACCTCTGGTTAAACACGCAATGTGTGTCCAAGAGTAGATTGGCCATAACGTAAAATAAAGGGGCAAAATGTGAACGTGAAGCTGATAGCAAGGCTGAGCCCAAAATAAGGACACGCAGCTTCTGTGTCTTCACATTTATATCAAAACCCAAGTATGTTTTGTATAAGCACAAAGTGAACCCTTGGGGCAAAACAAGAAGTGAAGCTTCTTGGTTGCTCCATACACCTGATAAGGATGTTACAGAATATGCCTGATTTAATTCTTCTCAAGTTGTGGCAATGTAAGTCTGGCATGAAGGGCCTCACTCCAGCTTCGCAGTTCTCTAATTGGAGTCAGTAAAACCTTTAAAAGTGAGCTTAGGGTAACAAAATGAAGATTTCTGTGGAATTATGAGAATATTTAAAGCCAAATGTATACTTTGGCCTTGCTGAGTTGAACAGTCCCCCGTTCCTGAAGTGGAAATCATGGGGAAATGGATAGATCTTGTTTTGCTTTTATGTAAATCTGTGCAGATAAGCATGGCTCACCAAAAAAAGTTGCACATTAACTACGTTGCCTGACTTTTCTTGGGTTCTTAGATTAAAAACTCAGAAGTTTTTAACTTCTTCTCAGCATGAATAGTGCCAAACTCTCGGATCTGACGTGTATTCATAATGATATTTAAATATTTGCAACTAACCTAAATAAATTAGCCCTTCTGCTCTTTACCAGAACTCACCTCTGAGTGGAAAGTAGGTGCTGGCCCTTCCACACCTCCCAAGGAGTCTGCTTGAGCTAAACTATCTTGTTTTTGTGGGTGGCGCAGTCTTGGCTGATCCCAACAACTCTCCCCAGGATGAATCCACGCAGAACTGCTGCACCAAGGAAGGAGAGTCGAAGAAGTGGGGCGACCAAACAGTTATTGAGGATGCAAAATGAAAACTACAGAAAGATAATGCAGGGTCAAAACGAAAACTAAAGAGAAGAAGATCTGAGCAGAAAGGTTCCTCTGGCCTGCGAAGAAGCAGCAGTTGAGGGGGTCTGTAAACAAAAAACAGCAAATGGAAGCAATCACCAGAGCACGAGGAACTCACCTCCTCCTCCTCTAGTGTTGCCTGAAGGACCCTGGCCCATTTCAGCTCGTGCTAGCACGGGGCTGGCGGATGTCTCCGGAGCCGGGCAGCGTGTGAGCGCCGGGGACGGCAGAGCCGAGCCCGTCCACGGCAGCCGAGCAGCCACGGCCGTGGCCACCGCACGCCGACTCACCTGCCCCATGGGAGCGGGGCTCGAGTCCCCACAGGCTGCTCCAGCACCCGGATCTGTGAGGGAGCTGCCAGCTAATGCTGCCCCTGCGCTGTTCTGTCCAGCTGAAGTAAAACCTTTCCCATCCGGTAAATGCTCCTGCCATCCCGTATTAGGGTGGGTTCGATCTTCAGCACACCCAGAAAGGCACACCAGAAATGAGTGAGCCTTGCAGGGACAACCTGGTTTTCCCAAGGGCTGTAGGTGACCCGGTGCTACTGGAAGGTCCCAGCTTTCTTCAAGGGTTTCACGGCGGCTGCCCTGCACCAGGGCCTTCAGAAGGAGGTCTCCACCTGGTGGCTACAGCAGACCATCTTCCCAGCTCTGATCAAATGCCAGCTGCTCAATAAACCCTGGAGAGACCCCTCCAGACCAGGGGCTCGGAAGGAAAACGCTGGGCTTGTGGGTTTGCAGATGCACAGAAGCAGCACGAGAGCTGTAGGACGGATAGGGAGAGGTCTCCTGCCACCTCTGGGCTCTGAAGAGGAAGGTCAGAAGATAGTCACAGCAGTAGCACGCCACTGATAAGACAGCGTACCAGCTGCAGCCTCCCAGCAGGGAATGAATGAGCCTCCCCCGTGGGCTGAATTTTACTACAGAGACAAGGTGACTTGATCCAGTGTGTCCCTGGAGGCCCAGCAGCTTAGAGGAACTGGGCAAGGAGCCCTTGGAGAAGGCAAGGTGTAGGCCATGGCACAGGGAACCCGCAAGAGCTAGAGCTGCTGCAGACCCTCCCTGGCAAAGGCCTCAAGGGAATAAGGGATGCGACGCGGGCAGGAGACACACTAGACCTTCCCCACTCCTGCTGTGCTGCAGCGTGAGCCAAAACCTCAGCGGGGCCAGCTGCAGCCGGGGGAGGAAGCCAGAGGAAGACGAGTTTGTCGTGGCTTTGGGTGCTGCATTGTGTGGCCACAGGGCAGTGAGTCACACATGAGCAGAGCAGAGATATCACATCCACGCGCTGACTGAGGTGGCTGCGGAGCCAGAGCAGCCCCTCCAAGCAGGAGGAGAGGACTGGCGTGTGGTGTGAGGAGCTATCTTTACAGGGACAAGCGCAGGGTCCTGCACCTGGGGAGGAATAAGCCCAGACATCAGGACAGATTAAGGGCTGACCTGCTGGAAAGCAGCTTTGTGGAGAGGGATTTGGGAGTCCTGGTTGACAAGTTACCCATGAGGCAGTAATGTGCCCTGGTGGCCAAGAAGGCCAATGGGATCCTGGCTGCACCAGGAGGAGCGTTGCCAGCAGGTCAAGGGAGGGGATCCTGCCCCTCTGCTCAGCTCTGGTGAGGCTGCACCTGGAGTATTGGGTGCAGTTCTGGGCTCCCCAGTACAAGAGGGACGTGGAACTTCTAGAGAGGGTCCAGCGTAAAGTGACAAAGACCATTAAGGGACTGGAGCATTTGTCATATGAGGAAAGACTAAGCGAGCTGGGCCTGTTCAGCCTGGAGAAGACTGAGAGGAGATCTGACCAGTATGTACCTGAGGGGTGAATGTAGGGAGGATGGGGCCAAACTCTTCTTTCCTGTGAGGGTGATAGAGCCCTGGAACAGGCTGCCTAGGGAGGTTGTGGAGTCTCCTTCTCTTCCAAACCCGCCTGGATGCCACCCTGTGCCCTGTGCTCTGGGTGTCCCTGCTGGAGCAGCGGGGTTGGACTAGATGATGTCTGGAGGTCCCTTCCAACCTCAACCAGCCTGTGATTCTGTGTGATTCTTTGTATGGTTTCCCCAGTGGGTGAGCAGCAGTGCAGCACGTAGGTGAGCCTGTTTGAATGCAAAGACAAAAGCGGATGTGAAAGACTGCCTTGATCACAGGTGCCTAATGTGTTTCAGCTCATATGAGCACGAGCTGATATGCCTCGTGCTTATAGCTCATGTGCTTCAGCTCTTCGAGAATCCGGGTGCTACTGCACCCGAGAAACCAACCAGGGGCTCAGCCCCCAGCGAGCAGATGTGTGGTCTTGGCTAGAAAGATTACTCTGCCCCCAAAGTCAGAGGTCTACATACCCCACTCTTGAAATAAGAGCCTGCAGCAGAGCTAGCATCGTTTCACAACGGAGCTGACTGTCTTGAGGGTGTAGGAAGAAGAAGGATTTCTCAAGCCAGAAACTCCCTTTTTCCTCTTTTTCTTTTGTTGTCCTTCTGCTCACCACAACGTGACACTATCTGTCACAAGGACAATAAGTAGCACAGTCCAGATTGGTTCTTAGCCGAAAGGCCAGTGCCCAAACCCTTTCTATAAAAAGCTTAGGTACAGTTTCTTTCCTCGAAGTGTTGGTCACACACATCACCGGGCAGGAAGGTGCTGCTCTGAGGTACCAGCTATGAGGTGGAAGATGACAGAATGGCAACCATCCAGTTGTGAGCTTTTTGTTTTGGGCTTCTGTCATGGGCCTCACAGGCTGGTTCAGTTTCATGTCATTCATTTTGAATAGGAAGCATTTACCCATGTACAGCATTGAAGTCTCCAGCCCAGTAGCAAACAGCCTCTGTGGTACTGATAACATTTAGGAGGCCATTTCTGCTCCTTTTGAATGGTCTGCAGGATTTCTGCAGTAGACGAATATGAACCTATATACTCCTATAGTTGCATACAAATCACTCATAAGGAGTTTAGAAAAGTTAAAGGTGAGAATAAGTATGTTAAGGATGATATGCTCTGAACAGTCCAAGAATTCATCACATTGCATGACCTCAGGTCAAGTTGCTTGTCCTAAAGTAATCCACAGCCACAAACATCCTACTGAGTCAACTGGTTTGCCATCTTACAAGCAGACCAGAGCCAAAAAATATTATCAAACCCCACAGTGAAACCAAGAATCTCACTTTCTGTCTTGTTTTAAGTTGGTCCAAAATGCTGCTTTTGGGTCTGACTCTTGCCCTGTCTAGCACTGGGCACTGGTACTGCAGCTAGCAGGAGTCTGTACTGAGCAGGCCACTCGTGGAGATGTTATGCAACCCAGAAGCAACACAGGGTAATAGTTATCAGTTAGTTTTGCTCTATCACGTTCACTTTCTGTCACATCCTAAGCATTCTGCCCTGGTAGATAATGTGGGATTGTAAAAGCTGGCAAGTTTTAATATCTGATACAATCTAGATCAGGTGTTTTTCAGCAAGCAAAGCAGTCTCCAGTTCCGGAGCAGAGAATAACTGCAATGCACTTAGCTTGCTCTGCAGCAGGGCCACTCTGCACCAGTGGAAGGACTGCTCTGTTCCTTCTTCCAGGGCTAATCCCTACTGGCTCTAGCCATGTGGTGATGCTGGTTGGAGACACCTCCCAACCTTAAAGCAAGGGGCAGTCTCTGTGCCAGGAGCAGCTTCCTGATAGGAGATCAGGTTTTCTTGCTGGATGCAGACCAGAGGATTTTGCTTTAGAAGCTGTGCACATTTCTGTAGATCTCCTGACAGTTACGTGGATTGGACGTGTTAACTCACTTGAGGAGTGCTTTGTAAGGTGTTTTGTTGTAAGATTATTTTGTGAAATATATATCATGTACTTGGCCAGATCCCTGTATTTTTTTCTGATTTTCCAGGAATAGTGTTACCGGGGGGAGGGAGGGGGTTCACTCCTATCCGGTAGAGAAACCGTTTTCCAGCAGCAGGTTAATGACTGACCCCAGAATACAGGTAACAGAAGTGTCCAGCACTGGCACAGAGAACTTGTAGGAAAGGGAACATCCATCCTCCTCAAGATGGATGGAAGGTTTTCAGCTCTAAAGGAGCTGTCGCCTACCCCATCTGCCTGAACTGAGCTTCCATGCTGGTAGTAGCATTTCAGTGCCTTTGCCTAATTTCCTGAGGAGTGCAACTAAGATGCTGAAGCCGGCTGCTGTCATGTTATGGCAAGGAAGAACCTGTATTTGTTTCATGCAGATGAGTGACAGTCTTTGCTCCACTCCACTTGCTTACCAAGGAAAGCAAACTACGTCATGGAATCGCTTTGGCGCCAGTCCCCACGCAGTTGGCCCTCTGGCCTTCGCAGTGCGCAGACTCTCTGCTCACTGGGCACCAACACATCCCTGTGTGTGAGGGCTGCAATCAAGTTGTTGCTCCCACCAGCTGTGTGTGTCCAAACAAAAGCACTGGACCTCTGTTTTGGAGCAATTCAAGTCTTCATATCCGTATTCAATTGTGGCTTCCAGGGCAAAGAGGCACCAGCTCAAGAGATCGCTTCTGTAGCTATCCAGTAGTTCAACCTCCATCCTTCATACAATGGAAATCACTCAGTAAATATGGCTTTGGCTTTTGAAGCCTTGAGTTAGAACTAGTTCAGCCACTGCTAGGAGTAGTTGTCCTGACAAGAAAAGTCAGTCGGTTCAGCTCAGCTATGGATAGATTTGTTTTGACAGCATGCCCAGAATAGCATCTCAGAAACCACACCGCTAGCCGGTTTTAGAAAGGGCAGTTTTTGAAGTGCTTCTGAGCAGCCAGCTCGCTCCTCTGTAAATAGCAATGATTTTGTTTAGCTGCTCTTCAGAGTGCCGTGACCGAAGGGCAATGCCTGCCCAGGACCCTGTAGAGGCCCTGCTCTCATTCACTTCCTCCCTGGAGCCCCTTGAAAGGGGTAGGAGCTCCCTTGGGGAACCCCACTGTGCTAGGAAACACCCCACACAATCACTGGCCTGCATTTCCTAGTCATGCCCCACAAGCCTAGGCACAGCTTCCCCCAAATCCTACAGATCTGAGGTCCTGCTGCTTAGCTGTCTCTCAGCTTTTTCAGCAGGAGCTGACTCCCAGCTGGAATGTATTTAGTCCCACATCAGCCTTAACACCTCCCAGGTGAGCCCAAACACTCCAGTCTGGGCCAATGGTAGCAGGAGAGAAGCCCCATCCACTCTCTAAAGACATTCATTTGGGTCTGGATGTCCTAAACTCTCCTGCTTCATGAACTATTGCTGTCAGCCTTTGTCCTTTGAGGAGACTTCATACATCTTCATGAGGTTACAAACTGCCTTCTCCAGCCTTGCAGGACCTGTACCGGGTTGCACCACTTCCCAGGTTTGCTAGCTTCCCAGGTCATCCCTATGCTGTGGGGCCAGCAAAGGCAGGGGAACTTCCCTGCAACCCCAGAAGCTCTATCAAACCAGCCCGTGCCTAGACCTCGTGCTGCCTCCAGCTGTGCCTGAGCCACTGCCACGGGCAGACTGGAGGCAAGGTCTGGCTACCTCGACTTCTTGGCACACTGTAATCTGCAATATGAGCAGGCAGGGAGACTGGCGGGGAGTCACTGAGGTCAGACGCGTGCCGGGTAGGTTTGTACAAGGCTCCCTCATTCCGCACTGTAGAGCTTGTTCCTGACTACGAATATCCTCTGTGGCACCCAGCTCGCCTTTGGCGCTTTCTGTGATCAGCATCTGCTCAAAATTTGCCTGCAGCTCCCCATGTCTGCTGCACTGAGCCTGCTGCTGTCCTCCCCTCTCTGCAAGCTTCTGTGAGTAATACTGCCCTCCAGGAAATCTTTCGCCTTTCCTTACCTTCATTTAACTTTCAGAACAGGACGCCTCTGAAAAAGCGAGACAGATCCTACAACCTCCTCAGCCCCTGCTCCTTAGGTGCTGATTTCTCCCTATGTGCCCTTTCCCTTTGTCTGCCCTGATTTGTTTTTCTGGAGGAAGTTAAATGTCAAATTTGGTTGATTTGTTGCAGCCCAATTAGCTGATTCAATCCAATTAAGCAACCCGAAGTTATCTGTGTAATGCGGTGGCTTTGTTAGCCGACTCCATTCCCTGGTACCTTGTGAGGATTATTGCCTCCAGCTCCTCCCTCCAGATCTCGGTGGCAGATTTCCACTTTTTTCCCTTGGCCGCTTGATCCAAGCCGGAGATGTGGAGGTTTCTGGTACTGCTGCTTTCCTCCAGGGTCCATCTTCTGCCCCCTGCCTCCATCCCTGGTTGGCCAAGGCTGCCTGCAGCTCTTCTTCCACACCACGTGAGTTGTAAGCACTGCATGCGTCACTGGTGGCTTGGCATTGAGATTTGAGCCTTCTGCCTTTCCTAGGGCCATCGCTGGGCTAGAATCACCTTATTCTGCAGTCTGTGTCCCCCGCTTAAAATGGACCTTACTGACCTTGTCCTGTCTTGCAGTACTGAAGTTACAAAGAGGTGTCACTGAGAACAGACTTACAGGCTACAAAATCCCCAGCGAAGGGCTGGTGGTGGGTGAAGACCTCAGCCTGGACACGTCCTGCATCAGGTGCTTGTGCTTATCTGCTGGAGATGGTTCTGGGTGCCGGCGTGGAGCATTTAGACCTGCAGGAAAGCCCTCCTGCCAGCTGCCCCAAGGGATGGGGTCCTGCTGCCTCCCATGTGAAATGTGCAGGATATTCCCTATTTCAGGCATGAGGGTACAGCATTATCCTTAACACACAGCAAAAATCCATTAGCTTCCCTAGGTGTTTCTGGTCTCAGCTTAAACCCCTATTTATCTGATTGATTTTTGACCTAGCATGTGCAGAAAGAGGACATGAGAAAAAGACTATCGTGCTGCAGCATTGCTTCCTAGCCACCGTGGGTACTCAGGGTGACAAGCCACCCTTGCTTTTCTCTCGTCCCACACAGCCACATCTGACTTTAAGGCCATGTAGCAGCCAACGAGATTAGGGAGATGCTTCTGATCAGGAAGCTTAGGTTGCTTAGGAAGCTTTGAAGACCCAGTTCTTTTCCCCTAAATGATCCATCTCGAGCCGAGGTCTACCCGATACCGTCCAAAGCAGATCACAACTTCATTTTACCCAGAACTTAGTCCGAAAGTGCTACTGGAAAATCTTTAATTTATCCCCATGCGGTTGGGAGAGACTGGTCAACTGGTCCAGAGGGACAGTAGCCTTCGGGTTCGCAATTATTTGGTTTCTGTTTTCAGAACTTCTTCAAATTATAGGATAAGAGGGGATAACTTCCTTGAGAGGAAAGAGCCTGGCAGGCAGACAGGGCTGATCTTCTTAATGGCATCTTCAAATCGCCTTAATATAAATCCTCATAGAATAGCCTTATTGGCTTTAATAGGCATGAAAGCAATAGGGTTGCGAAGAAATGAGTTGCACTTGCGGGAAGTTGCACTAAAGATTTTTGAACAATCATAGAAATTGATATGTTTCACTAAAGAAGTTGAGCAGTCCTTAAGAGTTTAAGGGAACTGTGTTCATTTTAAAGAATTCTAAATATCAATTAAAAAAACACAAGGTTATCAGTGTCTATTCAAGGCTATCAGGGCTTTCTGATTTACAATGAATGATTGTTGTGCTGCCTTGTTCATGAGAGTGAATCAGTCCAGGGAACTTGCTGTGATGATCTGCAAAGCTTGGATGCTCCAGAGAGTACTTTACCCTGGCAGCGCAAGGACCTGTTTTTGTTATCTTCAAGCTCTGCTGTTGATGTGTATTTGCAGACACCTGACTTTTGGTCTAAAGCATAATGCAGAGAAAGATCACATTTCTTTATTATCCTGTTTGCTCTCAACAGTCCAACCCTATGAGCTTTTGTACCTTTGAAAAACTAATATGCTATTACTCATATAGACAACTGCTGCAGATGAGGACTGCAAAATTGATCTGTTGATATCTCCCTCCTAAATTTTAGCCCATGGCAAATCTGATTTAGAATTGTGGGTTAATCAACATTTTTTTTTTCCTGAACAAATTCCTGGTAATTTTTCAGAATCTTTTAAATACGTGTTTAGCCAATAAAGCAGATTTTAGGATGACTCAATTTGCAAGAAGCAATTTGCAGTGAAATCTTGAGGCAGCAACAGCTGCCTGGGCTCGGTTCTGACAGCTGCTTTTCACCTAACAACAAGTAGCCTATTTGTGTTTACTTATTCATTAATACTGAAAAATAACACAACAGGATCAGATGTTTCAGCTGACAAATGTCTTTTTGTGTGGGTTAGCTCCTTTCTCCCAGCACTCATGACACAGGAATATTTTGTATTATGTATACATATATATATATACACATATATGGTTAGCTTTATTATTACAGCATTGGCTTTCCGATACTCTCTTTCCAACTGAAGCAATTAAGATCCCATCCAGAAAAGGCACAAGTTTAACTGGAAAACAGCAACACACCACTAGTTTTCCAGGGACCACACGCATACTTAAAGGGCACACATGCTGTTAAGCAGTGCTGTAGATGGGAGCAACCCCTTTTTGTCTCGGGACGTCTCAGAAGCGAGCGCTTCTGGACCTTGGTGGATCACGCTCCTGGGTACTACAAGAGCTGCTCGAAGAGCTGGTAGAGTTGCCTGGATTGGTTAAAAACGGTAACATTAAAATTATGAGCGTGTGGGGGCGTCATGCAGCCTCAGGAACGGTTAGTGGTGCCCGGGAACAAGGCCAAGCCGCAGGATCGGTCACACGAGTTACCTCTCCCCAGAGCCGCCTCGGGGGCGCCTCTTCGTGCCCAGAAGGGCTCCCTTTTGTCATGCCGGGGAGGGAGGTGGCACGCACGTCCCCAGGCACTGCCAGGGATTTGCAAGCCAGGAGGGCTGATGCTGGGTGCTCGGGCGCACAAAAGCGGCGCAGCCAGCCCCAAAAGCCGCGCAGCTCGGCGGGACACCCTGGGCGAGCGCCCGAGGCGGTTTGCTAAATCTGCGTCTCAATGAGATCCGAACGGCCACCGTCAAGTCGGAATCTTCTCTATTATCGTTATCCGCGTTACTCACCCCCGCCGTCTCTGTCCCGCAGCGCCGCGGACGGCGGGTTCGCGCCGCAGCTCCCTGCGGGAGGCGGCCCCGTCCTGCGCCCACGCGGCGCTTCCCAGCGGGCGCGGGGGCCGCGGCGAAAGGCTGCGACGGCGGGAAGCGCCGCGGGGAGCAGCGGGAGCCACGCGGAGCGCTGGCACCGCGCGCCGCCACGAACGCTGCGTGGGGGAAAATAAAGGAAAACGCTCCCTGCTCGCACGTGGGGGGGACGTGACTCGGGGAACTCGCAGAGTTTCCTTGGCCGGTGTCCGGGATGGGGAAACCAAGGGGTGTTTCGCAGCACGTCACGCAGGAAGGGGCAGCCACGAGTCTCGTTTGCTGCTCAACGGCGCCGGCGTTCTGACGAAAAGCGGAACGGGGGAACTGCGCGACGCGGAGTGACCTCGGAGCCGCGGTTTCCCCTCCGGCGGGGCAGTTTCCCGCGTGTCTGGCGTTTGATTTGGGGTTCCCGCGTCGGGAGGCGCTCACGCGGGAAGGCGCGCGAGGCGGGGCCGGGGCCGCCACGCGCGCGTGGGGCAGCGCACGACACGCGGGAGGAGGGTGGGGGGAACACGGGCGCCCCGCCCACGCCCGCGTGAGGTCACCCTGCCGTCACAATGGGCCCCGCCCCGCGCGCCGCTTCCCGCGCGGCCCTTTCTGCCTTAAAAGGACAATGGGCCGCGCGGGGGGGCGTGGCTCCCCAGATCTGAATGGGGGCCGCGGGAGCGGCGCGTGCGCAGAGGTGTGCGCGCGCGGGGAGCGGGGGCGCGCGCGCGCGTTCTGGCGG
>JAUBNY010000312.1:119459-135245 GCA_032275445.1 Crypturellus soui | reverse complement strand
CGCTGTCAGCTCTACTACTTCGTTACCATTTCTAAGATTTTATTTTCTCGTCTGCCGCAGCGAGCGGGGTTTAAAGGGCCCTTCGCAACCTGTTGCTCGCTGGATCGCGCGCGTCGCCGTCCCGCGGGCAGCGGCAGCCGCTGGGGCCCGAGTAAAACCCGGGGCTGCGCTGAGAGGAGGAGACGGTCGCCGAGCGCTCGGGGGGCCCCAGCGCTTTGCCCCCCGCGCGGGCGCTGCTCGGGGGCGCGCGGGCCCCACGGTGGAGGCGGCTGCTGCAGGTGGGGCCGCTCCTGCCACGTGCGGGGCGGGCTGGAAACCCCCTCCCGCTCCTCGCGGGCCCGGGGCCGGGTGCTCCGCGAGGCCGTGGGGCCGCGGTCCCCCTGCATCGGTGGGCACGGGGCTCTGCTGCCCCTTCCCAACGCCCGGTGCATCCAGGTGGTCCGGAATCTGCGCTCGGTGGCGGTGCGTACTCCAGTGACTCCAGACGCCGGCTTTTTCAAACGCGTCTGCAGGCATGAAGGATCCAGCCGCTTCTGAGGGGAGCGGGGGTCCACTTCCAGGGCCCCTGGAAAAAAACTCCTCCTCGCGCCTCTCTCAGCCAGTAGGAGCTTCTCCAAGGGGAGCTAATTGCCTGTCTTTGCAGCGTTGCCTTTAAAAAGAAAACATCCTTTACTGCTTAGTGGGAGAAAATGAGCTGTTAAATTCACACGTGTTAAAAATAATGCTAAAACTGTGCCAGGTTTATTGTCCTTAGTGGTGCAGCTGCCTTTGCCCTGGTTTTCCCCCAGGCTTGGAGGGGCGCCCCATGCGTGGTCCCGAGTCCTGTGCTGTGCCTGCAACAGAACCGCCTGCACTTGCTGTAGGTGCTGCTTCCCAAGGGCAAGGGGCTGGCAGCCCCACACGCCAGCAGCGTGGAGGGGCAGGGCTCCATTTCACGACTTTCTTTAGAGTCCAAAGTCTGAGCGAAATCTCCGGTAACACCTGAAGGACGAACTGAGAGTTTCCTTATAATGGAGCCCCTCTGGTGGCTTTGCTGAAGCAGAGTTACAGGTGTCTCCCTGCTCAGTTGCAGTTCCACTCGGGTGTTTTATCCTCCTCTAAAAAGAGCTTTTCGGTGCCTCGTGACCCGGGGTGTCTGCGATGCCCTTCCAGCCGCCGGTGGATCCAAGCAGCAGCTCTAGCTCCGTGTTGCCTCCTTGCCCTGCTCCCGGTTAGTCTGCGCGGCATGTTAGTTATGCAACAGGAGTTTCCAAAAGGGAAAGAAAAAAAAAAAAAAAAACACCACACACAATCCCAACACCTCCAGAAAGGAATGTGTGCAGGTGGGACAGGTTTGGGATTTTTTTTTTCCCTATGCAAATCCGTCTGATTACTGTTTTCTTCCCCTGGCCCATCCCTTCGGGAGTCCTGACCGTGGAGCAGTTTGCAGGAACAGCCAAGTGGTTTAGCCTTTCACTTCCCCGCTTTGTCTGAGCCGGCGAGGTGCTTGTTTCCCACCGAAGGTCACGGGCTCCGGGAGGCTCCTTTGCAACTTGACTGCTTTTGAAAACCGCCCTTGCAATAGCTCGGGACTCGGCTATAGGGTGCTGTGGGGGGCTCAGGCATGGGGAGGAAGGGTCAGTTTTGAGTTCAGATACAGGGTTTTGTCGCTGCTGCTGGTTGTATTTGATCTGCTCAGTTTTCAGCACAGAGCATGCAGCAGCAGCTGCAGGAGACAAGCAGTGGAAGAGTTAGTTAGCACCAGTGAAATGCTGTAGAGACCAGTGTGGTGAGTTTTGTCTGACAAGAGCTGGCTGCGCTGACATACGTAGGCTGGATCGTTGCTGTGACTCTGCTTCCAAGCAGCTGCGCCAAGGCCGTTTTGTAGGGAGAATGAGGAATCAAGTTAGGAATTGTCCCACTCCCTCGGACAATTTACTGGAAGTTTGGGGTGCCCCGGGTGAGGGAGATCCAGCCTCAGAAGAGGATATGGGTAGCCCGGGAGGTGTTAGGCAGGGGAGCTGCTGTCCCCCTGCTGTCTTGCAACCCCAAGGGGTGTTTCTCCAGTTTCAGTGTCCCAAGAAACAGGTGAGCATGTTCCTTTGGAGTGGCTGGGTGTTGTTTTGAAGGGCGATGTTCCTGTCTTCAAGGAATGCCTTCCTTTCTATTGTGGAAGTTGCTCCTTCTCGGGTGATCAGGAAGAATCTGGAAAGGCAAATGGAGGTGGCTTTGTTATTTTAAAAATCTAGAGAGTTCAGAAGTTCTTCCCTAAAGTGGAAAATCTAGCAAGCATTTGAAGCAATTCCTCCTTTTGCTTCAGACAGTCAAATTAAACTTTGCAAACAGAAATGAGTCCCGAGTTCTAGTTGTGACAGGTAACCAGAGCGCTGAGCAACTCACACGTGGTGCCTGCTGCCTTGCACCAGCCTCTCGCAAACGCACGAGCAGGGTTTTTCTATTCCCCTCCTAGTTTACTGCCCTCTGCTTGACTCTTTTCTTTTTCCTTTTTTTTAAAGGACTCTTTACTTTTGATGCTCTTTTTCACAAGTGAGAGGGTGGAGAAAAATTGCTCTGTAGTTGTCTTTGGGAGTCCACTAAAGCTGCTGGAGTGGGATGCAGAGGAATAGCAGCTCCTCCTGCACTTCTTAGACCAGGAGGGATAACTCATCCTCTTCCCAATTTGGGAGTTCCTTCATGTAGTCACTGCACTTTAAGGAATGGCAAACGCACCTCTGGTTCCTTGCTGATGAGTGATTCCTTTCGCCTCTGTACAGCTGCTCATTTAAAAGACCTACATAGTCAAGTAACAAGTTTAATACTGGCAAAAAAAAAAAAAAGGTTGTAGAGCTTTAATTTATGTGGGGGGACATCCTACCTGACACTTTATTTTTTTTTTAAATGCATCCCTTGCACATGGCTAGATTTTAACAATCCAGATTTAAGCACCATAGAGACACTAGTGTGTTGTGGTAGCTGATAATCTAACTCCCTGTTGTTAATTTGAAATTGAAGTTAGAAAACTTCTAAATTAAACCTTTCAAAGGGCCTAGTTATATGCTGTTTTTAAGTACACTTAAGTCTATAGAATAGTGTCAAGAGCAGCACTAGCATTATACACATAATTACAGTTCAGAAGGGAAGGCGAGACAAACTGTTTTAAGCTTAGCAGTACTGATAACTACTTGTAGACTCAAATGCAGTTTATGTTGGCTATTAAGTGCTCCAGCTGACAGAATATTGAGTATATAATGGTTAAATGACAACTGTTTAGGATTAAATGTGTAACTGGACTGACGCCTTCCATTTATAACTGCAGTTTGGTGCAGTTGTCAGAAATCTGTTTTACTTGCGGTTTTGCTACCAGCTCTTCCCCATTCAGGAATGATATATGGTAATACCGTTGCTGACCATTCATCAAGTGGGAAACAGATGGCACTAGTTTCCCTTCTATTGAAAGGCTGTGCTGAAAGGCGGCTTCTGTGAGAATGGCAGCAATGATGCAAGACAAAATATTTTCAGATTATCCACGTCTGATGCCAGGCCTTGTGGAAGCACGATTTGTAAAACACGCATCTTGTTCTCCTGTGGTATAAATACCAGCTGGTGATAGAGATCATCTCATCAGCATTCGGCTTTCCGAGACTGGGTTAGAAAGTAAATCAAACTGTTCTTCTTGCTGCTTAAGGTTTGCCTTGCTGATGAGCCTAGTTAGTCCCTGATTTTTCTAAAGAAAAGGACCAGACCACAGACTTAACGCTGGGTAGTCATAAACAAAATCTAAAATAACTGTTAGGTAGCTGGCAACTCCCTGGTGGATGTGCGGTTGGATCTCCAAAGGCTTGTTAAATGCAGTACCCTCAAGAGACCCCCTCTTTTGAAGAGACATGCTGGATGCTAAGAGAGAAAATGTGCTCCACATGTCAGCCTAGAGACTTCACAGTCTGGAGGCAAATGTGATTAGGGTGCGTGGGCAGGTTCTTGGGTTAAGATACTCAAGATTTGGTTAAGATACTCAAGCAGAAGTTGTGAAAAGATACTGAAGCGGAAGAGAGTAGTGGCCAAGAGCCCCTGCCGCATGCCAGACTGAAATGCATTTTCAGCTGGATGTGGGTTCTGTAAAGGGTTTTGTGCAGGAGTATTGTCCAGCAACATTATTTAAGGTTTTAATACTTTGTTTTTCTTAGAAGCCTGTGAGCCCTGTGCTTTTGCTTTGCAGTGCTGCCTTGTTCTGGTATTTTGAGGGGAGAAGGGGCTGATCCTGGAAGTGTTTTTGGCTTTGTGTGGAGGGCTGTGACTAGGCCAAGGCAGCATCTTGGCTCTTACTTGGTCCTGCAGAAACAACAGTATCTTTTCCCATGTGAAATCCCCAGTAGTAAGCAAGGTGCTGCTTATGGCTGTTCTGGGGAAGCATATTCTCCATCTCACCTCAGTTACAAATTTTTATTGTAATGATGTGACAGGGCTCAATGTTAGGTATCATAGACTTCAAATTAGTGTCCTCTGTCCATCTGGTAGAAATGAGAGCGTCATCCCTTGCCCTCCTGCTGGTGAAGGTTTGGGTACAAGACCCCCATGTCTCAAACCTTCACCAGTAACCTGAGGTCCCCAGCAATCCCATGTGCTGAGAGTGACCAGGAGCTCCTGCTCTCCAGACTTGACAGCATCTCCATCATTTGCTGAGCTCTTGAAAATCCTGCCTGATTTGTGGAGAGTGGTGTCTGTTTTTATTATTTTTTTTTCTCTAGTTTCTGCCAGAGTGACTTGGCTTTAAGGGAGAGGAGGAAATCTTGAGCTACTTGCATGGCCCTGTCTGCTAGATTTTAGAAGCAGAATTTCTCAGGGGCGAAAAACCTGTTCTCGTGGCGGCGCAGGCTGGCGCGGATCCCCAGCAGCCGAGGTGGCTGTTCGTTCCCTGCAGTGAGTTGTTTAAGTAGACCTTGCAACACCGCTTAAAAGAGAAGAGCCCTTCTTGGAACGGTCCCTGCATCTGTTATGACATTAAAAGCTAAAAGTTCTGCCCGACCTGTGAAAACTTGCCCTGCGTCCAGGCCCAGAGCCAGGAAAGCGCCCGCCCGGCTCCCTGCGGAAGCGTTCGGGGAGGAGCAGGAGAGGCGAATCCCTAGGAGCGCAGGTTGGCTCACGCTAGCCGAGTTGGTGGAGCTGGTGGGCGAGGGAGGGCGACCTGCTCTCCGGCGCAGTGGTGTTGTGGGCTGGGGTGCAGGGTGCGTGCTGCGCTGCGCTGGGCTCTGCCCTCCGAGCCCCACTGCAGCCGGGACGCTGGGCCTGCCCCACTGCAGCCGGATCGCTGGGCCTGCTTCAGGAGAGCAGGGAGGAGGCAGCGAGGCGAGCGCCGAGCCTGTGCCGAGCGCTGAGCCTGCGCTGACACGGTGCGGGGATGGGGCCAGGTGCTCACCCAGGAGCGCCCAGCTCCCACGCTGCCGTGGCCGCTCCACCCCGAGCGAGCGGCTCCTCCAGTGCCTCTGCCCCACGGCCCCTGCCGGCGCATCCAAAACTCCTCCTGCCTTCAGCCGGGAGGCTGCCTGCAGGGGCAGCCCCATCCGAGGGCTCAGGCTCCTGTGGCCTGTGCTGCTGCAGGTGTGTGGCTGCTGTGAGCCACGGCGGCTGCCTCTGTGCGCTGCTGTAGATGCGCCCCAAGAGCAGGAGGGTGCGGGAAATGACCTTGTCACGAGTCCTGCTGCACGTTGCTGGGTATCCCAGCTGTTACGTTAGTGTTTTCTTTCTTATTTTTAGTAAGAAAAGGTCTGTTTTAGGTGCATTTGTTTTTGTAAGGCAAAGCAGGGTAGAACTAAGACCTAATCTAGCATTTTCCAATCCTGAATTATAAACTAATCTTGGAATGCCTAGTGAACTGCACAGGTTTTTCTTTCAGTATCTGGAAGTGATAAGTAATACCAGTTCTTGCTTGTTTTCACAGGCTACAGCAGGGAGGAGAAGATGTTTGGCTTCCACAAACCGAAGATGTACCGGAGTATAGAGGGCTGCTGTATTTGCAGAGCAAAGTCTTCCAGTTCTCGTTTCACTGACAGCAAGCGCTACGAGAAGGATTTCCAGAACTGTTTTGGGTAAGATTCTCTCAAGTCAATACTGTGGAGAACTGTAGCATCCCCCTCTAAGCTCTGGATCTGAGACTGGCCTGGGTAGGGAACAAGAGGGGCTGGTTTCAGCCTCCTCCAGGTCTCCCACTGCAGGCCAGTCCAGGAGGGACTTGGTACCCCCCATGTTGCACTTGATGCCGTTTGGTTTCCTTAAAGAGGAGATATCAGTGGCAAACACACTGTGATAGAAAGTGAGTGTTAAGTTAGTAGCTTTCCAATTAGGTCATGTTGCAAATAGTGTTAATTGGAAGCCTTTTTAGCAAGTCTCTCTAAATATTATTTTTTGCACCAGCTACTATGACATTTTAGCATTTTGGAGCTACTTTCTGAAAACTTTGGAATTATATCCAAGTTTGTCATTTTCAAGAAAGTAAATTCCTGTGTGAACAGCTTAGAATTTTTTTTCAAATTTGTCTCAGGTAATTTCTTGTATTTATGGTGTAGATTTCCACTCAGGTATTTTCCCTAGGAACCTGTTGAAGCTGTGGTTCTTATGCTGCTTTATACCCTAATCTTGTGGGAGTTACTCTCATGAGAATCTCCTAGCCAGCTGGAATAAGTTCATGCATCATATTAGAAATATATATATGTATGTATATATATATATATATATGCATTTAGGTACTGCTGCTGACTCAAGTGCCTAACTTTGTATATGTAAAACTTCGCAGTGTTTGTAAATCTCTTCCTTATTTCTCTCTTTCCCTTTATCTTGAAATATTACTTTGATGTATGGTTTTATAGTCTTTTGTATTTATTAACCATGTGGGTTTTTTGTACATAAATCTGGTGCTGATGACTTTTCCCTGGCATGTTTTTTGGCTGCCTTCTGTAAAGGCCCATCGCCTTTTTATGTAAACTACAGTACAGAAGCTTGCAGTATACCAGGGCTTTTGGTTCTGTGCTGTCTGAAATATGCTTGCCAAGGTAAAAATGTAGTCTTAACACTGAGCAAACACTGGCTTATCTGAGCCTGTCCCTTTTGTCTACGCATGCTTCAAAGTCCTCCCATTTAAATGACTGAAAAATCCAGTAGTATTTATGTCTCTTTTAGTGAGATTTAGCTGTAGGAATCAGTTCTGAAGAAAGCTTATTAGAAGGGAACAAGAACTGCTGTCATTCCAGAGACTGTTGTCGGTAAATTTTTATCGTACGTGTATGCAGGAGTGTGTTAGGTGGTGTTTGTTACTCAGCTCTGAAACTTTGTGCAAGAAGGTTAAGAGCTGAAAAAGCTTTTGTCAGACCTCCAAGGTTTGTTCTCAAATGTGCTTTCAAGGAATACGATATTCCTCTTCCGTCTTCAGTCAAACAACCAACTCACTAGGCCTGTAGTTTCAAAAACTAACTGGAAGGATGGAGCTGGTTTTTTAGTGCCCTTCTGTAGGCACTCTTGACTCTTTACCTCAGTGAAAAAGTGTTTTCTGAAAGTGAGAGGCCATTATTTAGATGGCATCATTGGAGCAGCCCAGATGGTCATATCTGGAATAAAAAAGACTTGAACTTCTTCCCCCTTCAACCCTTCAGTTTTTGTTACTTGCTTTGTTAAGGAACTAACTGTTAACAAATATATATATCTTTTTTTCCTTTTTCTCCAGGCTCCATGAGGCCCGCTCAGGAGATATTTGCAATGCGTGTGTCCTTTTGGTGAAAAGATGGAAAAAACTGCCAGCAGGATCCAAAAAGAACTGGAATCATGTGAGTTGGTTATTTAGCTGTTTATTCCCTATCCCTCAAGTAACTTGTTTTCTGTGGCAGAGTTCGTTCCTCTAGAGAAGGGAGCACTAGTATAGTTTTGGGGTTTGCTATTCCCTTCATCCCTTGAAACACACAGAGCAGCCCTAAAATCTGCCCAGAATATTCTCTGTTGTGTGGCTCTTACCACCTGTCTTCATCTGCTTTACATGCAGCTTGTGATCTTGCAAGCCTTGGATGGAGTCACAAACCTAGGTTGTAATTCCTTGTTTTCACAAGCTCATAATTTTGCCCAGAACTCTGTTATGACACTCAAACTTACCAGACTTGGCCTCTGTCCAAAAATTAGTTGTTTTCCCTTTTTCTTTTTTTTTTAATAGCTTGAACAAGCAAGGTGACTTGCTCAAGCAACATATAAATCAGTTTGGTTTAGTCAGATAATTAAAATGACTAATAACTCACAGCTATCTCTACTCTCATATTCTGTTTTGATGTATCTAATTCATTTTGGGCCTGAGGCTGGGAAGGTGATCAGGGTTCTTTGGGTATGTTATAATCTTTTGTCAGGAGACCTTGATGATAACAGGAGTCAGAGCTACGGCCATTGCTAGCTGTAGCTTTTTTCAAAGCTGAAATTCGTGTTGTTTTTTAGAGGGAGGGTAAGGGGAAGTGGTGGGTAGATGTTTTTATGTGTGTGTCTGTTGGCTTAAATAATGGTTGTGCGCTAAAGTGAGTCTATCAGATCTGGAAGAAGGAAGAAGTTTAACTGAATGTGCTTTTAAAACTAGTGTTCTTTCTCTTCCTATTGACTATGAAACACAGGGTTAATGCACAGAAGCACCTTCGTTTAACTGATCTGATCTTGAACACCTTAAGCTAAATTGCTTCAAGTGCCTTGACTAGTGCAGTGTCTGAGCATGAATCAGAAGTATGAGATACAGATTTTCTGTGTTACAGGTGGTAGATGCCAGAGCTGGACCCAGTCTGAAAACAACGCTGAAACCAAAGAAAATGAAAACTCTCTCTGGAAGTAGAATAAAGAGCAATCAAATCAGCAAACTGCAAAAGGAATTCAAGCGGCACAGTAAGTTGATCCAAAGAGATTTTGGCAATGAACTTTGGCCTCCCCTAAAATAGCTTATTGTGAACTGGCCAAGCTGAATTACTGCCTGGGCTCAATTATGTTCCCCTGCGTTTAGATGCTCCGTGTTTGTGCAGCCTTTCATCCCGTAACAGCTCAGGGAGAGGGTGGCGAGGAGGCAGAGCCCGTGGCTGCACAGATGGGCTGCGCTGGGCTGGGTAGTGGCGAGGGCAGCCTGGGGCCTGGCTCCTGGGAGCAGGCGGGCACGGTGGGAGTCCCGCTCCCGAGCAGCCGTATCGGGAAAGCGCTTGGGTGAAATCCTCACTGCAGCTGGAGCTGGAATAGTTCTTCCTGGTCTTGGTGAGGTGCAAAGGGGCTCATGAGCTGTTTCTTCTCAAGGAAGACTACACTACTGCTATCGCTGTGAAAGGCTTTACCTGGTACCTTCTTTCAACCTAAGCTTCTATTTAGCCTAGATTGCTTATTTCCTCTTAAAATTTTCAGTGTGTTTCTTCTGTATCGGTTTCCTTATACCTTCCTTGCCAGTCTTGGTGATTTCTTCCCACTATATTTTGGCTCTCAGGTAGTCTTGGATTCATGGCTTCCCAGCAAAGCCACCTGCCAGCCATGCTCTAAATGTGTCAGCAGTTTCACTTTTCTCCTCTAGAGCCAAGCCTTCCAACCTCCAACTGCTGCTCGGTCCCCTCTTTGAACTGTCCTAGCTGGCCTGAAGGAAATGAATATGAAGGAGATCCCATAAAACTAAAGGCTTCTTTATTGTTAAAAAGCATCTACAGTACTGAACACAAACTCACCTAAGAGAACTTGCAAATGCCATGACCAGGAGAGCTTTGTATCTCTTCATCCAGCATGCTGCAATGAATCCTTTTTAACTGTGTTACCCTAGCTGCTGGGGATAACAGCTAGAAGGGAGGCTAGCAGTCCCTGCGCTGTGCAAACTCTGCACCAAGTTTGTAGTTCACAGTCTTGATTCAGCAAAAAATCTAGTGCTGCCTAGTGCAGTGTGTGATGAATATTCACCAATGAGAAGAGCATGGCGAGGTTTTAGCAGGACAGAGAGGAAAGGAGATGAGGGTGGGTCTAAAGTACAGGCCAGGGTCATCTGCAGGAGTGTTGCATAGAGGGACTGGGATTTTGTCCAGTGTGAGACTTGTGCGAGATGCCTTTGAGAACAGGAACTGGAGTCCGGATCTGAGCTACTTCCCAGTCCTTTGGCTATGAGGAAGCCCTTCCAGCTCAGTTTCTCCTGGATGCTGCCACCTGTGCTGCTCCCAAGGATCTCTTGAAACTGGCAGGGGAAAGTAGAAATGGTGATGGCTGTTACTGCCTGCTTCCTCCCACCCGCCCCAGTGAAAAGCCTTTCTGGTCCTAGTCCAACTGCAACCTCTTTTTGTGTGTGTGAGGAGGAGGATGGCTGACTAGTTCGATGTATGTCTTGATTCCTGCATTTGTGCTTCCCTCCCTGCAGATTCTGATGCCCACAGCACCACCTCAAGTGCCTCCCCAGCTCAGTCTCCCTGCTACAGTAACCAGTCTGACGATGGCTCTGACACGGAGATGAGTGCTGGGTCCAGCAGAACACCCGTCTTCTCCTTCTTGGATCTCACGTACTGGAAAAGGTAAAAAAAACAACAACAAAAAACAAACAAACAAAAAACCACTGACTGCACAGAAAATAATCTGCCTTGTTTGCACGGTGCTTGATCCCACTTCCTTGGGAATTTGCAAGGTGCTGCTGAACTTAATTTGTGTCATTTAAGGAATTGTGTCACTAGAATGTCATTTAAGATGATTATTAAACTAACTATCCATCTCTTTTTGGGGAAAAAAATGTGTTTTGGGAGTGATGGGTAACGTTCTTGTTTCATCATCTTTTATCTCAAAACTCTGCTTTGTGTTATCAAACACCCAAGTGCCCTCAGCCTGGCAGCAAAACATACCGTTTGAATTGATTGACCTGTGAGGGAAGTCCAAAAAAAACGAGAGGAAAACCACAAGATTTCCAGAGAGCTCATCAGTTTGTTATCTTTTGCTACACACTGACAAAGTTATCCCTTGTTTAGCCAGTTGCTGTGTTGAAATTGTGACTTCGGTGTATTCTCTCAAACAGTATTTGCAAGTATTTCACTCAGTTGTGTATGTGAAACTTCTCTGTGATGACAAATAGGAGGCACTAGTCTTGCATAGACATAGATTTATTTCAAGTAAATCTTCTGGATTTCAACAGACTTGTTTTCTGAGTAGCTTTTTTCCTCTTGTCCTATCTTCCCAGAGTGTTTGTGATTAACAAAAATTATGCATCAGTCATACAGCTTTTTACCTTCCTTTAGCTTCTGTATATTCTAAACTCACAAATCTCTCTGTCTCTGCTGTTTCCTCCAGGCAAAAGGTTTGTTGTGGGATTATTTACAAAGGCCGTTTTGGGGAAGTCCTCATAGACACTCATCTCTTCAAACCTTGCTGTAGCAATAAAAAGTCTGCCACCGAGAAGCCAGAACAAGAGGGATCACAATCTCCATCAATCTCTACCCAAGAGGAGTGGTGACTTACTTGGAGAGCTGCAGAAGGTTATATAGATCCTTTCATTCTCTGGAAAAATACTAGAAAGTGACTGTTCACTTTGGACACCTGCTATGCTGCCAAAAGACTATTCCCTAGAACTGTTTTGGGTTTTACTGCTACAATTCCACAAACTCTGAAGCCAGTTTGTATCCTTTCTGAAAGACTGTACATAATATTTAAGATGCTATGGAACACTTAGCAAAGCTGAATGCTGCTGCAAGGTTGTCCCTCTAATATTTTTCCCCCTTCCACTCTCTTCACAAATGAACTTGAGGATGGGGTTTTGTATATTAAAGTTTATGTAGTTTATGTTTTTTTTGTATTGAGAGAAGCAGTGATTGTCAGGCATTTTTTTTAAAGTTGGTTGGTAACCTTCCTTAAATTCCCAAGAAGATATTTCATTTAGACATATGAGTCAATAAGATGAATTAATACATAGAAAGGTTATAAGTCACCTGTGTAGTTAAATAAATCTTTATTTTTTTAAAGGTGTGGAGATCTGATCTTATACTACTGACACTGTAAGACAGACAAATATTGCATCCCTCCTACATGACAGTGACTGGTAACTGCAGACATCCCTAGTGTGAGTATAGTTATCTGAGAAGGCTGCCCATGTAAAATGCTCTCAAGAAGGGGCAGGAGAGCTGGCCTCCTTATTGAAGGAGGAGATGTACTGAAGAACTAAACATAGCGAAAGGAGAGGCTACTTCCTTTTAGCCCAGCAGCAGGTAGCCTGGACCTCCTGTAGTAACTGAGTAGTGGTTAGAGGTGGACCAACATAACAATCAGGTTAGGCCAAGTTAGGTGTAGATGCAGGCCAAAAAGGAGTTAACTGGTATTTGTTGGCCCAACACAGCTGGAATGCAACTGGGGGGGGAGAAAAAAAAAAAAAAAAAAAAAAAAAAAAAAAACATTTGTTATTGCATTGAGCCTGACAGGTTCTGCTCCAGGGTTGTAACTGCGACCTAGCTTGGGGTTCGGATTCAAAGTTGTTGTTTTGTGGCCTTTTCCCCCTGCAGCGCTTCTGTATTTTTTGTTAATCAGCAGATCAATAATTTTGTGAATACTGGACTTGCTGCAAATTATGAAGAGTTCTGCCAAGAATGGCGCTGTACTGAGCAGAGGCAGCTTTGCTTGCAAAAGATGGCATTTCCTACACACATTCCCCATTGAACTTGTGTGCAAATCATTGTGACACTTCTTCATACTGAACTTTGCCCTTAGGGTAAAAGCAGCTTTCCTGGAGAGTGTGCTGCAGTTCTAGTTCCCAAGTGCTTCATATTCCTTTTATGAAGGTTTGTGTACCCTGGAAATTCTGCTTTTTTTGTTTGTTTCTGGCTTTTTTTTTTTTCTCTGCTCTTTTGGGATGCTCTGCAATGGACTGCTGCAAGCTTTCCTTTTTTGTGCGAGTTGTCAGCAGAATATTTTGGTGGGTAGGGCTTAGGACTGGATTTCCATGTAATCTCACTTCCTAGAATGGGAATCGTTAGCAAATAAAAGTATGGGTAGGGAAGGATGCAGGTTAAGAGGAGCCACCACCCTCAAAGCTCTTTTCCCTTCCAGTGGAAAACTCGACCCTGAAGAAAATATTAGGGCAAACAGCTTTGACTCATCATAGCCTCACAGCTTTCATAGCTGCTGTTTTGTTTTTTCTAAACTCTGTGATTCTGAAGGGAGGATAAAGCTACATACTATGCTTTGATCTGCAACCGAATAAATGGATACTTGCTTGTGTACCTGCTTAAATAGGTTGGTCATGTCTAATAAGGGCTTGGGCAAGTCCTGGCTGTGTCTGTTTAAATTTGTTTCCAGCATCAATAATTCTGTGCACCTAAGGCTGCAGTACTGGTGGTAGGATGTGCTCTGATGCGGATCATCTCTTCTGTATTTATTTATTTATTACTAGGTTTCAACTGCCAACTGCTTCCCTTACTCCCTCCCACCTCTTCCATTCCTGGTAGTAATGCAAGATGAACTGTATGTAGTCATGCACTTTGTATTAATGTATTAGAAATCTATGGAACCTGTTTTGTACTTTTATACTGTTCGGACACTTGTAATCCAATCTTTTTTACTAGGGTAATAAATTTAGACTTATTTAGAAAATAAACATTTTCTCCTTTGTTCATTTCACTTCTATCCCATTAATGTGACTCAAGAGTTTGAACCAGCTCAGGTGATCCATGTTTCTATTTGAACAAGAGTTTAAGACTGTATGTGAAGAAAGATATCTGTTAATTTCAAAAAAAAATATATTATTAATTTGTGAAGAGCAGAGCAAGGGGAGGTTATGTTGCTGACGGAGATAGCTAGCTTTCCCATGGCAGAACCGCAAGGCTTACCCTGGGCCCAGCATATGCCTAAAAGGTGTTTCTTCACTTGAAATGGGCAACAAGGAAATCTGGAGATTCTAGTGGTCTAGCTCACTAGCTGTCTATCTAGTTCACCATTTGGTAGAAGCTGTAACTGTAATAAATCGGGTGCTTTGCAAGCATCTGGAAACACTGCTCCAGATCCAGCCAAGTTGGTGCACAAGGATGGTGCTGCTGTGCTGGAGCTGGAGCCTGGAGGATTTCTTCCCCTGACAGGAATAGTCAGCTGGAGAAGCCCCAGCAGACCGGTGGGATCAAGGGCTTCTGTCAGAAGATGGCAGTAACTCACTGAGCTTAGACGACAGGCTGTTCCCCCGACAGCAGGGGAAGCGCTGCCGGCCTTAGCGTGACAGTTCGTTGTGAGATACTGGGCTGAACTTGGGTGGAGTGACACTTGATTTATGCCTGCTGCAATACTGGCGCTTTCCTATAAATTGAATGGGATGGTAGCCCAAGGTTGATACCAAAGTCACTTCGGTGAAAGCCCTTCGTAGACTGCAAGATTTAGTGGCATGTGATTTTTAGTACAACAGGGTCTCCTGGGCATATTCGTATTATCTGCTTAAAAGTATCTTGGGCATAACGTATGTAGTTCACTTGGCGTAGTGTCACTGGAGGTGAGCAGGTGCACCAAAGGAGTCTTTACATCATCTAACTTAAGTGTGACTTTCTCTGTAGCTTCTACTGCCTTTCAGGTGAGTTTTCTCTTTAGTCTGGCTTCACTTCTGTGGCTGCAGGTCAGCTGGGTAACCTCAGGGTGCTTTACACACTGTTTCTAATGGGCAAAGTGGTTTCTGCATGAGGCAGGGGCTTTGATGGAGGAGTACAGCTGTGGGCATGGAAGATGCTCCTCTAGGGACACTGGGGAGATGAGGCTGGCTGTCCTAGGGCAATATACCATGAGGCCAGGATGCAGATTCCTGGGTAGAGCGCTGTGTGTCACCTAAATCAGCTTGTCACAGTAAGTGTGACACTAATAGTGTTAAAATAGCCTTTCGTAAGGCAGCTTTATATCAACTTTATAGACCTGAGGAAGGTCTGTTCTGCTGCTGAGGTGACTTTTCTGGGACTCAGACAGGAATAGACTGCAGGTTTCTGAAGCCTGGGCTCACCTCTCTGCTTTGTCAGTAAAGAAAAGTTTTGTGTTTTTGTGTCGTGCTGTCTGGCGGCTGATTTTACTCTGATTTGTGAGCGTTGCCTTAGACCCCATTGAGCCGGCGGCGTGTCGTGCTACCCAGTGCCATCCGCTAACCGGCTGCAGTTCTCCCATCTGACGCAGTAAACGCTTCGCTTAGTGCCGTTTCACAGACTGGTTGGGGTTGGAAGGGGCCTCCAGAGACCATCCAGTCCAACCCCTGCTCCAGCAGGGACACCCGGAGCACGGGGCACAGGGCGGCATCCAGGCGGGTTCGGAAGATCTGGTGGAAAAAACAGTATGGGGGAGGGAAACTCACCTGGCAATGCAGGTAAGTGTTTCCAAAACCTTATCTCTCTACGGGGCTTATGAAGGTGTTAAGGTATCTGTTGTCCTCCCTGTCCCCTTTCAATTGGCATCGGGTACTGAATTAGCCTTTATCTCTCCAGCTGATACCATTTGCTCCCGCGGTGAAGGGACTCTCCCATACTTTCCCGTGTACTTTTCCCTGGATAAGTGCATGTTTGGATGGGGTTTTGACGGGCTTAGCTGGGTGCTGAAAGAAGTTAAATGACTGGGCCTGAAGAGGAAGTAAAATATTCTGAGAAACAGTGGTGTGTGAAGCTCTTATTCCAAAGGCTGAAGATATATAAATATAAATACATTACTATACGTAATGTATTCGAACGTATATGTAGATATGGAGAGGGCATGTGCCCCAGCGGCCTCGCGAGGGGCCTCGCGCGCTGGCGCGGCGCCAGGCCCGGGCGCTGCCATGGAAACGGGCGAGCGCGGCCGCCCCGAGCGCGGCGCCGCCCCGCGGCC
>JAUBNY010000312.1:73659-119359 GCA_032275445.1 Crypturellus soui | reverse complement strand
GCGAGCGCGGCCGCCCCGAGCGCGGCGCCGCCCCGCGGCCGCCAGGGGGCGCCGCCGCCGCGGCCCCTTTTGGGGCGAGAAGCGGAAATCGGTGATTTTCGGCTCGCGCTGCCGCAGGTGACCCGGAGGAAACGCGAGGGTCCCCCGGTGCTGGTGGAAACAGCCCGCTGACTGCACAGGCGGCAGCGACCTCCTCGCGCCTCCTCCCCGGTCGCGGCGCTCCTGCTCGTCAGGCCGTGGCAGTGGCTGAGTCACTTATCAATATCCAGCGCTGCATATTCCGCTTGTGGGGCCGGCCGACCTGGACTCTGACTCATAAAACGCGAGAGTAAATCACCCGCCTCTTATCTCCCATATTTCCTCCTCCCCAAGCCGCAGAATGAGCAAGGCGGCGCGAGGAGCTGGTCTGGATGCTGAGATGCGCTGCTGGATTTGAGTATTTAGTTACTTTCGGTCTCAGTGAAGCGCTGCTGAGCAAAGAAATGAAAATGCTTTTGCCTGGGCAAAACCCAGGCTTGTGGCCAAGCAGCATCTAGGGATTGCGGGGCTCTGACCACCCCATGGTGGTTTGGAGACGACCGGGAAAATAGACAATGAGAGAGAGGCTTGGGAGTCACAGAGAGCCGGTCTGCGCTGCCGAGCGTTGCTGGTTGGGTTAGAGGGATGTGCTGGGAAGGTGATGTGCCCAGCCCTGAGCACAGAGACGCTGAGCGTCTCGTCGGTACAGGCAGCTCTTCCTCTGCTGGGTCGGCATGTCCCAGCCAGGCACTTAACCCGTTTCAGCTGCTTCCTGCCCGCGGAGAAGAGCCGCTCTGTGCTTGAACTCGGAAGATGACAGAGCAGAAAGCGCTTTGAGCTCAGAGAGTGCCCCACGCAGGTCCAGGACGGGTCCTGCTGTGCCAGCAGCGGCACCACAAGGACCGAGTCGGGCTCAGCGTTGCATCTTGCCTAATCTGTGCTCAGGTGTTGGTGTGGGGGAGCAGACCCCAAGCTGCTGGGCCTTCCAGAGCTCGCTCTGGCTGCCTCGCACTGCCTGCTGTCCCGCAGCCCTCCCATCCCCATTGAAAAAGAAACCCTGGGGCTCCTAGTCAGTAGAGGAGGTTGTGTAAAGTTTGGTGACAAACAGGGAATCGTGGGGCGGGGAATTAACCAGCTCCAGCAGCGTTGAAACTCTCCAAGCAATGTTCCTCACGCCCACTCTGCCAGGCCCACGATTCCCTCTCCTGTAGCCCTGAGTTCTCCTCTCGTTTTTGCCCTCCCACCCATCTGCACGACTGTGCTAGGGCTGGTGCTTCAGCCAGGTGGCTGGTCACCCTGTTCAGGGCATGGGTTGGAGCAGCCTCTTCCTCTGAACCGTTCGCTGGTGGCCGCTTGCCTGTAAGCAAGTTGTCCAAGAGGCTGGGGGCACTCTGGCACTCCTCCCCTAGCCGCAATCAAACTCTCACTGTGTACGGGATCTTAAACAGAAGGCAAGAAAGTGTGAAACGCTTATTTTTTCCAAGGTTGGAGGACAGCAGACGTGATTATAAAATAATAACAACTTCATTATTTTTGAGAGTCGTCGTCCAAAGCTTCTTGTAGCAAACCTGGGCGCCTTTGCCCTAGCTAGGAGGCGAGGTCAAAACTAAGAACACAGAAACATTAGTATTATTATAGCAGTGCCTTGTAGCAACATTTTCATTAAGGACCTCTCAAGTGTTTTCACATAAACTATTATTTTCAGATTGTAAAACAGCCATAAAATTTACCTCCTTGCTGATACTAGGTACTTAAGGTCTAAGACCATCAGCACTTCAGTCAATCAAATTTCTGCTTAAAGCAGAGTCCTGAAATTCTTCCCACTTATTCTGATTGGAATTTGCATTTTTATGGCTTCTGTATTTTAAAATACAGAGTAGATCTGGGTGAAATTATTTGTTATGTGCACACTCTATAGGTTTTCAAATTAAATACAAATAAAACAGTGGTGGGTGTATTTGATTTGATATCTTAAATTTTTCTTTCCTTGAATGTGTGTGGAGCTGATACACCTGATGGGTGTGGAGTACACAGCTGCTCTTTGCTTTGAAGAGGCTCAGAAGGCCTCTTTAGCAGGGAGAGAGTGTGAAGGTGGGTTAGCAGGCGGCACAGAGCTGGCACAAAAAAGCCATTGAGCAGCCCTGAAACAAGTGCGCTAGTACGAAGAGAAGAGTGCTTGCAGCTAGGTGAAAACCCATTGCCAAGCTGGGGTTTGCGCTCACATTCATAGCTAGAGCTCAGTGTTTGGGGGCAGGGTCTTTTGTTTGCCTCCTTCAAAAACTCATATAGGGGCTATTTACAATACCTTAAAAGAATGGGAATTATGGTCAACATCTTTAGATTGTACAGCAAAGGAACTAAGGATGTTTTATTTTATATAATTTTTTATCCTCACAGGGCAAAAACATGCGAGTTGGACATGGAGGCATGCATGGCGTGTATCTCTTGTAGAGGCCACTAAGGATCAAGAGCTAAATCCTGCTCAAGCAAACAGACCTTGTTGGTAGAGTCAACAGAAGCCCTGTTCTTTCATATGAGAACGGATGCAACTTAGATGGCTGTGAAATTTGCAGGTGATTCTTGGACATGCCGTGGCTAGAAGAATCACTGACATTTGTTCCTCTCCAAGGAGATTTCACAGCTATGTGCTGCCGCTTAATGATATCACCTTAATTAGGCCATGGGTTACCCTGAATTGCCGTAACATGGTAGTAAGTACGGCAGAGTTTTGATACAGAATGAGCGGGTAATTACAACAGTGGACTGAGTCCAGTGAAACATCATGGATCAGTTATTAATGCCTTCTAGCAGCGATCACTTTAATGGCAAGAGGAATCAGAGAGCAAACTGCTGCGAGCCCTTTGCAGAAAGGCAACCTTGGGAAGGTGGCAGAGGGCTCGTTCTTGGGCAGCTGACTAATTCCATGTAGGTACTTAGCAGTGAATGCAGCGGCCTCTTGTCTTTCCAACAGTGAAGCTCCTGGGGCCACAGAAGAGCACTGCAGAGAAGGAGCAGGTATCGCTGTGCGAAGCAGCGTCACCTGCCGCGCGCGGACCGGTCGCATCTGCCCTGGTGTGGTGTGCGGCTATTCCTGCAGCCGCTGCAACGTGGAGAGCTGCTGAGATCGGCACGTGGCTCTGCAGCCCCAAGGGGCATCATCGCATTTATTGTCCTCCTTTGTGCTGGAATGAAATAAGTCGGGAATTTAGGAAACTCTTGGTTGCTTTTCCCATAATTTTTAATGTTTAAAAAATACATAATTTCTAATACTTAAATTTTAAAGTAGTCATAAACTGAGGTCAAGATGCTCTAGAAAGAGAAGCTGAATAAAATCTAATCATATCGTATATTAGCTCCATCAACATCATCTTCTTGGTCTAGTCCTTGCTACTTTTGTATTTTCTATCTCCTTGATTTTTCTCTGTCTCTAGTAAGGTTTCTATCACTTGCATCTATCCCAATGGCTCTGATTCAGGCATGCTTTTGAGGTATGGATGGTGACTAATCATAATGTCTTTTTATGATTAGTACCTTACCATGTGGGGAGAAGATGAGAGTCCTGACATAAGTTGAATGTGTAAGAAAAAGGCCACATAGAAAAAGAAGAACAGTGTCCAAAGGGGTTTCGATAAAGGCAGACTGAGCAGAAGTGGCTCTTACAGAAGAAGTGCAAGAGAGAAGGGTTTCTTGATGTGAAGCAGATGAGTTTTCTGAATGTAAGAGATGGCACTAATATAATGCAGTTCACAGCTACAGATGTGGCTTTTAGGAAAGGTCTGAGGGAGTACAGAGATAAATGGGAATGGGGAATAAAAGGAGAGCTGAGAAACGCATGGGCATTTAACCGCTTTTCAGTCGCGTTCGCATCCAGTCACCATCGGTTGTCGATTTTGCTTTCGGAAGGCAAAAGATTTCCGTGTCAGCAGACAGGATGGAGGAGCCCGGCCTCGCTGGTATTATGGGGCTTTCTGTGTGACACAGGCTGTCTGCTGGGCAGGCACTTTCTCACGTTTTGAAGGCGGGTGAGCGCAGAGCCTGTCGCCGCTGATCTTCTACACATACAAACTAAACAGCGTGTTGTTCCTGCCTGTGCGAACACGGCTCTGCGCTGCGCCGCGGCGGGCCATGGCCTCGGAGGGGAGGCCTGCGAGCAGCAGGGCCCCTCGAGAGGCTGCACAGCCGTGCCGAGAGCAGCCGGCTCAGTGCCGAGGGGTCTCCGGCCTCCCCCAGTTCCTTTCCTGTAGGGAATTTCTGAGAGCAGTGTCCTGTGTGGACTCCCTGATGGGAAAAAGAAAACGAAGACACTGAACAAGAGTGACTGAATACCTGAGCACCAAAGTATGATTCAGGCTTTTGCAGTCTTGGAGGGGCAAGGGAGACGCGATGGGGCTGAGATTTCTGCAGTGGACCTCAAAAGGAAGGGAAGATGCTTCTGGCAGTCTGCCATATAGTTAGACTAGGTTTAACTTTCAAATATAGAATCATAAAAGTCAAGTCTTCCTCTTTATAGGCAAGTTCTTTATTATTTCCTATATCCCTTTTGTAATAGCTAGGCTAAAGTAGTGATATCTGCAAACTATGAGCTATAAAGGTAGTTTTTGTTTTACAGCTTGGAGATTATGTACGTGTGAGTGGACCAAAATAAAAGATGAGTGTTTATGTATGGGATTATGTATTCTGGTTGCCTGTGGCGGCCGGGGACTTGACTCAGTGACCCAGGAATTCCCTCCCAGCCCTATATTCAGAAGTGAGAATAGAGATGTGGTTTTAAACTGGGTAACTTATTGCCTGCCTGTGTGTTTGGAGTGGTTTGTCGTTCCCACCAAGTTATTGGTCAAACGTTGCAAAAAGAGAGTTCAAAATGTATGTTCTCACCCCTGCTTTGATTAAATTGGAACCAGGTGAAAATTGCTCATTTCTGCTTCATGTTTTCCCATCACTTTAAAGAGTTTGAGCATATGTAACTATCTGAAAATTTTAGGAAGACACAGCTCTCTGATTTCTGTTTACACTAACATCACAATACCCTGTATTGACAACATAAATGGACTTTAAAATGACTGTAAATGTACATGTAATGCTGATCTACTGTCTCTAAGGTTCACTGTTGCAAAACGGCAATAGTGTAAGTTATATACACGCATACATAGTAGGGCCCTGGGTAAACTCCCCTTCAAACTTCTGAGCAGCTTTATCCTCTTTCTCGCAAGACTTTCTTTCCTTCATTACATCTGCTTTTGGCTCTGTGCAAGTTGCCTGACAACATATGTGATTCAAGGGCTAGGATAGGATATACAGATATGTAATAGAGTTAGGGAATGTTTAAACAAACTGGGCATGGGCAAGTTCCTGAGACCTGACAGGATGCCCCCAGCAGTGCTGATGCCGTTGCGAGGCCGCTCTCGATGATCTTTGAAAGGCCAAGGGAGAGGTTCCTGAGGGCTAGAGGAGAACAAATGTCATCACTGTCTTCAAGAAGGGCAATAAGGAGGATCTGCATGACTACAGATCAGTCAGCATCACCTCAGTCCCTGGAAGGCAGAGTGAATAATCTTGGAAAGAAATATTTCCAGGCATATAAAGGACGAGAAGGCCATCATGAGTAGCCAGTGTGACTCGATGAGGAGGCAAGCATGCTTGGTGGAGCTGGCAGCTTTCCACAGTGAGAAGACTGTCTTCATGGATGAGGAGAGAGCAGTAGATATTATCTTTTTCACTTTAGTGAGGTTTTTGACATGGTTTTCCATAACATCCTTGTAGACAAGCTGAGAAAGTATTGGCTTGGGGATATCTCCCTTGGGGATTGATACGGGCTCAAGTACTGTACAACATCCTCATTAATGGGCTGGATAACGGAGCCGAGGGCACCCTCAGCAAGTCTGCAGGTGAAACAGAGCAGGGAGGAGTGTCTGGAACACAGGAAGCTGTGCTGCCAGTCAGAGGGATCTTGATGGGCTGGAGAAACGAGCTGACATCTGTTGTATTATGTTGGTCTCATAGAGTTCAACAAAGAGAAGTGCAGGATCCTGCAGCTGGGAGGAATTAACCCCATGTACAAGTATCCAACTGGCTGGAGAGCGCCTTTGCAGAAGAGGAGGTGGGGGTCCTGATGGACACAAAGTTGAGTGAATTGGACACAAATTCACAAACTGAATTAAGATTTCTGCTGCATCTTCCCCAGTTTTTTATTTGTTAGAACAAAAACAGCCTTAAACATACGAAATTTAGGACTTGAATCAGGAAATACATCATAGCTGAGTAACCATTTAGAGGATGGATCAGGCTATAGACCCATATGGGATACTGATATTATCTGACCACTGCAGGATGCTTTCAATCACAGCCCTTTTCTAACAATAACACAAGCAGAAATGAGATTGCTGTTTTGAGGGCTGTCTCTTACAGTTTTACTGTTGTAAGTTTAAATTCATTTAAATTTTCAAATTAGTTGAAGCCCAGCAGAATAAATAGAACAAGCTTGGCTTTTTAATAAATACATTCATCATTATTTATACCTGCCTTAAGATCTAGATAGCAATAAAAAATGATTCAGTCTTCAGTATATTCATTTGGTAATTACCGTCATTCACTGGGCTAAAAGTGTTTAAGGAAATTAAATTTGCAAGTAATAGGCCTCATGACGATGCAACAAAGTAAGACATTTTCAAATCGCACAGTCCCAAAGCATGTGTGTTAGTTCACTGTTCTGTATTATCTATTTAGAAAACACTGTCACAACTCTTATTGATGTATGAGGCAGAAAATAAATGTATAATCATTTCAATCAGCTTCGTAATTTCTCAAAGCGTTGCTTTAAAACTCTCCATTACCACATGCAAAATGACAAAGTCGGCTCCACTTAATTCATTCCACAGCAGCGTCGCGAGCAGGTCATTGCTGCAGAATGCGCGGGGTAACGCGCTCCCAGCTCCTTCCCTGTGCGGCGCGTCCCCCGGAGCCTCCCTGCACATTGCTAGTGGGGAAGGGAAGCGCTTGCACCCGGGCACCAACCACAGCAGCATCAATGAAAAAGTGCGGGCGTCAGCCCATAGAGGGGCCACGGCTCCTTGGAGGATGGCAAGAAGAGGGCATGGATGGAACTAGTCAACAGATGATTTAGAGAAGGAAGCAGCTTGACTCTCCTCCCTCCTCAGGTTGCTGTGCATCCCCGCAGTGCTCTCTTCCTGTTTGGGAACCTTCTGGCCAACCGTCAGACTCCCACAAAAGATGATGAGTAAAATGATCTAAACTCTGTCTATGCAATCAGAACAAAGACAAAGATTAAGCTGAGCTTAAAAACCACTCACTGGCTCTGCTGTGTATGTTAAAAATATATAAAGAAACCTAGAAATTCGCTAGCGAGGTACCTAAGCATGTTTAAAATTACACTGAGGTCACTTTCTTGTTCACTTGAATTAGGTGCTTTGCTGGCTTGGCAACATGTAATCAGATAAAACGCACTTATGAAGACACTCAGTGATACATCTCAGTCTACCAGGCAAATGGTAGACACACACCTGCCCCAAAGTGCATGTCCTCTTCTGAAAATTAGCAGTGTGAATGTAAAATAACAGGGACTTGGTTTCAGATCCTTGTGGTGAGTACAACATGAGAGTTTAAATGCAATTACAGAAAATGTTATCAGAATCAGGCTTCTATATTTGAGTTTCAGTTCTTGTTTCAGGAAACAGGACAGGAGTCTGGTGTTTCACACTGTTAGCCCTTCAAGCAGGCTGCTATGTTCACACATGTCGGTCCTTACAGCAATTTGACAGTTCACAGTTTTCTGCATCATCAGATATGATTCTCTGCGCTCTCCCTTCCTCTCAGAGGGGCAGGCTGCTTGCAGGGCTGAGAAGACATCTAATCTATTTCCTCAAGCCGAATATGCTACTTTGTTTTTTTTTTTTTTTTTTTTTTTTTTTTTGATCTTGAGACCAATTGTCAAGGTACGTTCCCAGGAAAAGTTAAGCTCAGCTGAGTCTACGGGCTTACATGGTGTTCCTAACTTTAACAGTAACATCAGCTAAATCTGAAAAGTTAAAGATAGAAATGTTTTAGCGTATTACTTTTTCAGTGATATGAGGTCTACATATAGAATTTCAGAGTAAATAATTATGTATATATTTATACATATGTATATATATATAATAATATCTTGATTAGCAGTGTGGAATGCTTATTTGTGAGGGGAAAGAAAGCCTCAGAAAAACATTTTATTTAAGTTCTGTCAAAGAGAAAGGAGGTGAATTAAGCCACTAATTTAGGTTCCACCTGAAGGAACATTTGTAATCGTCAAGGTCTGGTGCGTTGTGGCCTCTGCTACATCAAATCACAGGTGAAAGAGCAGAAGAGGAGCTGAGCAGCATCGTATTGCCCTCAGCATGGCTGTTTTCTGCTTAGGGATGTGTCTGGTCTGTGGATGCTCTATATCACTGGAAAAGAAAAGCTGCTATTAGGTAAGGCAGGCTGAGACATAACTTATAAGACAATGAAGCAAGATGCATAAAAAAAATTATAAACTACACTGGCATTTCATATGGCCACAAATATCTTTATAAAATCAAAGCCAGCAGTGCAGTATCTGTATTTTGTTTCTCTGCAGAGAGCAGACACATCTACCTAACTTAGAGTAGCTCTGATTTAGAGAACTTCCTGTAACATAAATGTGAACTAATCAGGAAAACAAACTCTGTCACAAGCAAAGAGAAATGCAGAGCTGCGATTAGTAAACGGCTGGCAGTGTAAAGTTAAGAACAAGAGAAACTATATCATGGATAAGCAATATAATAGCAATATAACAGGCAAGTGCTTTCTGACAACATTATTCATAGTTCTATTTGCTTTTTTGTTTTTGTAACAAAACATGTTCACATGTTCAAAGTGCTGCAGAAATACCAGGGCTTTCATATTCCTTTTTTTTTTTTTTTTTTTTTTTAAATCAGGATCCCTGCACTGAGCAGTGTTCATAACTTTTAGAACCTAGCAATACATATGTATCTGAATTACATGAATAATAGAGAATAAACAGTTATTCATAAACACTTTAAGGAAAAGGTCTTTCATGTCACCTTTCCATTAGCCTACAAATAATATGCTCAAGAGTTGTCAGGATCTTTGTCTGGACAGAACATTTACTCCTTCTCATTAATATGGGCAGTGCTGTCATCAAAATCACATTTATTGTGAGTAGGGAAAACAAAAACTTCAAACAACGATGCTTTTCTATATGAATTTATAACAAAAACTAAATCCACAGAGTATATAGATTGTCTTAATAAAGTCAGTGGAATTACTCAAAAGTGTGCAGTTAAGCATGCCTTTAAAGGCATGTTTAATTAGGGGCCTGAACAACAATCTGCAGGATCAAGCATATTTTATGCTCCCTGTCATGCCAGCTGCCATGTGCCAGTACCTGTGTGACTGGCTGCATTCATATCACCGGGGCCAGCTTTAAAATGCAAAGTACTTAATCAAATTGTTGCCCTGAGAGCTTGTGGGGTTTTTTTTTTTTTTTTTGGCACAGCTGATTAATTAGAAAAAAAAAAAAAAACAGATTAGTTCCTATGCAGGTGTTTGAAGAGGGAGCATTTTAAGGACTGTTTGTAATAACTCCTTTGAGGAGATGAAAATGGGAGTTAGGTGAGGCAGGTGACTAAATATCCAGTATTTACTTGATTTTAACAGCATAGAAAAACCATCAAGACACAAGTTCTCAGGTTCCCCAGATAAACACATCCTGCTCATTTTCTGATAAGAGTTTTATGAAATTGTTGGGATGATTTAAGTGCTATTATAAACTGTAAATGTTATTTCTGATACATATCTATATTTTTGAAAAAATATGTTGATTTATAAACATATTTTTTTTACTAGTCAGTCAAACAAAGGGAGAACAGAGAAGCAGAGGGGAAGTTCTGAGGTGAAGTGGCTGCATGATCTTGCTGCTGCAAAGCAGCATGACCAGGGAGAAATCACACAGGGAATAAAAAGTCCTGTCAAATAGGGCTTTCCCCAGGCAGTAGAGGACTAATTTTAGAACAAGGCACCAGCAACAGAGATTTGAGGCTGTTATAAAGGACTAGAAGATAGAGATGGCACTAACAGGCCACTCTTCTTCACCTCGTACTCTGGGGTCCTCCAGTTTTGTCTTTCACATTGGTGAAAAATGATGCAGAGAAATGTTGTGAGGGAGAAGGGAAGACTGCCAAGAGAAGGGCAGGGTCACTTAGCAATTTATGGTTATTTCTTGTGAAGCAGAGAAGCAAAGGACCATCTGGAGTTTGCCAGGGGAATGAATCCTTGGGAGGATCATTTAGTCAAGTCCTATGAAGAACTGTGAATATATGCAGCTTTAAAGTTAGTATCCATATTAATCTCAGTCACAGAACTCTCCACTATATTTAGGAAGAAAATATTTTTTGTAGACTAACAAAACTAAATAATAAAGATATGTTCCAAAAAAAAAATAGTTAGTTTTATGTTAAGAAATAAACCAAGCATTTACTTACGCATTTAATTTCCTGTCTTTATTATACTGGAACATTATAGCTTCCAAGTGAAGCATTGAGAAATTAGACAATATCAGAATTAAGGCTGCTCTCTTAATTCAGCTCCTAAGTGTGGCTATCCATAGAAATGATAAAGTCTTATTATAAGGTTAATAACGTGGTGTATTTCCATAGGACTGGAACAATACATAGGCTGGATAGCACATACCGAATGAGTGGCTATTAAATATTTTAGTATTTACTGTCCATGGTATGACCCACTTCCTTATTTATGGCATACTGTTCCACCTTGCTCTTAACCTTAAATGTAGTTACTATTCCATGTGCTATTTAGCTCTACAATATTTCATGTTTAGTTCACGGAAGTATCTATTCCTTTTTATTTTTTTTTAAACAGCGTATGTCTGGAAGGTGGAGAGGGGAATATCCCCCTTTTCTATAGACAAAAGTCAAAACATTGAGAAATTGTCACAGATGTTACTAGCTCTGAGTGCATAATATGAGATGCTTAATATCTCCTTCTCCGGCATATTCTGTGTACAAGGGACTATATTATGTTTAGAGCATCTCTCCTGTTCGCGTTAGTTGGAGCTGTGAATGTTCAGGAAAACTGCAGCCAATCCTAGGCCATCCACAAGAGGAAGATTATATCCATGTGAACTTCTAGGGCAGTGATTTGCCTATACATTATGTAGGAAGTTTGTAGCAGAGGTAGGAATAAATCTAGCTTAAAGGTCAGTGCTCGCTTGTATTAACCGTGAAATCACTTGGGCTTTTCCTGCAGTTATCTTGCTCATCCGCTGTAAGTTTAAAATTTGCAAAAAATTGGGTACAAGTCCTGCACACGGAAACTGCTTTAGCGCGTGATCCAGTTTTGTTCTCAGGGCACGTTCATCCCAGGCACAGAACAAAAGAGGAGGGAGGGATTTATGGAGAAAATAGCACTTTAAATATATTTAAATGATTTATCAAAATGCCAACAGATAGACATAAAATGACCTGATTTAATATTGTCTGTACAGGAAATGTTATTTCCACTATGCTCTCTGCTTTTAAGTGGCTAATTTTGCCAGGTTGATAATATTTTAATAGTATTTTTGCATCAAATTTCCAGTGTTTCCCTGACGTCCTCTAATTCTTATCTATTCTGCATCATTTGAGTCTCTTGCTCATATGTCCAGGAGTAGAAACACAGAAAACACAGGAGGACAGTCCGTACTCTGAAGAGGAAGGTGGCCTTTATGCCAGACTGCGAAAGTCACTCAAAGCCTTGCAGACTTCACTTTCTCCACACGTAAATGCTGGAGACAGTTTAGCTACCAAAGCACTAACACACACACACATGTGAGCTGCAACTTTCAAAAGCTTATGAGCACGCAAACTTGTTTTTTTCATATTGTAAATAAAACAAATTTCTGTTTCTGACATAAATGATAAACCCACTTTCATCTACCAGTCCCTGTTGCAAAGCATTTATGGGCAAATGTTCTCTTTAATCTCATCCTTGGAAATGAGTGGGGTTTCTTGTTTTTTTTTTTTTTTCTTTCACACACACAAAAGAAACACAGTGTGAATGCCTGTTCTGCAATGATTCATCTTTTGCAGCTGAGGCTTGAATAAGTTCTGAGTAAGCACAGACAAACTAACAATAGCAGGTGTTGCTGTTTGTACTGCTTGGACCACAGCAACATTTTAATTCTTCTCAGCTGGTCCCTCTTATTGCTAAGGTTGCCTCTACTTCCCAGGTGTTTTTTTTTATTATTTATTTTTTTAATTTGCTTTTACTTCAGCAGATTTTTCAGTTCAAGATGAAATCTTCCATTCTTGGTATTTGCCCCCACTAGGTTAGCCATTTTCAAGAACGAGACTGAGGAGAAAAAACAGCTCCTTGGGTCGTTTCTGCATTTTCACTACTTTCACTGAAACTCTAGAAACCCTGGGAACAGGAACTTCAGCTTTGTCAAGGAGCCGCTTTTGTACAACATGCCTGCTACTGTCTCTAAGAAAATCAGTTTTTAGGTAGTCAGCTGGCACATATTCCACGGGCAGTTCTTTCAGATGAGCTTTTAAATTATCCAAAGATGCTTCTGCCAGTGAGCACAATTCCATTCCTTTGCAGATTTTGTATGTGTTAACATAATTTTAATTAAATACACTCCTTTTGGCCTGAAGCTACATGGGTGAAACTGGACTAAGCTTGTAATGGCTGTTCTCAGGCACAGTAACTATTGCTGCTTCCCGTTACGGCTCCCTTTCCCATTCCCCTGGGACATGACTGAACAAAAACCCCAAACATCTGATTCAAAGGTAGAAGACAGACAAAATATGAAGTGAGGGGAATGGAAAGCGGCCAATGGAATCCAGAATTATGGTGAGCTTAGGACTGAAGGAGAAGAGGAAACTGGCTGGGAATGGGAAGAAGTGCCTGACACTGGCAGCACAAGAAAAGCAGGAATGCGAACCGGTCTGGTGGGCAGGATTGAATATGGAGGTAGAAATGGGGAAGATGAAGAAGGTCCTGAGGAAGACATGGAGAACAAGGAGTTGAGGGGCAAAGGAGGAACTGGAGCAGGCTGAGGAAAGACCTTGTACAGAGGGACTGGATCTCTGAGAAACATTTGCAAAAGGTGGTTAGAAATGGTGCCGTGGAGCACCTCATGCCATTCCGGCTGCTGAGCGAGGCATCCTTCAATCAGACTCTCTGTCCTCTGTTTCTGAGGAGCAGGCAGCAAGCCCCAGCATGTATGGGGAAAACGGCTTGCAGCAGAGCACAATCTGGAGCAACATGCTTCCTAATCCCTCCAGCTTCCTCCAGGACCCTGCCTGCAACTCAGGATAGTGCTCCTCTGGGAATAACTAACATTCGACTAATATTCCTCTAACTCATATGAGAGCACAATCCTTTTCAGAGTCTGGAATAAAACACACACATTCCTGAGCTGGGAATATGGGAAGAGTTTAGGACTGTGTGGCAAAAATAACCTATGTTCATCTACCTAAAGATGGTGTCATAGTAGATCTGCAAAACAGCATAAACAAATTAATTTAAGCAGCTCCTTATTATGGCATTTTCTAATTTTGAAGTGCTTCACCTTGCAGCATTATTAATATTGTTTAAAGTAGTGTAGAGGCTACACATAAACACTCCAAAAATACAGTCAGTCTCAAATAGGTGTTCTCTATTGCCTTCCTAATGAAAGTCAATTATCCTTTGGGTTTAAATATGGTTTGGGTTTTTAAGACTCCTTCTTTCATTTTTTTTCCTCTTTTGTACAATTTCCTAATTGTAAAAGTGCACCATAATGTAGTTTGCCAGGCGTAATTATGATTTCTAGAAGAGTCCCAGGTGCCTGAACATTAATTATGACTTGTTATTAATATATGCATTAATTAATCATTCATTTTATAATTACTTTGAAAGGATCTAGCCCATCAATTCTAGCTTTGTACAAAGACACACAAAGAACAGAGATCTATTTGAAAAACTTTCAGTGTAAGTTTTTGATCCTGGAAAGATAAGAGAGCTTTACTTCGTCAGATACTCCGACAGGAAGATAAGAGCGCTTTACTTCGTCAGATACTCCGACAGGTCCTGTTGAAGTCAAGGGCAGGAAGCTGAGCATGCATGGGATCTTCTGTAAGAGCAAAAATATTCTGTAACATTTATTGCTGTGGAGAGCACTGTAAGAAGGTGAGTAAATCTAAGATTCAAGCTTTGCAAGTGGTTTTAAATGTGCCACTTGCTATTAAGTGCTTACATGAAGGGCTTGCATTTTTAGGGGACACACACATCTTTTATTATGTAAAAAAAGACCCAGTCTTGGAAATCTCCTCGAGGGGCTCTGCCGCAAAGTGCCAGAACCCTCCTCTAGGCTTTAACACTTAAACGGGCATGAGCAAAAATGCCTGAGGTTTCCTATGGCCACCCAAAGGTGCCTGCGAAGCAGCTCAGCAGCTGATCGACTTCCACTGAGGCGTCACGGAGCGTGGCCTGGAGACTTAGGCCCACCTGCCCTGGCCCTGCTGCTGCCTGAGGCTCCAAGGAAGCTCCCGGGGGAAAGCCCGCATCCTCGAGCGCCTGCCTCCGCCAGACTGCCACTTAGGGCCACAGCAATTCCCAAATCCCAGCGCCTCTTTCTTCCCAGCGGCCCCTCCCGGTCACCTTGAGGGGCGCCGCAGCGCATCCCCCACGCGCGGCAACGGTCCCCGCGCCCGCATAACGGCCGCCGCCGCGGGAGGCGCGCGGCGGGGCGGGGCCTGCCGGCGGGGCGGCGCGCCCATTGGCTGTGTGGCGGCGAGCTCGGCGGCAGGCCCCGCCCCGCGCGCCGCGGCCGCTACAAAAGGCGGGGGGCGGGCGGTGGAGGGGGCCGAGCGCGTGCGGGCACCGAGGTGAGAGCGGGCCGGACCGGGCGTTACGGGGCCACCGCGGCGGGGGTGGCGGTCGAGGGCAACGGTGCTGGGGCGGCTGGAGCCCCCTCCTCGCCGCCGAGCCCCGGTGGGCGGCGGGTTGAGGGGCTGGCCCGGGGAAAAGGCGGATTTCGGTTTATTTATCATGCTCTCTCTTTTTTTTTTTTTTTTTTTTTTTTTTTTTTTTTTTTTTTTTTAAGTTGTTCCCTCGCCTTTATTTTCCCGCTATCCCCACTGTGCGATGGGTAACGTGCGCTGCGGGCCTGCGTGGCTGGAGGGCAAGCAGAAATGTAGTGTCATTGCGTGGTTGAGAAGGAGGAGGGGGGGAAGGAGAAAAAAAAAAGTCGTTTTAAGTAGTTGGGAGGTGGCTGTGACAGTTGCATCTATTGCTTAAAATATACATATATATATAATAACAAGAAAAAACCCGACCTGTGCTCAAGGTTAAATCCTTTGCCCTCCTGCCACGGCCAGAGCCTGGCGTGGAGGTGGAGGCTGCCACCCGGGGGAGGGTGATGCTCTTGGAACCAGATCAGCAGCTGTAGCTTGCCTTAATAAGCATTTTTCTCCCATCTTCACTTCTGAAGTGAATTTATTTTACCTAACATCTTGTTCAGGTTGCTGCTAAGGTCATGAAGGAATAAAGCTAATGGAGTGTGTCTGTGTGGGGGGGGGAGGGTGGGCGGAGGGGGAAATCTGTGATTTGGGCCCTGCAGCTTGTGGCTCCCTGAGGCAGGGTGTGAGGCTGGTGGCAGGTCTGCAGTTGCTTGCTTGCAGTTTTTTCTCCCCCTGTGGGTGATGCGTGCAGGAAATGAGCCTAGTTTTATATGGACACTTAGGTTTCTCGAATCATCCCCTGTGCTGGCTGATTCTGCCGACGCAGAGGTTTTCTTGTGTCTGGGTGGGTGGGGAGGCTGAAACAATACAAAGTTACACTCTTGCTTCACAGTTTTTGCTATAGGTATTTTTTTGAAAGGTGGAGGGCAAAAGAGTGAAAGCTCTGAATTTTTCCTCCAGCTCTGTTTGGTGGCAGCATGTCCTGTTCTTCCTCATATGCCTTAAGAGAAGGAGTAACCTAAAACCAAGCCTGCCAACTAAACACCAGCAGTTTCTTTGCAGCTCTCTCCATTTCAATGGTGCAGCTTTCCCAAGCCCCTTTCCGTCGCCCTTCGCCTTCAGGCTGCTCGGAGGAGGGGGAAGACAAGAGCATGAAGGCGGCCAAGCAGCAGGTGAACCCGGCTGGGGAGAGCCAGCCTCCGTCTAGTCCTCTGCAGTCTGCTCTGAACTCGGCAGCTTCTCCTTCCCAGGCGTATGAGACTTACATTGATAATGGGCTTATCTGCCTCAAACACAAGATCAGGAACATTGAGAAAAAGAAGGTAACTTATTGTTCTTAGCTTTGGTGTGCTTAAATTGCCCTTTCTAAAATTAATGTTTAATGAAAATGTGTTTGGTGAAGCTACATAGTTAGCTGCTTGAAAAAATAGTCTTTTAGAATATATGCTAAGACCTGGGCATGGGCTGCAGTTCAGGCTTGCCAGTGGCTTTTTGTACTGTCTGGGTTATCTTTTAGAACCAGTGTAAAGCAAAGAAGAGTTTTGTAAACTTCTGAAACAGACTGTTTGCATTTGACACTAGGATAGTGTTATAATTTTAGGGAATTGGGAATATATCTAACTTGTTATTTATATCAGTTTTTATCAGATAATGTTTGTTGTCAGCTTTGCTAACTACCAGCTGCAAAAGCAGCAAAACTGGTATTTTCATTAAGATCATGAGTATTAATTTAGACTGCATTTGATCAGAGATGGTTTAGACCTGACTTGGCAATGGCTTAGTCTTGCAGAAATTTGCATATTTTTATTGACTGCGTGATCTGATATTAAGATATAGAGAGAAACCTAAAACTACAGATCAGAAACAGTGCTTATTCTGACTCATGAAAATCACATTGTGGTGTGTGTGTTGTCGGGGTTTTTTTTTTTTTGTGTTTGTTTTGTTTTAAGCTTCCCATTTGGAGACCTTTCTCTCTAGAAAGGATTTGGAGGCTTTGAGTATGATAGTATGAGAAACTCTAATCCAGATTTGGTTTAAAGGTGTTTTTGGTGAGGAGAGAGGATAGTATTAGAGGGGAAAAGGTGTAATAAAATTACACACCTAAGATACTGTGGCTATAGCCAGTAAGGCACTTGCATTCCAAAAACTTTGGCACCTCCCCAGGTGACTGAAAGTTAGGACCACGCATGTTTTCTGTGTTATTTTTGGTAAAAATTAAGGAAATCATGGTGTGCTTCTAGTAGGATAAGCATTTAAATGAGGCAACTGCTTCAGTATATTGTGGATACTAGTAAATGTCAGAAAAAGCACTGACTACTCTTGAAGTGAAAGGAGAGACTAGGTGAGACTTTTGTTTGTGTGTCTGGGGTGAGTGATTGTAATTCTTATGTAGGAAGGACTATCTGGCTGATGACTCCCATCTACATGGTGGACATACATAACTACTTTAGAATAATGTCAGATAAACTTGCTTTCTTGCTGCAATTAAGCCACTCTATGTGCTAATGCTGTTGGAGGAAGCTTACCCTTGTGGATTTCTCTTAATATTTCTGATTCTCTTGTGTGAGAGTATGGCCTCAAACAAATGAGAAGTGTTGGGACTTCTCACTTGCTTGGGCAGAGTATTCCTAGTCTTAGCCTTGTGTTGGTGCTAGGTTAGAAACCCTATATGGCTGGATACTAGGTAGCATATAACTTCATAGCAGTGAACTCCCTGTTACTCTTCCTGTGTATATAAAGAAATTTGGAATTTTAACAGCTTAATTTTGTATAGGTCATTTAAGCTTTTAAAGAATGTTTCAGTATATTAGAAATCAGTCTTCCTCTAAATTAAAAACAAAATGAAATTGACATAACTGAAGTTGTTTTTTTTTTTTTTTTTTTTTTTTTTTTTTTTTTTTTTTTTTCTCCCCTCTTGTTTGGAAGGATGCTGTGAAAAGAGTAGACTTATTCAAGGATAGTACTGGAAACTTTTGAAGCTGTCAAAGATTCAGGGTTAATGTACTAGTATTTTCTTTAAGTGAGACAAAGGCAGAAAGTAAAGAATCAAAGGCCTAAAGGGGTGTAGGCAACCTTGAGTCTCAGGTAGGCCAAGTATTACTATGCCTTTGAGCTGGCAATGTTCCTGTCCTCTGAAAGTAAGAGGAAACAATACAATTTCTGTTCTGCTGCAGCATGCAAACCTACCCAAAATACAGAAAGGAGTATTTAACTTGCCTCCCTGTACCCAATTCTCTACATTAGAGATAAATCAGTGTAACAAATTGCCTTTGGATTTTTTTTTTCCCAGCTCAAACTGGAAGACTACAAAGATCGCCTCAAGAAGGGAGAAGCTCTCAATCAAGACCAATTGGTAAGCTTGAACTGCTTGACATGGGAGGGATGGACTTGAGACCTTCAGGCATGTCAAGATAGGTTGCTGAAGGAGATACTGGTAAAGTGTCCCAGAAGCCATGGCTTCAGACTTCCAGCAGTATTGTTCACAAAACAAATGGGTAGTTTATTGTTAGTTGGATTGAACAGTTAGTGCATGCAGGCTTTGTCTCCTGCTTTAACCTTCATGTTTAATGAAGTAATAAAAGGTCTTGTTGGTCCTTGTTTTATAGACTTCCAGCCTCAGTGCTCCTGCACCTATATTTCTTGATGAGATGTCTGTATGCAGTTTATCTGCATGGCACTGCAATACTTAAATGGAACACTCAAGAGTTTTGAAGTAGCTAATTCTCTTGACTTCAGCAAGAGGTATTTTAATGTCCTGGTAGCTGTACAATGCTGTCAGTTATGGGTAGCTGTTGAAGTAGGATCCATCAGCAGTTTCTGTTGGTAGAGAGGAGGACTCCAGCCTAGACTGTAGAGGATCCAAAGGCTTCATTAATACAGTAATTTAGCTGTGAGGTATCCTTGGGATTATTCCTGTGTGCTTCCAGCACTGTCTTCTAATGGCTAAGAGTAACTACTACTCTTTAGATGCTGCCAGAATAATATGCCCCTTTTTGTACCTCTGGTAGCTGTAAGTGGGAATGCCACAATGTAATATTGCTACTCAGCAGATGTGATAAGCTTCATGAAGCTAGACTAAATCTGCTTCAGAAATGGTACTGAATAAGTACTAAAAGCACACTTTTTTTCTTTCATCCCCTAGCTTGGACTAAAATGGACTGTAGAACAAACTATAATATGAAAATTAAGTTTTTTAGCACATCTGTGTAACTTAATTTTGCATAATCCAAAGAGGTTAAATGAGGCCGGTGGTCTAATACTTTGGTCATTTTAGTTGTGTCCTTTAATGTACTTTGTGGGCACCTTAAAGACAAATCATGTGATGAAGGGCACTGATACTTGAGTGAGTACTAATCTTGCAGATGAACGCTAAAGCTGGCAATCAATGAAACATTTATTTCAGTGGGTGGCAGTATGAGAGAACACATACTGTTCTCTTGCGGAGTTGCTTGTAAATGAGCTAGTCATAAATGGGGTAAGAGGGGAAGTTATAACTTGAAAGCAGAGTAGATATTGAAGTGAATGATTATTTAATACTTTAGACCAAACACGGTAAGATGCTTTGCTGTTGTAAGTGTGGAAGTAGAATAAATTAAATCTGCTGATTTGAAATGGAGCGGTGACCTCTTAGTTCCCCTAACGGCTTCTGACTAAATGTGGAAATGTATAGGCTCAAGTCAGCTGAGATTAGGTGCTAGGTATTACAAAAAAATGCTTTTTATCTGTCACTAATGGAGTGACAATATTGAATGGTCTACATCCTGTAGAACCTTGATTAGCCTTGAGTAAGTTTTAAAGCTGCTGTAAATATTTTTAGTAGACTCCTTGGACTATCCACTGTAAACAAAATAAAAGTAAGTGGGAGACTAAAAAGAGGGAGTGAAAGAGTCTGTACGTGTTGCTGCTGCATGCATTCGCCTAGAGCTTTGGCAGTTATGTGGGCAATGACCTCAAATACTGGTTTTAGTCTTGCAAGCAGAAGTTGACCTAAGGGTTTGAATTCAGTTTCTGGAATCTCAAACTTCTAAAACAGCAGATAAGATTCATTTTTGTTGAAGTGACCCATGATGGTCAAGCTGTTAAGATAACTCTTGTAGAAGTACCTATTACCTATCAAAGGCAATATTCAGCAGTTAACTAATACTAACTTACCCTTACAGCAGTTAAAATATGGGAATACTGCATTTGTACCTTTTTCAGATGTAGCTACCTAATGTGTGTACAGATATTGGGCTGTAGTGTTTGAAGCTAGAGTAGAATTTAATAGCTTGCCTAATGCAAAGCTTAATTGCATGTAATGCTTTGTCAGAGTTGCATCTCTAATTATAACTTCATGTAGTCCTTATTGTTCTCTCATATAGAAGTATACATCTGATTAACTTGTTTTACCAGGGTCTTGAGCTAAACTGCACATCATCTACATCTGTAGAATTAACTGTGTGCGCTAACCATGTGTTAGAGGGGGCAAAAAAAAAATCAAAGATGCAAAAATGAGCAATATCAAATTAAATATCTTTTCCCTGTCAATATTTAAATTGTTTTGCAGGCTGAGCAGGCTTTCAGTGTTATCACTCACTAACATTTATCAACAAAATGACTATGGAATACATGACAGTGCTTTCCTGTGGGTTGACTTGTAGCTTCTCTGAGCAGTGGTAATGGAATTCTTGATTTTTTTTGATGTTTTAAGGTATTTAGCTTTACCCTGAAGTGTGCAGGGCCAAGGGCAAAATTTCTGCAATCTGCCTAGTAACTTACTGTTAACTCTTGATAGTGTCCACACATTTGACACACAACTGAAGATTTTTAAAAGCCCACATCTCCAAAGTACTTGCTCATTAGTTCTTTAAAATTGCATGGTAAGTTTTGTGAGAAACTTAAAACTAAATGGAGTGCTTTGCAGTAACCAATACTCACTTGTTGGTAACATTCTACTTTAGGGATGTGTAGTATATTACAAGTAGCAAAAAAGCGACTGAACAAGTAAATTGAGATTGCGGAGCAAATAGAACTAACTTGTTTTCCAATTGCTTAAGAAAAAATAGGTGGTCAATTTGGATGTTCTTGATGTTATCAGGGCAGTAAATTAAACTTGTACTGCAGTAATGAAATATATGCAATAACATTAATAATCTTTTGTTAAAATGGTTTTGTTAAATAGACCTAAAACTATTTCTTAACTCTTATAAACTATACTAAAAGTGGAAAATAAGTGTGAAAATCTGAAACTATTTAACTTGTTATTTCCCATGCATGTCTTATACTACACATACCTTCAAATAATATCTATTTATACCATTTGTCATCTTTAGAGCTATGAAGAAGACATAAAATGAACAGATTTAGAGGGGAGAGGGAGATTTACAAAATTTTGTATGAAAATGATTTTAAGAATCTAGTCTCTTTGAAGACTAGAGTAAAATGTTGAATCTTCTAATGAAGCAGATAGAAGGCATTGCTTCATTTGTGGAAGCAAAACTTGGAATGACTCACTTCTGCCTGGCCTGCTTTCTAAAGTTCATAGAAATTAGTTACCCGAAAGCACTCTGATCCTTAGCTGTAAGTGAACATTCTGGTGCTGAAGTTGCCTTTCTCCTGTATTTCTTCCAAGTCTCCCCATCAGTGTCTGACTTTAAATAGCTGCTTTCTTCTTGATGCTGAAGCCCATGGAAACAAAAGGGTGGGAAGGATGAGGGGAAAGAAAATAACTGATATGTAGGCTTTCCTGCTTTGATAGTAATATACTAAGTGTTGTATGAGGTTACCTGGAGAGTCTAATCTAGGTTAAATACTAGATTATTTGTGCAGATGGCTTTGTACTGAATCTTGGGCAACCATGAATGACTCTAAACTGTAACTGGTACTTAATCTAGAATAGAATAAAATCTGTCTGAGAACTACTTGTCTGAAGCTATTTTAAGATTATAAAATAGCATGGGTTTACAGCTGAACCTGTTATGTTTTCTCCTACTTCCTTTTGTGTAGGAGGCAGTGGAGAAATATGATGAAGTAGTACACAACTTAGAGTTTGCCAAGGAGCTTCAGAAGACTTTTTCAGGCCTTAGCCAGGATGTAAGTATAAAATGATGTTCCCTATGTTGTTACAGGGTGACTGATGTTTGTGGGGTGAGCTTTTCCTCCTTAGAAATGATTGTGCTATTCAAACAGTTATGTTCATGTATTACTGTGCAAAATATGTTTCTATCTCAGAGAAAGAATGTACTTAAATTATTTGGAGTAATAATTACAGTAGAGAATGACAACTTGGTTTATTGCTGGCCTCTGTAATACAGTCTTGTATACCTGCATAAGGACTTGTACCCAAAGTTATCAGAACTTGACTGTGCTTGCTAGGGACTGCAGGTCAGTCTATTTTTGTCTTCCAGTATAAGATGTAGATAAACCTTGCTTAGCTGATTGCTGGACTTCAGGATAATATCCTATCATGACATCCACAGAGCCTGGAGGCACTTAACTTCCTAAGTGTGGATAAGCAAAGATTTGGTGGAAGATGTAATGTTATATTAGCCTTCAAATCTCAGATTACTGAGGGGATAGAGCTAGGCTTTTCACCAGGGTAGATGACAGGAGAATGGTCCTACCTAGTTTGAACCATCATTTTAAATATGACAACTACTGAGGATAAATAAGCATGGGATAGGCAGCTTAGAGAAGCTGTGGAATTTAAGCTGTATGTAGTCAGATCTTGAAAGCATCCAAGAACATGGCTAGTTGGGAGTCAGTGCAGCCCTGCTTTGGTCTGGAGGCTGAATTAGGTGACTTGCTGAGGTCTTTTCTAGACTTTAAAAAACAAAAATCCCTTTTAAGCAAGTGATAGTGGTGGGGTTAATAGTAAGTCACTCTGGCTTCTTTAGAGAATACATTTCTCAGGAACACTTCACCAAAATGTGAAGAGTTTGCTAATTACTTTGCTACAGCTGTCTTGTCTCTGCAGCAGGTTATAGATATGCAGCTTTATATTGGGATTTATTTGGGTTTTAAAGCCCTATATACGGTATTTTTCTATAAGCAACATCTTATTTGTTGCTGAAGAACCTGGTCTTCTGATTAAGCAAATATTATCCTTGAAGATATGATCTGAGCTAATGCTGGAGATTCTAAACATGATTAGTCACTGCTCTGGCATTGCTTCTCTCCCACTTCTAGAACTCTGAAGGGCTGGTAAATGGCTCTTCAGTGTTGGCTGAGACACAAGCAATTGTTAGAGAGGCTTCTTGTGTGTGTGTGTGTGTGTGTGTGTGTGTGTATATATACTAATTACAGGTATTGCTTTGAGGTTTATTGCACCACACAAGCAGAGTCCTTTCAGCTGTGTTGCTGCTTTGGGTTCTCTTTGTTACTATATGTCAAGTATAAAACTGTGTATGTTGTATGAATGTTAAAAATACTGGATTCCTTCATATTGCTTTCATATGCAACTGCTCATAAATTAAACAGTATTGTGATGTTGTATTTTCTGTACATATTTACTAAAATCTAGCATTATTTTCTACTAGTTCATGCTTGTTCTTGAACTTGTGCTATAAATAAAAGTAAAGTCAAAATGATTTAGCTTTAACCAGTGTGAATTCAATAGCCAATATGGCCAATATGTGAGCATGCAAGAATTGCCCCTAATGTTCCTTAGAGTATTTTCTGAAAAGCTGTGAATTTTCAGATCTTACTCTGAAGCAATGCCCCATACTGAGATATTAAGTTCTGAAGTTGTTAGAGTAGCTTCTGCTGCACAGTTCTATTAATGTGATGCAAAACCTCTTGCTAAATCTGGGAGCTGTGTATTATCTGTGTTCAGACTTCTGTTGTCAATTATTTAATGAAGTGGTTCAGTCTTGTGCCAACAGAAAGAGGAATTGTAGAATTCATTAAATCCTTCGAATTGCAGTGAAAAGGCAGCTGAAAACTTCTGCATCACTAAACAGCATGTTTAAAGCCTAGGCAATCACTTTGTGTTGGTAGTGACTTATCAATTCCATTGATTGTGAAAGGAGCTAGAACAAAACAGCCTAGGGATCAATACTATCCAGAATCAAGATTTAAATGCCCTAAAGGCCTAGTAAAAGCGAGTGAAACCTCTAGCTTTCAAGTTAACTAAAGCTGCACTAGATGGAGTTGAGTGCAGGTACAGGAGCTCAGCCAGGTGAGGAGCATCAAAGGTTTTGGATATCTCAAGACAGAATTGGGAACTTCTGTAACTTTTCCCAGGTGACTAGCTTTTAATCAATGTAGGATGATCTGTATTACTCAGTTGTTGTTTAATTGTTGAATTTGTGTATTCAAATAGCTGCTGAAAGCCCAGAGAAAGGCTCAACGAAGGGAGAGTCTATTAAAGCTTGAAGCAGAGAAGAAAAAACTGCGTACGATACTTCAAGTCCAGTATGTGCTGCAGAACTTCACACAAGAGCATGTCCAGAAGGATTTCAAAGGTGGTGTGAATGGTGCAATATACTTGCCTTCTAAAGAACTAGACTACCTCATAAGATTTGCAAAACTGACATGTCCAGAAAGAAATGAGAACTTGAGGTATGTTCAAAGTTGTCTTTGTCTAATTGGTATGCTGCACTCAATGCAGTACATGTCTTCTATTTGACAGTACCATATTTTGAAATATTAAGTTTTAGGACACTAATTAAAATTCTGTTCCAGTGCACTTAGCTGTCTGAAATTGGGAATGTAGCAGGAATACATCACAGATTTTAAGACTTGGAGTAATTATGACTCTAGCTGTGCGAGGCAGACAAAGAAGCCCTGAAAGACTGTGTCTTTCTCTGGAAAAAATCAGTCTAGGGCCACCATGAGGCTGGTGGCATGCCGTTTCACTGGGCTCTCCACTGTCTGAAAAGAACTGCAGTAAACACAGAATTGTTTCCTGTTAATGTGATGGTACAGATCATATTTGTTTATGAAGAAATATGAAGTATTTGTTTGCAGGTGGTTATTCTTCAAAGCAATTCAAACAATTTGACTGAGCTTAACTTAGCTCTAAATGTCACTCAATGTCACCAACAGGTTGTCTCAAGATATATAGTGTGTGATAGTATTGACTGACATCATGCTCATAATATTACCCCCTGTAACTTGTAGGATTAGTTTTTCTAAGTGCAGTAAGAATTCAATGCTAAAAAGAAGTCTGTCATTAGGTTGCAAGCTAAGACATCTTATGGACAAGTGTCTTTCCATACTCAAACATGATTTATGTTCCTAAACTTATTAATACTGCTAGTGTGCTCAGTTTGCTTAATCTTTGCTCTTAAATTAACACTTAATGGAGAACTACTTACTAATGGATACTGAATATCTGTTTCTCATCTCTGTAAAATAGCTGTTAGCTTAAAATTCCAATTACACTTTTGGTGAAAGTGTAATCCACAATGCCCTTCAGGCCATCAAGTGCATCATGATAGAATTTAAATTCATAATGTATATCAGTGGTGATGAGAAACTTTGACATAGGTTCAACAAGCAGCAGAATAACAGGAACTGATGTTAGCCCCTGTGTGTGCACATTCCCTGAAATGGTTAGCTGCTACAACTGTCTTTCTGGCTTGGAATCAAGTCAGCCTTATGGCCTCATTTGGAGTAGTACTAGGCTCTGTTTATCTTAATTATCAGTAGAAGAATTTACACTTGCCAGATTAGATCATGCTCAAATTCTACAGAAGTGTAGATGAATCCTTTTCCATAGGGGTTAAAGGAGTTGGGAATCACACATATTTGCAGGCATATTGCCTTAATCTGAAAAGCTGGATGTTAGACCATATCTGAAAATGAGGGGTGGTGGGATACTGCAGGACTAGAAATCTCAGCTATGATTCTATGGTAAAATTCTCATTTGATTTAAAGTGTTGAAGACCAGATGGAACAATCATCTCTTTACTTCTGGGATCTTCTAGAGGGCAGTGAGAAACCTGTGGTTGGAACTACATGTAAGTGTCACTTAGAAAAATAGAACTTTATTCTAAAACTTGAAGTGTGAATGCTATTTTAACACATTAAAAAATTAACATAGACATAGAAGTCTGCTAGGTTGAGCACTTCAGAATGTTATGTGTAACTCAGCTCTCCAAGGTTGAGCAGCTGTTCATTCTAAATTTTACCTTAAGTACAGATGCAGTAACTGTTCTGCAGTAATGGTCTCTGCCTTAGAGGGATACACTTTTTCTTGGTAGGGATATGCTAACAGCTCTCATGCACATGCCTAGATCCTTCTAGGAGTAATGATGGCAATAATTCAAAAGCTGATGCACAAGTAGGTTGCAGAACCAGGAGGGGAAAGGTTTTCTGGCTGTCTCTTTGGAAATATATTAAGTTTGGAACAAGGTTTTATGAAATGCTTAGTAGTTCAGTACACTTGAGTGCACTACAAAGCTTCAGTGGTCCCAGGTACTGAAGACTTTCTCATCTTGTAGGAATTCCAGGTTCTTAACTAGTGTCTGTCCAGAGTGCTAAGAGGCCACCATGATGGTAGAGGTATTAATTGCACTTGCTGTGATCTGTAATGATCCAAAGTGCAGTCTCACTTCGACCTGTTGGATATGTTTTCATTTCCCAAGCATGCTCAAATTTGTAGGACTTGTCACATATTCTTCCCTCTGATTTCTTTAGTTAAAAGTCCTGCTTGTAAACTGGCATACCCAGAGAATATACTTCCACTCTAGTTTCAAGAGCTTTTCCTTCCTGTTTAGATCTTGTCTGGGCAAAAACTGCTTACTGCAGTTGGGCTGTCTTTCCCATTGCAAGCAGACTTTGCTTGTACTGTTTATTCTAGTCTTGTAGAGGCTATGTGGTAGTAATCTTTCATTTGTTGCTGACAATAACATTGTTGAAACTGTTAACCCAGGACACTAATGTACCCTATCCAGCTTCCACATATGGACAGTCAAACTGACAAGCCAGTGTTAACATTGCTGTTTTTATACTGCTATGGACAAAGTGCAAGCTGGCCTTGTCAAGCTACAAGCTGGTGGCTTTTGTCTCATTTTTGTTGACATGTACAAACAGTTGCCCATGTATCTTGAGCTCTGTTTTTGTGTTTGTCTCTTTCTCTTTTATTTTTATTTTTTTTCAACCTCTGAACTACTTCTGGGATGATTTTTTTTTTTTTTTTTTTCCCCAGTGTCTCCCTTCTGCTCCTAGTGGTTATCTTGCTTCCTATTGAAATCTGGCTAGAAGGCAGTATGGTTTCTTACTAGCTTTCCTTGTCTTGCAAGGCACCTAGATTTTGAGCCTGCTACAAGTTATTTTCTTGTTCATTTGATCATTGCTCTTATGATGGATTGCTCTTTCACTGTTGAATATTCATACTGGTCTCAACTGCTGTGCCTCTAGCCTCTCCAAGTAGTAATCTAGTATTACTACTCTTGAGGTCTTACTCTGTACTCAAAGCAGCCGTCTGTCTTTACAGTAAGAGGTAACTACAAGAGGTAGTTACAAGAGGTAACAATCTTCATCTTGAGGCATAGCTGGTGAAGCTTCTTGGTATGTGCCAGTTATGCATGATCTTTTAGTAAAACTTCAGAGGGTTAAATTCAGTCTAAGACAGCATCTTTTTCCTCTGCTTATTTTCTGCAGTTTTTGTTCCTTAATTTCTTCACCAAACACACCCTTCTACTATTAAGAGGTATGTGGAGCAGTTCCATAATGCCTTTGGTTAGTTTTGCTCACACTGGTCTGTACAATGTACAGTTCATAAATCCCTTGCTAAGGAAGTGGGGGAAAAAAATTAGTCTTATGTTGCTAGTACTGACCTAGTGTGCTTTTAAGTAAAAACTGCACTTCTGCATTGTAAAGATGCCCTTTGTAATATATGAAGCAATCTAGCAAATTTCTTTCACTGAAACATTTGACTGCTGGAAGACCTGAGAACTTGAAGTTGTGATCTATCTAAAGGGATAAGGAGTCAGACCTGTAATCTGAACACTTATTTGGAAGTTTTTGTATCTTAATGGATTTTTTTTTTTTTTTTTTTTACTCTTCAGATAAACACATGAAGGACCTGTTATCCAAACTGCTAGACTCTGGTTACTTTGAAAGTATTCCAACTCCTCGCACCCCTGTGCCAGTAAAAGAGCTGGAAGAAGTAAATAGAAAATCTGAGAGGACAAGGCAGATGTCAAAAGGAGAGTCTGTCAAAGAACCAGGTGGAATATTTTTAGGGTTCAATTTCTGTTCAATGTTGGGATAAGCTTGAACTAAGCATTGACTTTGCAGAGTTTCATGCTAAATCTAATCATCTGCTACAGCTCACTTGCAATACAGTAACTAAAACTAAACCTGAAAGGCTTGCAACCCTATTCTGGCTAATATAATAGAAAACAGTCTATTGGTGATAGTAATAGGATGGGTTTGTGCTTTTTTGACTAAGTTGAAGCTATGAGAAATGCCTAATATAAGTATTATATTACAATAATCAATTGTAGATATTTTAATGTTTCTAACTCCAGAATTCAAATGTAAAAATCTATTTTAACAAAGCTTGTCTAACAATCTCATTTTGAATGACAAGACGAGCTTTGAGAATATCTGGTTTAGCAACTGATATTACTATTTTAATTGAATTGGAGACTTGGTACTGTGCTTAAGTTGCATCTTTAACTTTGCTCAGTTGAAACAAATTAACATCTTTTCTCTAGAATCCCTTGTGGAGCTTATGAAGTCTGAAATACAGCCACAAGAGGTAAGAACTCATACCTCATTTCCTTTAGTATTGTTACTTGTCAAATTTAACTGCACTTCTATAGTACTTAATCTTCAAAAAGGAGTCCGAGCAATAGTTTGTTACCTTGCGTAGGAAATATTAAAGACTTGGTTGCATTTCTGTTTCTAACCCTGAATCTATAATTTCTGAGGTACTTGGTAGGGTAAATACTTTATTGTGCTGGAGCATGTCAGAAGAAAAACAAATCATCAGCCTTTAAATGGAAATAATTTATATACTACAGTATAGAGGAAAAACTAAGGTTGTCTCTAAAAGCTGAACTAGACCTAACTAGAACTATTTGGGTAATAGACTGAAAATTGGCAGAGTTGAGAAAGATATAGATGTTACTGATTCATCAGAAAAGTAGGGTTCCCTAGACAGAATCTTGTGTGCACAAGACCTATTTAAACAGTCCTTCAAAGTCTTAAGTTAATGTATGCAAGATTCAACTGGCAATATCAAAAGTTATTAGGCTTAGACAAAAAGGGAGGATGGGTATCCTTTAGGAAGTAGATGTGCTGATGCTTAATGCTGAATTCTTATTTCCCAGATATCCCACTACAGGGAATACTTTAGAACAGGCTTTTGTAATCTACTGTAACATCTGTCTTGAGTTTTCTTTGGTGACTTGTCAGAAAAACCACAGTCAGTAAGCCTTGTACAGCCTACTACTTGGATATTTACTGTTTATGACAAAAGAGTAACTCACTTTCAAGTCCTCTTAAATGAGCTGCCAGACTTCATAAGAAAAAGCAGACTGAGTTTGATCCAGTTGTACTAACTCGGATCTGATGACTTGTTAGTTTTCAAACTCCTGTTAAGAATAAGGAGGGCTGGCTGTATTTGGTTACTCGAGTTCCAAAGAGTCGGAGATGCTGGGGGAGGTGATGCTGCTTTATCAGGACAGCTGCTAATACAGTACTAAAGCTCTCTAAATGTTATTGAAGATCATTACAAAAGTTCTCCAAAATTGCAACTGGACTTCATATGGCATAGCCTTTGACCATCAGTTAGAAAAAAATGATCATGGGTCCAGTCAGCTCTAATATGTTCCACTCTTGCTGTTCAAGACTCATTCATACTTCTCTGGCATGCCAAAAAAAAATAGTTGGTGTCTACAGTCTAGTAAAAAAGCAATGGCTGCCTACATAGTTTCTATGGCTAGTGATTAAACTGTCAAGGTTCTGCTTTTGGGCAGAAACTTTCAATAGCTGGGTGACCTGTCTTAACTGACCTGAATTGTAGCAGCAGAAATGTTTTCTTGGGAGCCATTAAGTTTCTTTGGTCTATATAGTTTCTCAACAGGCGTTATTTGCCTGAAGCAGAGTACTCTGTCAAGAAGAAGCCAGAAGAGCCCAAATCTTGGGAAGCTGAGAGTGCTAGAAAGCAAGAACCTCCAAAGTCCTGGGAAATGCTTGTTGATATTGAAGAACAGGAGCAGAAGCAGAAACAAGAAACCTTAAAGCCTTGGGAATCTCGTGTTAGGCAGCAGGAACTAAAAAGACCAGAGTCTCCCAAGCCTTGGGAAACCCGTGTTAAAGACGACGAACCAAAACATGAGTCTATGAAGCCCTGGGAGGCTCGTGTTGAAGGGGAAGAACAGAAGAAGCAAGAAACTCCAAAAGCCTGGGTATCACGTGTTCGAGAAGACCAAGAATCCCCCAGACCTTGGGTAGCTAAGGTGAGGGAAGAGCAGGAGCAGAAGAAACAAGAGTCACCTAAGGCATGGGTAGCAAAAGTTAAGGAAGAGCAGGAACACAAAAAGCAGGAATCTCCAAAACCTTGGGTGACCAAGGTTAAAGAAGAACCAGAAAAAAAGCAAGAATCACCAAAACTGTGGGTAAGCCAAACTAGAGAGGAACCAGAACAAAAGAAGCAAGAGCCAGTGAAATCCTGGAATGTGCATGTTAGGGAAGAACCAGAGCAAAAGAGGCAGGAGCCTGTGAAGGCTTGGGCTGCCCGTGTTAGGGAGGAGCCTGAACAAAAGAAGCAGGAGACCCAAGAGGCTTGGGAAGCAGCTGACAGGCAGCAGCAAGTGACATCCCAGCCATTACAGAATCCTCCGAAGTCCTGGGGAGCTGCAAGTGTTGGGCCAAAGGAGCAGATGGGGCCAAAGAAGTTTGATATGGAACCCAAAGAAGTGAGTTGGCATATGTAGTATTATCTGTTGTAAGTTTTTGGCACTAGTGTATTTGGCTAAAGCTTTAAGATGCATTTTGTAGGCCTATACTTCGACTTCCATTTTACTCGTGCTTTGGGGAAATAAAGCTTAACTGCCAGAATTGAATTAAGTTTGAACAGCAAGACAGTCCCCCTCTGTCACATACATCATGCAGTATTGCTTCTTTTGAGCCTTGAATAACTGCTTTATGAATAAGGCAGGGAAGAATGAACTTAGCTCATCCCCAGCTATTGATTCTGTCTAGTGTTATCACTACAAAGCAGATGTGACTCATCCAGGGATCAAATACTTTGTGACTGCATACAATTAGCACTTCAGTAATTTTTTTAGGCTTTTGATTAAAATGGCTGCTAATTCTAGAGATATCTAACATCTAGATCAAGCAACAGGGGCTTAAATATGTATTTCCAGATGAATGCATAAACTATAGTGCTATCCTGTAGATTGTAACAATAGTAATGTTTTAGGGATGTAAAATGTGGCTATTGAAGGGCTTACAGATGAACAGACAGTTAGGAAAGCAGAATAAATGCAAAGGGGAGCTGTCTGTACTTGGGTAGCTGCAACTCTGATGCCATGAGGATTGTGAGCGAAGCAGAGTTCAGTTATGTCCTCAGGAGCAGAGCAGCATTTACCCAAGAGTGAGGGAAATCACTCTCATACAATGAGAGCTGTGAGCACTGCAGTCTTGCTTCTGTAAGAAGACAAATCAATTCATTCCATATTATTTATAATAAATGCTTAAGCTTAAAGCTTGTCAGTAAATGTGGCATAACTAAAAAACTGATTTTCTTGTACCTAGAAGCGGGAGCGCAAACAGAAGATTGAACAGGAAATAAAAAGAGTGGGTAACATGTAGCACTGGGTAACAAAATGGGAGTAAGGTGTTTCAGCTTGACTGTGGTTTTTTGTTGTTTTTGTTTTTGTTTGTTTGTTTTTTTTCTACCTGAAGCTGATTAGACTCTTGTGTCCACTGGTGGTGGTGACACTGCAGTAAAACCTGGCTCTTTCATACTAAGCAACTCCGTGCACAGTAGATGTTGGGTGCCTAACTATGTCTGGTCCTTCTATAAGTGGAACTCTTTCCAAAGCATTTTAAGATGCTTTGAGTTTCTGGTGCTCAGGTCACTTAAAGCTTGATTACAGGCTATTTCATAATGAGATGGGTCCCTATTTTCAATAGGATGAAAAGATGGATGTCTTAAGTGGTGAAAAGCCTTGCAGCAAGTAGAAAAGGGGTTGTCATCAGCTGGAGAAACTTGCAAGCTGCTCAGGAGTCTTCATAGTAATGCATATGTGTGAAAGTCAGCCATATCAAACCAAATCAAATGTTGGACTCAAAAGTTGCGTAAAGGTTGACTAGCAGAATGAAGTAAATGCAGCCTGTTTTCTAAGTATTCCAGAACTGACTTACCTGGGGAGTTGTTTTCTGTTCAAGTATACTATAGTTAAACATTGGCTGGCTATATTCTTGCTTAGGAGCTTTTGAGTAATGTAAAAAGCATACTGAAAGATTAAGTAGTGTACTTGTCAACCTTGCCAGTTGCCATAACTAGTATTCTTGAAACCATTTTGGATAATGCTAGGGTAGTTTCTATTATGAGCTGTGCATATATGTATATATATATATATATATATATAAAAAATAATTGTCTTCAATTTTAAGAAGGATAATGAAGCTTTTCTTTCACATGAGCCAAGTCCAGAGAAGGCAGTAAAGTTCTGTAGCTGTCTTCATCTGGTTCCCTGGGAGAACCTCTAAAACTACCTTGACACAGGTGTAGGTATGGTAGATGAAGGCTCATGACCACTTGGTTATGTGGAGCTGTCACGAAGCCTTTCTTTTACTACCTGGAATAAATCTTAGATCTTTGAGACATCTCTTAAGGAACTCCAGTTATGGTATGTCTCAAGAAGCTCTTTTAGCTAAGTGTACTGTAAGGCCCAGTACTTAAGTGAGTTGATGCACAGATCTATTAAAACCGTATGTTTAATTTGTGCAGCCTTGGATAAGCAAATGTGGCTATGGCTGAATTTGTAGCCTTCTCAGTTTTGATTTCAGAGAAACTTTGTGCCATTATCCAGTTACTTAACTTATACCTGCTGTGAATGTGGCTCTGAGTAGAAGTGAAGATTGGTGGTTTTAACTACAAGGCAGTGCTGACTTTTGTTGTGATTCCAGCTCAGGTGTTGCCTCCTGAGCTCATCTCATGCTACAGTCAAGTAACCTAGTGAGGGTGGCTTTTGGACAGAAGTATTACTGATATGCAAGATATCTATTAGAATAGGTTTGGCATGTATGACTAGACTTTCAGTATCTGGGGGGGGGAAAAAAGAAAATAATTACCTAACACTTAATTTTAATTAGTAAAATTCCAAAACTGGTCAAGGCACACTGACCAGCCTTGTTTATTTGTACTGATTAGTAGATATAAAAACAAATGACAGGTATTTCCAGAAAACAAAAACAATTAAGAATCCCAGCTGTTAAATATGCTATATGTAAATAAAAATACCTCTTGCTAAATGCATAATGTGGAAATTCAAGATCTAAATGGTAAGAGTAAGTCTGTCTGAAAACTGAACTTGCATGAGTGCAGTGTAAAACTAACCTGACTGCCTCAAGAGGTGTTTGTTAAATTTGTTTGCTGATATTCTGATTAATGTGAGAGGGATTACTAAACAATTGAACTCTAAGAAGGAACCTGCTCCCAGCCTGTAATTACTTTCTGAAGCATCTGATCATAAGCTAGAGAAACTTCAGTTTGGGGCCTCTGAACAATCTGATGTACTCCTTCAGAGCATGAAGGCACAAAACTTGAAGTATTCATCAACTTTCTAATTTTTTTCATACATACTCTTGTGCTTATCTTAAATTTAAGTTTGCTACATCTAAGTTAAAGCAGTAGCAAAACAGCATTCATAATTGGCAAGGTGCTACAGCTGCTTCTGCTTGGTGTATTTTAATATAGGAAGGAATAAAAGCAAGTTTGGCTTGGGTGGTGTCTCAGTGTTTCAGTGCAGGCTTAATCCCCTAACACAGTACACATGAGCCTTGATGCGTCTTTCAGTGTTTTGAGCATAATGGTATACAGCACAATGTCAAAAGTGCCTGGGGAAGGAGATGACTATAACAAATAGCACATGCAGAAGGTTCTTCTGATGGCAGTTCCAAATGCAGAATGCGTATGGTAACTTGCATCTTGCATCTTAAATGCTTGTCTTCACTACCATTTATTATCAAGTAGGTTGCATAATGGGCTAATGATGTCTACTGTTTTCAGATTATTTGTGCTTATAAGTCAGGGCTAGTAAAGTGATGGACTTTATAGTCACTTACCTCATTTAGAATATCACTTAATTTCCTCAATTATTTAATCATAACTTTTGTCCTGGGCTTGGATCCCTAATGACTTTAGTTACTGCTTGTTGTTCTAGCAAACTTGGCAGCAAGTTAAACTTACAGTCAGTAAAAATACTTCTATGGATAAGAAATCGTAATTAAAAATATACTTAGTGGAGCTGTGTATTACCCTTCTTGTTCTAGAATAAAATAGTCAAATTTCTCACAGCTCAACATATAGTTATCATGTATCCCACAGATATTGGAATTGGATTTATTCATAATGCCTGTACACAGATTATGCTTTGTGAAGCTCCCTAAACCCTGCCAGGCTCCCGTGCATATTGGAGGAATTTCTAAAAATGCCAGCAACTAGTTTCAGAGATCTGTTGAAGAAATGCAGGAGTGAAGCATTTCTGAGCTTGTTAGCCTAAAACTGGACAGCTAGAGCATTTCAACTTGTTTTGAATCCAGCTTGATAATCAGAATGCCATGATGTATGTAGCCTTTTGCCATGTTTTGTACTGACTTAGTACAGTGTTTTAAAGTGACAGCCTCCTATTAGATCAGTGTGCCTATGCTTTTCATGTGGTGTGAGCATCTGTTCCTGTGAGCATCAGCACTTGGACTAGCTGATAATGCAGTTCTTGGGTTTCTGATTTGCCTCTAGCTGCAGACATAAGCAGAAGAGCAATGAGTCTTTATAGAATCATTCAAGTTTGTAGTTTAAAAAAGTCTGCTTCCCCTGCAGATTACTCTCAAAATCCATGTTAGACTATCTAGAGAGTAGTTTGATATTATTGTCACTTTGAAAGTGATGGTGTCTTTAAGGAGCCTATCTTGACTTTCTGCTTGTTCTCCAGTGAAACTTTGTCCCTACTAAGTGAGCATCAGTTGAGATGAGCTATTAAGGACAACCTGAAACAGTCAGAAGCCTGTGCTTGTGAGTGCAATAGGCTGACATGAGGGGCACAGATGTAGGTATGCTGAATTTCAGGAAGTTTAATGTAATTTCTTGGAGGAGCTGGTACATGCAGAATGTCTAGTTCCTAAGTGCAAGCACTTAATCAAATGCTGAGTAACTTGCTTGCAATATCTCCTAGGTGTGCTTTTATCAGAATCTCTGGAAATGCCATTGCAATAAAATGTGTACTTACTAGCACAGGACCTGCTGGGAAGAAGTGTATATTAAACCTTGGGTAGTACAGTTTTAAGTTTGTCCTGGCCTTCAACTTAAATGTGAGTTTCTTTGAATGGATGTGCTTAATTCAGCTCTAAATGCAGGTAACTTATTGCCTTAGGATACTTGGCTATTAGAAAAAATAGAATGAGTTAATTCTGTAGCTGTTACTAGCTGTGGCCTGACTAAGCTAGTTATGAAGTGAAAGCTTGATTCAGAAAATGTCAGTAAGTGCACAAAATTCTTTGCTTTGTGGTATCAGACATCTCTTACCTGCTCTGGGACTGTGTTGGATGATGCAGCTTGTCTGTCTTCCAATGTTTTTAATACTGTTTTTGTATCATTAGGTGCCTAAACCTGTGCATCAGCCAGCTGCAGAATTTTGCTCTACTTCCACTCTTCCAAAAGACCCAGTACTAAGAAGGGAGAAACTTCAAGATCTGATGACTCAGATACAAGGGACTTACAACTTCATGCAAGTATGTGTTACCTCCCCACTGCTGTTATAGCACAAATCTTTGATACCTACTAGAATAATATGCTGAGACTGAATGTGTGCAGTGAGTAAATAAATCTACCTGTACTTAATAGTATCTTGTCAAATTAGGAATTTTAATCTGTGTCTAGAATTTAATATTTTCCCCAGCTGATGATCCTTTTCTTTTTAAGGAGTCCATTCTGGATTTTGATAAAGCTTCACCAAGTGCCATTGGTTCATCCCAACAAGCTTCAGTTACTCCAGCAAGTAGTCCTGTAGGTAGGTAATAACATAAGTATTAACTCTTCCTAAGCTTTTGAGAATACCTAGTTTTGCTTAGGCTATAGAGTAGTAGGCCAGAGGGGCAAAGCAGTTTGTTTAATTAGCAATACCAATGTCTGACAACTGTGGCTTGAGACACTCTTTCCTGACAGAGAAAGCTTAAGCTGATTCATTTGTCTGGAAATGTAGTTTTTATATAACCCCTGGCATATGTACCTCAGGTACCCAGGTGCAGAATGGTGATGCCATGCTTGGGTACCAAATGTCCAGATGTAGCATAAATAGATGTAAGCCAAGAAATGAGCTCAGGATAAAGTACAGGTATCTAGTTTAAATTTTCTGTGAAACTACTCATCTGGGACTGAATAAAGCTGTAAAACAGACATAACCCGTTAAGTGTTCAGTTGCTCCTTCTTTTATCTATAAAGCATCTACCTTAATTATCACTAAACTATCATTTTTTGAAGAGCTGATTTTCAAATGTATTTATTTAATGGTGCTAAATAAAGCACAAACACCTGCATTGCATAGACTAAAGATAGTCTATATCTTTGTTTTTGAAAAGTTCATGTTGAAATTATATATAGTATTTTTGAACATAAGAGCAAAAGTTTTGTAGCTTGCTTAACTGATTATTCTTTCATAGCTTCAAAAGAACAGAAACTGCCAAGTCAAAGTGATTTTCTTCAACAGCCGCTCCAAGTAAGTGGAAGTTAAGGCTCGCCTGAAGAGGTAAAGTGGTAGTCGGAGAATAATTACGGGAAATTATTCACTGTAACAGATTTAGTTTCTCAACTTTTTTTTTCTTATTAATCTTAACATAATTTGAGTTTTGGTAGGTTGCAAGTGTAAGGTCATTCAGATGGTGATTTGTTGATGGCATTTTTTTGTAAGTGAATTTTCCATAGATAGTAAACTTTTGAAATTCTTGAAGCAAAACAGTATGGAGATGTTCTGAAGTAGTCTTAATATTTAACCTGTGTATTCAAGTCATAGCTAATATTGGTGTGTAGGGGAAGGTGCTGCTTTGCACACCCCAGTTCAATCTGACTTGTGTTTCACTTGAGCCAAAGTCTCAAACTTAAACAGCTATGGTTGAAAGTGAACCTTAAGGACAGTGCTCATGTCTTACTACACTGTCTTTTGAATAGGTTTATTTGCCAGTAGTAAGAATTCCTAAGCAATGTGAAGACTGTGATGAAAACACACCGCTTGTCATTGAGTTGTAGACTCTGCTCACTTATACCCAAAGTGCAAGTCTCAAAGAAATATTCCAGACAGTATTTCAAAAATCTTATCTCAGGCTTCTCTTCTTTTAAGACTGCTGCTTCTCCTGTGGCTTTGCATGGCTCAAATACTTCCCTAGCATCTGCTGATCATACACTGTCTGGCTCTGAAACAGAAGATTTGGCAACACCACAGACACCACAGGTAAAATTGCCTGTAGTTTGCTGGCCCTCAGGTTTGGGATGGCCATTCCTAAGTGAATGTTGTAGTGGGACCTCCCATAAATAGCCATATTGGGACAATGTACAGGTCAGAGCAGAAGTGAGAGTGACAGTATGTCCTATAATGATTTAGGATAGGTAAATTGCTGCCCTTATGCACTTCTGTAGCACATGAGTGTAGTAAAATAGGAAGGCTGTGGAATGAAAGGTGCAGGGTGAAAAGTGTTGACATGTTCCCCCAGGAACACACATACTTGATTTGGTTAGCACAAAATATCCCCTCTAATGACAACACAGAGGCTGTATATTTTATATTGTCATAAAATTAATTTGCTGTCTAAGCTGTGAAAGACTGCTGTCAAGCACTAGTTGAAAATGTACTGGGAGCTGAAGAAACACTGCAGTTGGCATTCAAGTATTTCCTTACAGCTGAAGATAACTTTCAATTCATGCTACTGCGGAACGTTTGACTGAAGAATTCTTGCTAAATATGTTCAGGAAAGCAGTGTGGTCTTCCCCACTGGACTTTCTAATGCCGTGTAGGAAATGTTCATGCATTTTTCTGGTGTTTCTTATTACTGTGTATATTCAGTAGACTGTACAGTATATTGAGTAGGAGTAAATCCTACATGTAGTCAACTCTACACTTGTCAAGATCGTGCTATGTTTCTATCATTTCAGACTTATTGTGTTAATGGGGATTAAACTTTGCTGTGCTGTAATGTAGGACTCTTGATTTGAATGACAGTTTTTGCTAGTGTAATGTTGGAATTCAGGTTTCTTGTGCCAGGTCCATTTCTGGTGGCTTAGTTTTTGGATGCAATAGCTTTCTCTTCCACAAGCAGCTGGAAGATTGCACAGACCTAAAAGGGGATGCATTCCCTGCTGACACTGCCCCCTCCCAGTATGTGAAGGCAGGTCTTGTCAAAGTTGTCAGAAGCTTAATATTGGGCATGTTCTGATTTAAATCAGTGAGACAGTGTCAAGACTTCACTAAACTGCTTGAGGCACTCTAAAGTTATTAGAATTATCTGATTTCAAAAGGCCAGTTGTAAAACCTGTATTGTAGGAAGGGTAATCTAAAGACAATTACTTGAAACATTTGGCCAAGTTGACTGTTTGGCACTCTTAGAACCTACCATGGTTGCTTTGGTCCCTGAAAATTCACCTGCTTCAAGCCATAGGCTATTAATGTTATAGCCTTAGCAGAATTGAGCTTTCTGCAATACTTCGTGTAACAGCCAGCATATATATGGCTTCTTTCAGGCACCAACATCACTTCCTCAGGAGACTGAGAAATATACTTCCCAGCCATTGTATCAGACAAGCTCTCGTATATCTGACCCATTGATGCCTCAAAAGATTGAAATTGCCCAGGTGAGCCATCCCCAGGGACTTGCAGGCCAAATATTAGTGATATGGTGGGACAGAGTAATATAGGTAAAGTTGATATGGTACTACTGATTGCTAAATTGTACAGAGATCCATACTAGTCCTTTAGAATTGTGATTCTCACAATGTATTTATACCTGAAACAAACACTTTTTTGCTACTTGCATAGATAAACCTTAATGCTGGCTAATATTGTATTTGGAAGACTTTTTTTTTTTTAATCTGAGCTGTAACTTATTAAATTGGAGGGAAGGGGTGGGGGGAAAAAAGTCAACTTGAAAAGCCTTCATGAGTTTTTTGGAAAGAGGCAGAAGTCACTTAATCTTACCTAGAAGGAATTACTTTCTAATAAATTGGGCCAAGCACTCCATAGTTCCTTAGTTGAGGGGAAAATACCCTAATGTGTCTGTAGTGAAATTCATACAGCGAGTGGTATGTATAGCAGTGCATAGGCACATTTCACTTAATCAGCAGAGACTGCAATAGAATTACTGATTGCTGAGGATGCACAGCAAGATTTGAAACTGTAAGCAAAAGCTATTTTGTAGCTCTGCTATGTCCAAATGTCATCCTGTAGAAACTGCTGACTTCTGATAGTCCAGGCTTTAGAGCAAATTAACTGCTTCTGTTGCTGCCTGATAACTATCAGGTGACCTTTTATTACATACTTTTGTTCTTCCCTCAGGCATCGGTTCCCCTCTCAAGTGAGCCACAGTCACCATTGCCTACTTCAAGCACCTCCATGTCACCAGTACCATCAGGGCAAACTTTTCAGTCTCCTCCAGCAAGTAGCAGCTCTGTCACAATAACAGCAGCTCCCTTTCAGGCCATGCAGACTGTAAGTATGTGACTTGACACAAATGATTCATAAGCATATCCATAACTTAATTTTAGTACTTAGATGTTGACTGTTCATAATATAGTACAGAACTTAAGTAATTTTGATCTTAATATCAAAACATCTTAGTACTTTGCTTCTCCTTTGCCTTCAGAATTTAGAACAGCTCATTGCTGAGAATAGAGATCCTCCTTTGGTCTCTGGCTAATTCAATGCCTAATATTAAGATAATTTAGTATTCTCAAGGAATTAACAGGGAGAAGTCAGATCCAAAGTAGATCAGTGTGTAGGTATGCTTCAAGGTAATTGACTATACTTATATGTAAATATCAAGTAACAGACTTCAGAGAAATGAGATCCTTAAATTCCTCTGTGTCTCTAGTGCTGTAAAATTTTCTGTAGCCTGTACTCATCTTGTTGCAGTTTACATCACTTGTATTGAGAATTTAAATCACTTGTATCCTACTGAAATTATGGGAAGCATGCCCTTTATAAGCAAGCATCTAAGTCATTATCCTGTCTAATAAAGCAGTCCCTAGTAGAGCTCTAGGGAAGACTTTACAAAGTCTACGGTATCTTTCATATCAGTGTGTCTTCAGGGCATTCACTATTACTAATGTTCTCCTGTCATCTATCAGTTTGCGGTGCAAGCCCCTTCTGACCTTGTTGGAATGAGTCTCCATGTAGTAGCTGTTCATGGGGGGGGAGGGAAGGGGGGGTGTAGAGTGAACAGTATGTGGCTTTTTTAGCTAAAATTTCTGTTTTGAAAAGTTATTATATATACCTAAACTTCATCTAGTCTAGTAGTCAGTAATAAATAGCTATTCATAATGCTTCTACTCTTGCCTTTCTGTAGTTGTAGAAATAGCTGTGTAGAACTGAGGCATGCAACTTGGATATACTTTCTGAATAAGACTAGTAGTGCTGGGAGGATCATTTTCAAAGTCTATTACTAGAATAACTAGTTAGAAGAAACTAAATGCCAATGAAGTCATTGTGGGCCATGCAAAACAGCTTGAGGGTCTCTGGTATATGCATGCTTAAAGACCACAAGAAACACAAACATTATAATCAAGTGCTGTAGTGTGTTAGCTAACAGAAAGCTAGACTAAAAATATGCCTAGCTTAGGTAGGGTAATACCGAGATTAAGTAAAATATCGTTATTGTTCTTAGGAAGCCTGGTGAAATCATTAGTTTACTAGGTTAAAATTGTTCATTTAAGTCGTACCTGAGGGGAGAATGAAAAGAGGATGAGGCCAAACACTTCTCAGTGGTGGCCAGTGATAGGATAAGGGGTAATGGAACTTTGTGTGTTTCAACTTTTACTTGTCTCCATGTGAGGAAGAACTTCTTCACTGTGGGGGTCGGGTGACAGAGCCCTAGAACAGGCTGCCCACAGAGGTTATAGAGTGTCTTGCTTTGGAGATCTTCAAAACCTACCTGGATGTTACCCTGTGCCATGTACTCTAGGTGTGCCTGTTGGAGCAGAGGGGTTGGACCTGGATGATCTCTAGAGGTCCTTTCCAACCTTAGCCATTCTGTGATTTCCTCTGTAATGTTTCTAGAGCAGCATCCTGTATTCAAGGAAACAGAGTGTTTCTGGGGACCTCTCTACAAGATAAGCATGTCATGATCTAAATACAAATCTTGCTACAAATAGTGCGCCATGTGGTTAATACTAGCTTGATTCTACTGTATTCTTCAGTCTTACTGCAGAGTGATTTTTTTTTTTTTTTTTTTCTAAGCAAACTATTATATGTTAATTTGTGCACTTGTTGGTGAGTGTCTCAGTGAATGGCAGAGTTTGGCTTGCATTCCAATACATGGATAGAGATCAAACTTCTGCTCAAACCGTAGCATATAATCTCAATACAAGCTGTCCTAGCTTTAGATAAAAAGCAGTAGGACAAGTAGCCACTGAGGGTGTAAGTGGCTTTAGCATGGAAGCAAAACATTACTAAGTAGGTTTTCTGTTGATTGCATATGGAGACTATGATTAGCCAAGCTACATCTCTAAGGTATTGGGTAATTAAGAATAAGCTCTTAAGCTTAATGATGCAGTATAAACCATTCTCCTTCCTTTCTTGTTCTCAGTTCATCCTAAGAAACAAGTCATCTTCTAGAAACTGCTCTAGGCATATGCATTTAAACCAGAATATAGAGTATTAGCAGTAGATAGACTTTACTTGGTAATATGTTAAGCATTTATCTCTTGCAGGTATTCAAAGTAAATGCACCGCTGCCTCCACGTAAAGACCAGGAAATTAAAGAGGATTCTTCATATTCTGCAGGATATAATCAGAGTTTCTCTACAGCAAGTACACAGACTCCTCCCCAGTGCCAGTTGCAGTCTTCTCATGTTGCTGAACAAACATCTCTTTCACAAGAATCTCTATCTTCAGGTGAGAAATTCTTGTGTGCATTTAAATCAGCATTTAATAATCTTGTAACCTAAAGGACCTTATTTAATTCATTGACTTATCACATGAGTTTATGGAGGTTCTGCTAATTCAGTGAAATTCTTAATTCTTGGCTTGCTTATGCAACATCTGTTAACATTAGAGTTAGACCATGCCACAGCCTAGTTGACAGTATGGTATGTCAACTTAACTTGAATAAACAACAATTTTTATATTAGCTGTACAGACAGGATTGCCTGGGTACCCAATATAGGTCATTTCCCAGCAGGAGGAGGGGAAGAAAAGGCATGCAGTGACACTTATCCAAACCAAACAAATTTGTTTGAAGCCATGATGAAATATTCACTTTGGAACTGAACTGCACTATTCAACACAACCAGACCTGCTTGTCACTCAGATATTAATACTGGGGGGATTTGTATAGTTGACAATGATTTCTAAGTCTGCCTGAAACAGATTCCAAGGTGAAAAGAAGATGGGAAATAGGAATCTGAATGCATGAAGACATCTAGTCAGTTCCAATATACTCAGATTCTCTTGTAAAGGTTGCTTAATAGGAATTACATTGGCAATGAGTTGATATTGTGTGAAGCCAGTGAGTTGTTCCAAGGTTGCCAAAGAACAAGTATAGCAGCCCAGCAGGGCTGGTTTAGCTTAGTGCTTTTCTTCATAAGACTGCAGGAGGTGATCAGTAGCCTTTTACAGCTTCTAAATAGTCTAAGTCTCCATGACTTAATCATGTTGTTCAGTAGTTGTGTTTAAATCTCAAAGGACTTCAGTTGTCTCTTGCGATTTTTTTTTTTAAGCTTCTGAATTAGTATAAAGCCTTATGCTGAAAGCATTTATGGTTACAATGTCTCTTCAGACCTAACCACATAACCACCTTGAGTGGAAAGCATTTTTTGAATGCTGCTGCATCTCTTAATTGGGATTGAATGGCCTGTTGGAGGAATATATGTCCTTAGAGCAGGCTAAACTTATATCTAGCTCTTGATAGTTGTTTGGTCATTACTCCTGGGTTTGTTTCCTTGTGCTGAAGGATATTGACACCCAGATCTAGATCATGAAAAAACACTCAGAGCTTGTTGGTAGAGCAGTACTGCTTCTCAGTGAATTTCTCATCAAATCTTATTTTTATTCTAGCTTTACCATTTTCTTGGTACTGTAAGTTGTTTTGAACCAAGCAACTAAAGCTTGTTGGATATATTAAGGGCTCAGTGACAGCTGAAGTTGTTTAGTCTTTAGTGCACTTTGTAACAATCATTCAAAACTACAAAGCAAAGGGGAGAGATCTTACTTGGAGTAACTCAGAGCAGCTTTATCCGGTTATGTTCCTAATGCTGCCTTAACTTCTAGGTGTAGTAATATACTACAGTTTTATAAACTCTAAATTTGTGTTTTTCTGTTTTGAGCAGTTAGTTATCAACCTGATGGAGCTGTTCCTGTTAGCAATGGTAGCCTTGCCTTTTATCCAGCACAGACTAATGTTATTCCCAGACCGCCTCAGCCTTACCTTAACAGTCGCGGGTCTGTTAGAGGGTCTGCCAGAGGTGGAAGATCACTGGCCAATTCCTATCGTTCTCCTGGTGGATACAAAGGTATGCTTCATACTACCTTGAAAGAAAATTCTGATGTAGTAACAACAGAACATGCCTTAACACAACATGGAATTAGATTTAGGGTTTCTATATGGATTCCTTATTTCTTATATTAATACCTGAAAAGATCTTTCCTTTGTAGGCTTTAAGTAAATTCATTTATTCATAACCTCAAACAAAGTACAGAGACTAACAGATGGAGCAACTTCATAGCTTTTTGAATTACAAAAACAGAAATTTTCATTGATAGGCTAGTAAATCACATAATTATATAGATTCTTTTACTTGTTAATTTGCGCTTCTCAACTCCTTATGTCTTCTGCCCTTTCTCTTGGTCTTTATCTTGGCTCACTAAATTCTGGGCAGGCATTTCCATGAGTCAACTTTCTTGAAGGAAGATGCTCTTGGTTCAGCACTAGTGACGTGAATAGTAGTGGCAGAAAAGGGGGTGGGAGAAGAGATTCCTAATAACTGAGAGCTTTTCAGAATTAATATCAACTGAAGAGCTTCAAGACAAGTAATGCCTAGTTGTGGTAAATCAGTTGCCATTTTTTAGTTACTGAAGTTAGGAAAGCTTAAGTAGATATTGACTTGAGCAGATATTAACTTCTCATCAGTTGTTAACTGCAGCCTACTCCACTGCAGTGTACTTGAAGAGGTATTTTATGTTATTAGGCTGGCACTGCTTAATATCTTGTAGGAATATATGCCCCCAGAAGCTTATATAGTCCTAATTATCAGCAGTTTAAGATTTTAGTTAATGGTATTAAGTTGCTTGCAGATCCATCTAGTAGCTGGGCTGAATATGGTAGTACCTAAACATCTGTAATGGCAAGATGAAGTATTAATTCCATCAAAACCATTGTTTCTTCATTTAGAAAGTTTCTGCTGCTCTGCAGTATTCCAGTAATACCAAATAGACAACTGTTAAGATCTGATATTAATACTTGTAATTCTTTAACTCTAGTGAATGTCAAGTGGGTAGTTCTGGGTAGCTACTGAAGTGCACTCTGTATTGTAGTGAAGGGCCCTGTTTTGACTTCTGAAAGAAGGAATAGATATGGAGCTATGTAACTTAACATAGCTAACTGCCAGAATGAGAATTATGGTGGTTCTGTACTTGTAACCTAGATGATTCAAAAATTTTAAATGTTCTACTTTATTTGAACAGGTTTTGATGCTTACAGAGGCTCACCTTTGATAACTAATGGCAATTATGGCCAGCTGCAATTCCCTGGTAGAGATTATCCTGGAATGCCGTATTCTCAGAGGGTAAGTATTCCCATTGTTTTGAGTAGGCTGCTTAACAAACACTGTATAGAAGATGCTGAGAGTCAAATTAAGGAATCTTGTTGAAGGCAGCAAGACAATGTAAAAGCTGTTTAGAATAGGTAAATGAGTAGTTTGGTGCAGGAAGAACTGTGACCAGTATGGCTTAATTCACAAATTGGTCATATCTAAGACCCCCTAAACCTGATTGTTGCTGCTTGTGTATTTTAATAACTATCCTTTAGCTGCTGAATTATCTTTTGAATACTGAAGGTAGAATTCAATGGTTTAATTGTATTCCTGTGCATAAAGTCTTGGCAAGTCTTAGGTGTCATTGAAATGAGTTTTTATACTTCTCTGCAATGTGCATGCATCTTTTTCCAAAAAAAGCTAATACTAGGGAGCTCAAACTGCTGTTTCCTATCAGTTAACAGGCAACTTCCCAGCAATGGGAATTATATGGGTTGTAACATTATAATGGGAATGGGAATTATATGGGTTGTAAGAAACCTGTAATGCTTAGCTAGCTTACCCTGAGTCACCTGATAAGAGCTTAGGC
>JAUBNY010000312.1:41146-73559 GCA_032275445.1 Crypturellus soui | reverse complement strand
AATGGGAATTATATGGGTTGTAAGAAACCTGTAATGCTTAGCTAGCTTACCCTGAGTCACCTGATAAGAGCTTAGGCTATGCCACCAAATCTCTGATGTTTTGGCTTTGAAGGAGTAAAGAAGGAGTAGTTGGATATGAGAGAAGGGAAGAACTAGAAGTATCCATCTGTCTGGATACCATCCATCGTGGTATCCAGAAGATACCATGATATCTTCTGTAGTTTGGAATTTATGGGATTCTAAGAAAGTGATTCTGGCAAAAGACAAAGCTAAAGTCCATACCTTCTTCAGTATCCAAGTCCTTGAAAAGCTGTAGGCTTCAATTTTAAGAGCTGATGCAAAACACTTAAGGTGGTAATTTTCATTCCTGACAAATATGGTGGGCTCTCCCTGTGGGAGGCTGAGTCCTGATAATGTAGCATCTATCTGCAGGAAACAGTGAAATGATCATGCTGCATCAGTGAAGTGACTGGCAATACTTTGGTCATATAATACGTATCAAGTCCCACAGGAACTTGCTGCAAGTTCCTAAGGAATATTCTTACTTGCCTCAAACTGTGGAATTTTGAGGTGGCAGAGTTGACTGTTCCAATCGCTGCTTTTAGGTTTGAGTCCTAAGCCCCTTACCTCTGCAGATCTTTGGAATAGGCCTTATATCTAGCTGTGCTCCTGCAGAGACATCTGCTCTACAGATGCAGCTTGTCTCTTCTGTTTTGTTAGTGTCTTAGACTGGTTCTCTACAATGTTTTGAGTTCCTTGGATGACTTTATAGAAAATGCTGGGCTTGTGGGCTCTTGCAGAGTCCTGCTGTGTCAGTACCACCAGTTGAACACCATACATCAGTGACCAACTATTAGTTGGTTAGTGTATACTGAGACTTAGTGCTTCTGACAGTAAATGGGTATTTTGCATCAAATGGTAATACCATGGACTTCTGAGCTGTACTGATAGTGTGCATGACTAGGCCTGAGTTTCCAAGATACTGCCAACAGGACTGAAAACGGAGTTTATGGTAGTCCTAATATACCCATCAAACCTACTTACTGGTTAAGAATAGATTTACCACCTGGTGTAGAAGATGTGGAATTTTACTTCTAGCTTTGAATGGCACACCTAGATTTTTTTTTTTTCCCCCCCTTTATTTTGAGATGGAAACCTCTTGCCTACTAGAAACCACTTTAAGGTAATTCTGTTGCTGTTAGATGAATTGGTCTTGCAAGGTGTATTATTCATTTAGATTAGGATAGCTATTAAACTAGTTATCTTAACCTGTGAAGTGCATTTTGAAAAAATACTGAAATTTCAACTGTTAAGGGTTAACTCTTAGTTTTAGTATGATAAACTTGCTTGAATGGATGGGTCTTCCTGACCCCCTACTGTTGAACTTCTGTTTTACTTGTATAGATTGCTATTGCTGAATCAACTAGATTTAGACCAGAATTATGCTTTCTCAGCTATTTAAAGTCTTTCTTAAAGATAGACTTTAAGATGCCCAACTTCTAATATGTAAACATAAGTTTTGCATGTTTTTTTCCCTTGGGCAGCCTGGTACAGCGGTTAAAGTACCCATTCGATGAATAAGAAATTGCTGTATGTTAGGCCCAACAGGCTTTGGTTTTTATCCTGCAGTCAACCAGGGCTTCTAGAGTTTCAGCAGGGTTAATCTGCAGTTTCCTAACCATGTGTTCTCATACCCTTAGTCTTCTAAATATGGGAATCTGCTTATGTGCTAGTCTTTGCTCTTCACCTGAGCAGATGGAATAGACAGTTTTGCTTTGGTTTGAACACTAACAACTTCTAGCATTCATTATACTTGGACAGAAATACACACTTTGAGACTTGTACTTCTAATGTTGATTAGTGCTCTTAGTTTACAAAGGGAAAGGATTACTGTTGTGGTCCTGCTAGCCTTTAGAGGGATCGTGGCTAATCCTTTGTTCGGTGTTTCTCTCTTTATAAAAAAAACAAATGGTATATGTGCTAGGCCCTAGCGGGCAAGGGGACTGCATTTGTGCAATGCATTTTCCTTTACATGTATCTTATTGCTGAGAAGATGTGGCATTCTGTACCAATAGCTTATGTACTTGCTCACATTTTTCAGTTATGTTTTCAGAAAAGCCCTTTAATGCAGTGCACACAAGTCACCTTGAATCTTCTTCTGCAGTATGAGAATATTTCTGACTCTGCTAGCTTGATGTCTAAAGTAACAAACCTGTCATTGGCATAAAGTCTGAGTATATCCTGATCTAGTATAGCCAGAAAATGTTTCACAGGAAACAAGACAAATTGTCTCTTGTAAAGAACAACTGTTAAGTTAGCTAATATATTAGCTAACTAATTAGCTAATGTTACCTAAATATTAGCTTGAGAAACCTAATCTGGAGAGAGAACCACCTTGCTCTATCATGTCTGTCAAGTTGTGACATGTCTGTCAAGTCTCAGGACAAGACAGTCCTGAGAAGCAGTAGATATTTCATATAGTCTTGGCTGTCTATATTTTAAGTATCTTTCAAATAGACATTTTCAAGCTTCTGCCTTGCTGTGTTTAACAATGTGTAATGTGCTCCTGTTGGGACTGTTTTCTATAGGGTGTTCAAGCTTCTTTGATCTGCTGATGACTTAAACACCTGGTTTTAGGTTCAGGCTAATCTGTAAGCTTTTGAATCACGTGCATAATTTAAAAGTGAGAGCAAAGGGGTAAGAGCCTGGTTCCTGGTGGATCTTGAAGTGTATTCCTCTATATAAATTCATAACTTGGAACAGGCCTGAGATGTAAGACACTATTAAAGCAGCTGAACTGAGGAAACAATTAAATTGACTTGCACCTGCCAGTGTCTGAATAGCTCTTTAATATCACAAACAATTGTAAAGTGTTTTCTGTAAATAAATGCTTTACATCCTAATTCTTAATCATCTTCTATTTAAGAGTTTGAATGAGAACATACTGTTTATTTGGTAACCATTTGTTTGCAATTTACTTATAGCTATATGTTAATATTTTTGTTCTAGGATGTTAATTACCAGCAGTGCTATAAGCGAGGTGGAATAACTAGTGGTCCTCGAGCAAATTCCAGAGGTAAGGTTAACATCAGTTTCCCAGATATTCAGGCATGTGCTTGGGGGTAGCAGATGCTCAGGTTTTATTTGTATAGTGACAAGAACAGTGTAGTATCACTGCTACCAAACATGTCAAGCTTAATACAGAGTAAACTGAGGAAGGTACACATTTGAGGACTGTTCTTAAAATGTCAGTGTATTATAGCAGCAAATTTGACCTGACTCTTCTCAGTCTGGCAATTCCCAGGTTAGTCCTCTGACAAATGGTGCCTTCCTTAGTGTGTCAGGAATAAACTGACTAGAAAGTATATACAGGGTATTGTCAATGTTGCTTTTGGCTTCTTAAAAGTGGTAATTATTTGGTCTTCCAGAAATGACTTATTTCTAGTTAGATATTAGCATGTACTTTTTATAGTAATATATGCAAGTAGCAGATCCTGTTGCTAGCAACAGTTTTATCCTGTCATATATTTATGGTCATTGGTCAAACTATAGTCACTCTTGATTGAGTGAAAGTGCAATGAATATAAATCGGCTTCAAAATCTTGTTCTCAGGCTTCCTTTGACAACTTATGGCATTTGCAAGACCATAAAGCAATTGTTGTATGGCTGCTGTTTATCTTAATAGGTCTGCAGATTTAAGGTTATCCTTCTATTACAAGACTTATTTACCATTGCTGCTGATCTCTAACAGCAGGGTGGAGTGATTCCTCTCAAGTGAGCAGCCCAGAACGAGACAATGAGACCTTTAACAGTGGGGACTCTGGCCAGGGGGACTCCCGCAGCATTACCCCTGTGGATATGCCTGTGACAAGCCAAGCTGCCACCATCCTACCTGTGCACGTCTATCCCCTCCCCCAGCAGATGAGAGTTGCCTTTTCTGCTGCTAGAACATCTAACTTGGCCCCTGGGACTCTAGACCAGCCTATTGTGTTTGATCTGCTGTTGAACAACCTTGGAGAAACTTTTGATATCCAGCTTGGTAGGTTCAATTGTCCAGTGAATGGTACTTATGTCTTCATCTTCCACATGCTGAAGCTGGCTGTAAACGTTCCCCTATATGTGAACCTCATGAAGAATGAAGAGGTCCTAGTGTCAGCATACGCAAACGATGGGGCTCCTGATCATGAAACAGCCAGTAACCATGCAGTCCTGCAGCTGTTTCAGGGAGACCAGATCTGGTTGCGTCTGCACCGGGGAGCCATCTATGGAAGTAGCTGGAAATATTCTACCTTTTCGGGATACCTCCTTTATCAGGACTGAAATCCAGTGCAATGTTTACAGAAAAGCTGCTCCAAACACCTTGGTGGAGGGGGGTGGGACTAGCTTTGCACTTATTACTGACTTTATAGAAGATATGTGGTTCCATTATTGGGGGAAATGATGGTTCTATTGTGCAAGGTGAAATCATGGAGTTGGGGTACTGAATCAGCACTAATTTGGCACTTTATCAGTTGTGATGTAGCCTTGCTAGTAAAGCTGTGAATGTATATTGTTTGCACTTACCCTAAACTGTATTAATGTCCAGCTTACTACACTATTGATTGCCTCAAGTATGGGCTATTCACAATGCCTTGTTGTGCCTCAATAAAACAAGTTAATATGCATTTTAGTATTAATCTTGCTAGTTGTCTTTATTTGAAAAATAATATATCACAAGAAATTGAGTCAAACTTGTTGTGGGGCATGCATGCATTTCTTTATAGAACCTAGTCATAAGTTTCATTACTCTAGGGTAAATGGTATAATTAAAGTGAGGCTACTCTTGTTGTTTGGTTCTTTTTTTGAAGCTTTCAAGTGTTTCTTCATCAAAATAAGTTGAATTTATCGGCTTCATTTTTATCTGCTAGTCAAGAAATTAGGGATACACTGGATTTAATTAGGAGTACCAATTTTAAATACCTATCTTGTGAAGCTTAAATCTAACTCGTGATTATCAAATTGACTTCTCTTCAGTTGTGTAACTTGAAATTCTTATACTTCCAACCAGTTACTCTAGGACTAGCTCCCACTGTTCACTATGCAGATCTCATTCTGATGTAATGCTTCACTGGTAAAACTGACTTCTGTGAATCACATGTCATGAAGCCTTATGGAGGGGCAGAAGCCATGCAACTTGTGTTATAACCTGATTACAACTGCTGAAGAACTATGTAGGTGTGGTTGAAGCCCTCTGCTCAAGTACTTCAGCACTCTGTAGCATGTGTGTTCATGAAATCCTTTTCTTAAAGGTTGTGATTGGTCTTTAGTGATCTCATGACCTTTCTGTCCATATAACTGAGAAGTTCTTACTATGAATGTCCTAGTTTAAGCTGTTTTTTTTTTTTATAAAGCTTTACAGTGCTTAAAAGGGGTGTGAAGTGGTAAGAGGGCTGTAGATCACTAGCTCTGTCTACCTTTAAAATTTTACCAGTATAAGGGCCATGTGTCAGTGCACTTAGTGAGAGCTTACTAATGTAAAGGTCTGACCAGTACATCCAAGGATAAACTACAACTACTCACGCTTAAAAGCAGCTTAGCTATTTAGAAAAGTGAGATGGAATTAAAGCTCCTCTTCACTGGTAACATGTTTTACAACTTAAAACAATTTACCCTTGCTACCATACAGATGTCAAAGCAAGCTTTCTGGCATAACTTCCTAAAGATGTTGCCACTAAGCTCTTGATTTTATTCCAAGCTTAGATTTCTTTCATAGTGATGCTTTTGGAGGTTGATCATACTAGAACCATGTTTTGACTTGTTTGGCAAAATGACAGGGGAAGCTTGGTATAAACCATTTGCGGCCTAGAATTTTGCCACTCCAGAGGAAAGGTTGAGATTTAACCATCATGTAATAAACCTATATTCTGTATTTTTCAAGATGCTAATTTTGTCTTCAAATACTGATATTAAGAAATCTCAAAAGGAAAAAAAGGGTCAGAGTATAATTCAATACTTAGTTAGGGTCTCTTCCTAAGCTTTTCCTAGATTTCAGGTCAACTCATTACTTAGTATGAGAATCTACCACCTTCCTCTATTAATAAGTGCTAGGTTACTGCAGTGATGGGATAAAGAAGCTTAGTTTGCAATAGCTACACATCTGCAACTTGATTTTGAGCACTTTGCAGTACTGATGACTACCTGTCTATTTTGTTCATCTGCCATCTGCATAGGCAGTAGTCAATTAGTGAGCTGTATTATGCATACCAAGACTGTCCCTTACACTTACAACTATGTGAGCTCCAGTTCTTCATTTGGTATGGCTTTTATCATTCCTGTGTCAGTATCTTGAATTTCTTCAATTGAGAATGATTACCTCTAAACTTTGTTCAATAGGCTTGGCTGTGGGATGTCTTTAACATGGTTACTATGTTTTCATGGGACTTGTATGCTGCTTTGTACTGCTTCAGTTTAATCAGTCTTGACAACTGCTGACCCAACTGCTGGTGACTGTTGACCCATACAGTGATCGTTTGTTTGACTTGATCTTATTTCTCACTGATGTATGTAGCGAAGCTCTTGTGTGTCTCTACCTTATACCCTTTTAAGATAAGGAAAATATCTTGGGTTCAGAAATCTGGTTTGTCCACTCGTATAAGATGGTCATTTAAATTCCAAACAGGAGTACATTCTAGCAGCAAGAAGAATGAATATATGAAACAAATGGAATTGTTGCATCATGCTTTGAGAGCAAGCTTGACTATAAATCATGTAATTCTTCAACAACTGTGCAGGCATATAAGCTACAGTACCAGCTACCTTAAAAAAAAAAAAAAAACCTCTTGTTTTTTCTACTATATTTGTCATTTAAAAAAATCTCTACAACTTGAATCTGTTGTCTTGTAGCTGAAAAGATCTATTTTACACTAGAGAATTTTCATGCTTCCTTAGCTGATACCATGCTCTTTGTTTAAAATTTTAGTTCTTTGCTATGCTCTTTGTTTAAAATACTTGACATTATCAAAGAAAGCACTATTCAGTTCTTCAGTTCAATAACTAGCCAAAATCTGCTGATAAAGATTTGGTATCCTGATGTCCAAAATACATAAAAATATGACTTCTTATGATTTTATGTAGTGCTACATAATGGAAGGTATGCATTTACCCTGACTCTTTATATTCCAAGGTTAAGTACATACTTGAAAGCTCCTCAAAGTACTCTAGAATATTCCATTATTTTCAACTGTCATGGTTTCAGTCACCTGAGTATCTCGACTAAAAGCTTAGATCCATATTCTACTTCTGGGAGAAGGATTTAACAGCATTTTAAAAGGTGAGTTTCAAAATTTGGAAATACTAAAGTAGCATTGGATGTGTTTTGAACTTCATGTAAATACTGTCCACCAATACTTTTTTCTTTAGTCCTTCAGTCAGCTTCCTTGAATTGTTGTTCTAGTAACATGGCTTAACTATGGTGGAGCAATCATCAGATCAGATGAAAACCCACAAAGTGGTATCCCAATACTGCTCATTTCCTATTGCCATCTTTATTATGGAAATCTGATACAATCTAAATTCTATCCAGTTTAATTGGATTAGTCTACAGGTATTCAAGATGAGGAACTACCATGAGACTTTGATTTGGATTTAGTGAATGTCTGTTTTTCCTTTTGTGAGTTTAGTGATGTACTGGAACCACTCTAGAAGGGTTTCTTGTAGCTTTCCAGATGGTAGTGGATTTGTGACTTTTCTTTTTTCCCCTCCTTTTTCCCAGGTCGTGGAGGTGTGAGCTACGAATGACCTACCAAAACTCTCACAGCTAACTAAGGAGCTAAGGAAATCCCCATCCTCTGTGCTAGACTGGGACCACAGAGAACTTCACTGTTATGCTGTAGCTGTTCAGTTCATTTACCTTTTTCTCTTTGCCTAGTAGAAAACATCTACAGTTGCTCTGACAAAATGACTGGAGGGAAGACTGCTTCTGAATTCTGACTCTGATCTAAGCTTTGAAGCTGTAGGTCTGGCATATGTCTGCTTCAGATCATCCTTGTCTCTGTGTCAAATTTATACAAGTCTCTTGAGGAAAGCAAGTACTAGAGTTGCACTGAGGTTTGTGTATTCTAATTTCAGAAATGGTCTTGTGATGTACTGTAACAAGATAAAAATGGCTTCTATCTAAGCACTTGTTGAGAAGTCTCTGATTAACTTGTTTTTGTATGATCTTTCTCCCAACTTAATCCCATTAAAGAGAAAAAGCTTATTAATTTTTATTTGCTGTCTGGAGGTCTCTGTGTTTTGTTGTATTTGGAAAAAAAATATCATGAAATACTGATTTGGATGGAAAATATTAGTTCGCCGTGCTTTGGACTCTTTAGGTCTTTCTGTAGTTAATTGGAATGAAGGCTTTGTTCTAAGTACAAAAGTACAGAGGATATTGCTTTCTGTGATTTGTTCACTTCAGTGCAATAAGCAACCCTATATTGAACACAGTGGATTATTTTTAGAGTACCTCACGCAAAGGATCATTTTGTATTTTCTCATGCTTTTCTTCCATGAGAATCTTTTTTTTAGGTACAATTTACAATAGGATGCTTTACCTGAAGGAACTCAGTTGGCTGGATAGCAGGACAGTTTTTTAAAACCATGATATCAATACCAATAAAAGTTGCTGTTCTTAGTCACAAAGGTAGAGCTTGCGCAGTAGCTCTGCATTTTGAATTGCTGAAAGTATTTGTATTTCACAAGCTCGAGGAATTTTGTGCTTAGTCCATCAACTTCTAAGGATTATGTGCAACATACCCAAACATAAGCAACCAAAAACTAAAGGTACATTAGTTATTCTCATGCAGCCACATTCAGTATTGTTACCTGGACAAGCCTGGATGCTGAGGGCATCCGACACAGGAACAACTATAGAATATTTACTAATTTTCAAAAGCAGGATGAAGGCTGCAGTTAAACATTCCAAAGTCTGGATGTGAGATGTGAGGTTGGTGTCTACTGCTGGTGTCTGATGATTGCTGCCTACTGTGTTGCCTTGGAACTTTGCTCCCTAAGGGGAGACAGAGAAAATATTTGGAAAATAAATTAAAATCTTACTTGCCTGAAAAAAATGGAGGTTGGCAGAGTACTTGGGGAGTGGGTGTCCTACTTGACTTGTGCCTAATGCTCTTAAGGCCTGCTGGGCTGTTGCCGGGACTGGATACTGCCCCTTGATCTGTGCTGGTATGGCCCCTCTTCTTTTATTACCTTTATATTGTTTGTCTTGCCTTCTTCTATGAACCATTGTCCTAGTTGAAGTGTTGTAACTGTGGTCCTACTTTTCAGTCTTTCATGTACATAACGAACATAGGAAGAGGGAGATTAAGGTAAAAGAATTCCTAGTCTGATTTAAAGTATTTTGGATCTCATTGACAATGGCCAAAAGTTAATTATTAATTATACTCAACAATCTAGCTCTGCATCTCCGTGCTAGGTAGCAGCGATATAAATTTAACTTATCTAAAGGTGAGGAACATTCTCTTCAGTTTGGCTGTATGTCAGGGCTTGCATTGAACTAGAACTCTCTAGCTCAGGCAAAAACAAACAAGCAAAGAGCATTTGTGCAGTTGCGCTGAATCAATTTATGTGCATAGTGGTAATAAATTCTAGCTTTAGGAAATTCCAGATTTGTAATTGCTTTAACCACTTCAATGCACTTCACTTTCCTCAGATGCGTAAAGAAGAGAACTGCATAAATGCATTCCACTCCTGATGTTTCAATGATACCTACTTTTGTGGCCTGTACTTCACTCCATGAATTCAAGAGACAATCATGTGGCCACAAAGCATGCCTGGGTTTGGTGGTGGTGAGCCACCAGTGATGATGGTTAGCCAATCTTTTGTATGGAAAAAAACACTAAAAGATTTTTTTCTTCTGAGGCTGTATACGGTTGCTGACAATAGGGGAATGCAGAAATTTGGGTATCTAGTACTCCTTTCTCTGTAGGATCTGGAATGGTAAAGTTAGCAGTTTCTGCTTCCTATCCTTCAACCTGTCCTAGAATGACTGCTGCTTTGCATATACCTGTATAGTTGGGACCAGATAGATGGTTCTAGCCTTAGCTTCTTGGCCACCTCAATCTTTGCCTAGCTAACCACTTACTTACCACATAATCTGTACTTCCTAAAGAGGATTAGAGATCTCTCTTTCCCTCCATCTCTATTCTTCCATCGGGGTGACTCCAGTTCCCTCCTGCACACAGTTCTGCAAAGCCCTTTTCACCCTTCCCTTACCAGAGCTTCCTGCAATTCCGTATTTGCTCCAAAATTGTTGTATTGGAGGGTTTTTAAATCCTTGGGCTCCCTTATCTTCCCCCCCCCTCTTTTTTTTCTCATATTTTTCTTTCCCTCATACTTATGCCTATGCAACTTGGATTTTATTTATCTATTCTTGGTTTCTTTGGATCTTTCTTGCTCCTTTCATGTTGGGTCTTACCTCAGCAGCAGTATTAGGCAGAAATAGATCTTCTAGTTGCCAGGGAAATCTGTAGAGATTCTGACCTCAGACTTCTTAATTTCTCAAACCAGCAAAACATGAATTTTTTAAAAAGACATTCTAATTTGGTTCTGGGTCTGTTACTGTCTGTTTCATTCTGAAGTTCTTGATGTTAATAAAAATCTTTCAATTAAGGACTGAACGTATCCTTATTAGAATATTATAGTGTGTCATGTCTGTTTCTTCATGTTTCGCACAGAGATACATTAGACATGCATCAAAAACACTGCAAAGATAGACTAAAACACTTGCAATAATGTTATCCACAACTCTATTACTGATAATGTATTAAAAAGGCAATAATAAGAGTTACTGAGCTGGATATGACTCTCTGGAGACTTATTGACATTGGCTTTGGGGTGGCTGTGTGCACACAAAAATAATGAGTCTTAAAAGTAAAATCTTTGGTGTTGAATGTGGTGTATTAAAAAGTATACTTTTAATGTGAATTCTAAGCCCAAGAAAAAATTGCAAAGTATTTAAAAAAAAAAAAAAAAAAGGTCCAAAAAAACCTTTTGGGCATATTCTCATTTTTTTATTAATAAGTTTAAGGTTACCATCTCCACAAGACTAAGGAATAAATTTTATTGTGTTTGATTTTTTGTACCACAGATTTATACGTAGAATAAAACGGAAAGAGAATAAAGCAGAGCTGCTTTAAAACTGTCTTAACATGCTAATTTTGGAAGTAAAAGTATAGATATAACATTAAAAATAACTTAAAATAATTAGTTGTTTTTAGTCAGATAAATGAATTAAGATATTTAAAGTGGGTGTTTTTCACTGGAGTGGTCTTGTTTTATTTACGAACTTTTGCTTGAGCCAAAAATAGCAAAATGGTGAAGAATTAGTTAGCAATACATGCATTTTACACTCATGCTGTTTTTAAACTTGGTATCATTTCAAGATTTACTGATGATGCTCTCTCCCTGGTTCGTAGAAGAAACAAGAAAAGTGAATAGAAATACTCGAGAAAGACTATTTCTTGCAGCATATTCTAGGAGCTGCGCTAAGGGAGAACAGAAAAGTGAAGTTTTGGGCATAACCCGTTTTCTGTGCCGCTTCAAAATGTGAAGAAAAGCCCAAGGGAGCGAATACTGGGTAGGTGCGATGCATTTTTACAGCGAGACTGTTGCTCGAGCTTAGGCGAACCTAGTTGTTGGGGAGCAAAACCTTCTGTCGGAAATCATTATGGTACTGGGATGTTTTGTCGCTTCTCTTGTAATTTAGGTGCTCGAGTTGCTCAGCGGCAGTCGGGATGTTTTGGCAAACCCTGTCCGCCCTGTTCAAGCCCCAGTCCGCGGATGAAGTGGTAGGGAAAATGAGGTGCGCGCCCACGGCTGCGAGCAGTGTCCTTCGGGACAGCCACGGCTGCGGGGAGCACTGCTGCTCTGGGCTGCTGCTTGCCGAACCAAGCAGCCACGAGTCACGCACCGAGATAACACAGCGAGGCACACGGGTAGCGCAGGCACGCGGCGAGCAGCAAAAAAAAAGAGCGTTTGCTTCTGTGGGTACACGCTGGCAGAGAGCAAGGGGGCGCAGAAACGCCTCCGTAGAGACCGCGTCTGCGGTTCATACACACACACACACATCTATATATATAATTATTACTTTTTTCCGTACGACAACATGGCGCCCCACTCGGTCGCCTGACAAGCAGAAGGCGGCGCCGCGGCCGTAAAGCAGCGCCCGCTTCCCGAGAGCCGGCTGTCGCAAACCGGTGAATGGCTGTGGAGCGCGAGCGGGGGGGTGGGGAGCGGGAGCCTGCGATTGTGGCACGGGGGGGCAGCGGCGGCTCCTCTTCCTCCTCCTCCGCCGCTGCCGCCGCCTCCTCCCGGCGCGGCAGGCGCGGGGCGGCAGCGGGGCGCGATGGATCCCAACAGGATCATCCAGGCGCTCAAGGGCACCATAGACCCCAAGCTGCGCATCGCAGCCGAGAACGAGCTCAACCAGGTGAGCGGCCGCCTGCCCGGCATCCGGGGCCGGCGCGCGGCGCCAGGCCCTGCCCCCGCGCCGCGCCGGGGCCGCCCGGGCGGGCTGCAACGGGGCTGCCCGGCCCGGCCGCAGGGGCGGGCGGCGACCCCCCTCCTCCGCCCGCGCGGCACCGCCGCGGCCCGCGTCGCGCGTGGGGGGCGGGGAGGGAGCGGCCGTTGGAGCCGTTAGCCGCCCCGCGCAGCCTGTAGCGGCCGTTAAAGCCGTTAACTGCCCCGCGCCACGCCGGCTGTCAGCGGCTCCGCGGGTCAGGTCCCAGAGCCGCGGGTCTGCTGCATCGGATCGCGAGGTGCCGCTGAGATACGCGGGTTTTTTTTTTTTTTTCCCCTTTTTCCTCTTCTTTCTCCCCGCCTTTTTTCCTTTGGGTGACACATCACAAGGTCCCGCGGCTGTTACCGCAGTGTTTGCGCCCCATCAAGACGGTGGCCGAAGTCTCGAGAGTAAAAAGTTCCCTTGCACGGCAGTAATAATGCTTTAGCGCTGACAATTGCATGCAATGGGTGATAGACCATATTAGGGAGGAAAAAAAAAAAAAAGACAAACCAAACAAAAAACTCGCAAACAAACAAAAACTGATTTTTGGACTTTGCTGATGTGTTAACGATTGGCCTGGACTCGCTGTATTACTCAGGGGCTGAGTTAGTGCTACTTGAGATTTGCCATCCCGGTTTAATTTTCAATTCACAGGCAACTTTAAGACTCCCTGTGAATTGCCTTTGGCTAATCCTTCCTTTAGCAGTTGGCTAAATGGATGGATTTAAGTGCTGGGCATTTAGAATGCTCTAGGGAATAACTAGATGAACGTGCAAACCCTTTTTTTTTTTTTTTTTTTCCTTTCTTTTTCTGTATTTGGCATAATTACTTTAAAAAATCTCATTACAAAAAAAATCGGTATTTATTTTTAGCATTAAGAATTCAGGGAGGAATTAAAAATAAATTAATCCGTCAGCAGCCTGTTGCACAGGACCAAAGCTACAACAATAAACTGTTGCATGTTTGGCAGGCTCAGAACAAAGCAGCAGCTGTCCAGATTGCTGGGTTGCACTCCTAATGTTGTCACTTTATCATCGCAAATAAATATGATAAAGCTCCAGAAAAGTTTGGAAGAGATCACAATATCTACAATATTCTAAAGCCACGTGGTAGATAATGCCATCCTTGTGGAAAATCCGAAGTTTAGTTTCAAGATTACAAACATTTTTATTGGGAACATCTTGAAATGGAGATTTTTATTTAAAATAGTTGATGCATTTTCTGTTCTCTAATGATCATAAAAGATGAGTCTTCAAATTAAGACATAGCTATTGTTGTAGATGCTTCCTGTTACCAGAGGGAATGCGATATGTCCAACTGATACAATGCATCACTATGCAAAACTCTTTGTGAGGAAGGTCACTAATGCGGGCCCTTGGCATCTTCCAGTGCTTTTGAAGTAAAACTTCAAAGTGTGTCAGGCTTCCATGTATCTCATGATAGTGTTGACATGTAACTGTTCCTGCAGTTACCGGAATCCAGATACTGTTCAAAATTTTACATTAAACAAAACCAACAAAAAATAAAAGCAAAAAAATCAGAGCTTGACGTGGTAGTGCAAGACTTGTCCAAACAAAAGAGAGAGTCACCTTATTCTATACAATAGCTAAAGTGATGCTGCTCATGGTACATAGTGAAGAGTGTTGAGGTGAAGCTTGTGTTCGTCCATATGCAGGGTGCACTTGCTTTCAGTTTTGAATCCAGTTTGTGTCTGGATCCCCCACACTGTGCAGAACCTCCTGGTACTAATATCTATGTGGACAGCTCATTGCTTGAACCAAAACAGAGAGTCCTCTAGTGTCACTCTTGCACTAGTCCTGACTCTCTAATACAGTTGCAGTGTTGAACTCTGCTGAATGGAGTTAAAGTGAGTGAAAACTTGCCTACCTCTAAAAAGTCACCAGCATGTCTGAAAATAGTGATTGTTCTGTTTTGTATGTTTATGCACCAACTAAACTGATGAAGTTGCTGTTTATCTCCTGGGTTATCATCCCACTGCATTCAGAAATGGAGTGAAGATTCAATTTAAAAATTGCTGTTGTTTTGCCTGTATTATTTTTATTGGAAGGTTGTTTATGAACTTTCTTCCTCCTTTAGTTAGAAATGAATGTCATTTTCCAACCTAAATTAATTTGTGGCCCATTCATGTCTATTTGTGCCAATTATCCCTCTTACCTAGAGGAGGTTTCTTTGGTCCTTGATGCCCACTCTAACATATTAGCACAGTAAACTGGACCCAACCAGTCTGTATCTTCCTAGCTTCATAAATGATGTGTCCTTTGCCGTATCATAAAATTGGATTTATAAAAACTAATTATATGACATCACAAACCTGCTGTGCACTTGTTTCCCTTTGAATTAGTCATTCTTGTGCAAATCTGGTCCTTTAATGTCCATAGCATTCTAGGTAGCTTCACGCTCGATGCCACTGATGCCTCATTTGATAAATGTGTTTTTAGCATGTATGTTCTTCATGTTGAAGGTCTATATATCTGTTATCTGCTAATATCTCTAGGTCCATTTTCCTGTGGCTGTTCCTCACTAACAAACTTCTAGCTTTTAGTAGGAATCCCTATTAGTCCTCGAGTGGATGAACTTGTACTTTGTCATATTATTCCATTCCATTTCTGTTGCTCTAGTTCTAAAGATGACTCAGTTCTTGGTAGGATTTTTCGAATCTTTCCTCACTAGTGGTGCCTGCAGCTTTTGTGTCATCAGACAACATCATTTCTCAGTGACCTAAACACAGGTGCAAGTGTGGGATTGATCTGAAATACAAATCTTGGCAAACTTCACTAGTACTTTCCTGTCAGATCAGTAATCTCTCTTACATGACCACTGTCATTTCCTTGTTAGCCTGTTGTTTTTCTAAATCTACCCCTCTTTCCATCTCCCTTTCTTTCTTTTTTTTTTCCAGTTCTGTCTCATTACAGTTGGTCTGCAGTATAGGAACATATTTATCAGTCACACTGTACTTACTAGAGCAGTCAATTATCATGTTAAAGAAAGATACTGGATTTCTATATACCTGCTTGCCTATAAAGCCTTTGATATCTCTGACTTATAGACTTGAGTGTTTTTTGTTGTTTAAAAAGCATTTTTTTTATTGTTGCTTCTGTTGCTTCTGTTCATCAGTTCTTGGAATATAGTGGAGGGTTTTTGTCTAAGTATATGAACATACTAAGTCACCTCTGACTAATTCCAGTTCAGATAGGATCACCATTATAATTTTTGTATGTTAATCCTCACTGTCTTGGCCTGCTGTCATAGATCTCTTTGGCCAGTGATGAAGGAGACAGTGGGAACACAATGGCAGAAATACAGATATTTGTGCTAACATTGAGAAGAGGTTGCAGAATTTGGCTTTGACAGGAACTGGCAAGCAGTGCTTGGGGAAAATAAAATGTTATGAGATTGCACGAACACAGAAGAATCCAGAATAAAATTAGATATCTTCAATTTCTTCCATATCTTTGCTAAACTGAATATCATAGTAGTCAGGAATCTTAAGGCCACTATAGAAAAGTTAATAAGCATGTTATCAAGAGGAAGGAATCTCAGATATTTCCGCTTAAGACAAATCTGATGAGGAGACTGACTTGCATTTTAGAAATTTGGTGAAAAGCAGAGTTTATTTGAGACTGGGGGAGTTTTGAAGCAGAATGCACGGAGGGAGTAAGCTCAGGTAATTATCTTATGCATGTGTGGAAACGCTGTGTGCTTCCCTCTGTTCCCCCCCGCCAAAAAGAAAATGATTGGTGTGTAGGCAAGGAAAGAAGGAAGTGTCTTCTGAAGTACTAGCTAATTTTAACAACCTGTCTATAGCTGCTAATGTTAAAAACAGGAGGGAATTCTATTAGCAGCTGCAAAAATATTCCCAAGTGTAAAAAAGACCAATAGAGTTTATAAGTAACATATTTTCAGCAAGCAAAAAATAAAGCTTAGTAAAACAGATAATAGAACATTCAACTCAAGTGCATGAAAGCCTTAAAATAAATTTTGCGAGCAGTTAATTGCCTAGACATTCAGGCTACGTTCTTTTCCCTGTGAATTTATCTTTATAAACAAAAATGCAGTACCTTGATTTTTTACTTCAAGAGCTGAAAAGCCGTTTTTTTAAGTGCCATATTGGATTCAGAAGTTAAAAAGGAGATGTTCACTGCTGAGAGAGAAACATGGTCTTGACGAGGCTTGAAGAACTGGATAGAAGCCTCCCTTTTTGTTACTGTTACTCAGCAGAGGAAGAATCACCCTCCTGTGCCATTCTGTGGTCAGCCCCAGTGGCTGCTATTGCGACAGTGGGAACATTACTGACAAATGTGCCTACTGAATATCTGCTAGCTTTAGGTTTTTGGTACTGCAACAAACAAGATGCAAGAATAACACTTAGTGAAATAAATTCAGTAGCATATAATGAATGATATCTTGAAAGCCACATTGACATGTTATCTTTGAAAAAGTATTTGCTGTAGAGGGATCTATTTGGGGAGCTATTTGATCCATTTTTATGTATTTTTTCTTGTTTATCTCTCCTTGTGCCCTTTGCACGTAATGGTGTTCATCTTGCTGTTTTTCAGTGACCCATCTGAGGCCTTCTTGGATGGCATCTATTGTATGTGAGATCAAATGGAAGAGGAAATAGGCACAAAAGGATGAGGCTTGAAGAGGGCACCTGTGATGCTGAGGAATGGAAGAGAAGCATGTTAGACCAAAGGCAAAAGGACAAGCAGAGTGCAGGGAAACACAGAGCCCCAGTATACAGATCCTGAGGCAGTGAACGCAGGTGGGATAGGATACCTGGGGACATAGGCATTTCCTTGGGCACTGCTTTAACTATACCCAGTGTGCTTATCTGTGTGCCTCTTCCAGCTTAGCTACTACCTTCAGACATTGCTGTATCCCTTTCTCTTAGTTCCCATGGAAATTAAATGCTATTTTTTTAAAAAAAGTATAATTGCTTTCATCTGTGATTCATGCAAGAGTATTTGGTATGTGTTTTAAACAGCTTAAAATAACTGCTGTTCTTTAAAAATCTGTTTTTCAGAGCTTACTTTTCGCTTTTTTTATCTTTTCCTTCAAAACAAATATGCCCCCACTGATCAGAACATTCATAGAAAGTTTTACCAAATGGTTAAAATATAAAGGTGAGACAAATAGCTTTGTTCAGCAGCTCATGCAAAGCAGGGCACTGCTGGATAAACAGGTTGCCGGAGTTGGGCTGAAGGTCTTTTTCAGACATGTGGTGCCTCACTGTGGTTCCCGTGCACATCTCTTGGAAATAGCAGCTTTCCATCCTCCCTTTGTGGAACCAGTGATGCTCCTGTTCTCATTTGTAAATACTATGTGCGTTGTCACGTGCAGCTGTAGAAATGCAAATAACTGCCTTGGTCCAACTCTGAGATCTCTTTAATTGTCTTTCCAGTTTACACGATGCCCAACTGATAGTTGTTCTGCACCTGCTCATAGGGTACTTACAGCTGTAGTTGCTACTGCGCAGGTGCCTGTTAAATGGTTTCAAGCAAGGGAAGAGAAGGGAAGGATAAATCCCAAGTTGACAATTAGCATGACAACTAACTCAGTGAGAATGTGCTGCTATGGGAAAAATGTTGCTGCACGCAGCTTTTCAAAAAGTCCTCTGTTCTGAAAATTGCAAGCAGCGGAGAGTTTTCCTGCCTGGGTTGGTGTTGCAGAAGTGAGCGTTGTGCTACCCCAGCTTCACAAATACGAGAGAATTGGGTGTCTTGGTTCTGAAATGGGCTCATAAACTCTCATCTCGGCAATTTTCATGTGCCCAGTAATAGTATTTTGTGAAAATGTGAACTACAGGATGAATGAGGAAGCTGGGGCGTTGTTAAAAATCGTAATGTAAAAGTAAAGATAATAGTGTGTGATAGAAGGATTTGGCGGGAACTCAATACTGTGCTCATGCAGTCTTGCTTGGTGTGCTAATGTTTCAGATCTGTTCTGTTCCGCAGCCCTTCTCACAGCATGCTGGTAGAAACGGGTCTTCCTCTGAGATGCTGCTCATCTTCTGTATGATGTGTCTTTTTTTGCAGCAGGCCCCCGCTGAGAAGATGAACTGTGCAGGCCAAATAACCATATGTGTGTATATCCTGGAAAAAATTCACGGATAGCAGTCATGTGCCAGCACAAGTGGTAGCAATAAAGCACCCTGGAGTAACTGTGGTTTTAATGCAGATTCAGTAAAAGCTGTTTGTGTAGAGAAAGGGGAATAATTTGCACTGCTGGCACTCTGTTTACCCTGAGTGCAATACTGGTAGGTTTATTGCAGAAGAAATAAAAAAAAAAAAGTGCATTCATAATTAATGCAATTACGGCAGTAAAAGCTGTGTGCAGATTGGGTCTGAAAACGGCATGTTGGCAGCATTTCAAAGAAAAGAGACAGTACTTTCCTTAAATCTCTGGAAGCTGCATGGAGTGCTAGTGCCTGCTAGGGTGCATCTCATAGCCTTGGGCTAGAATGTGTCAAGGCTGTAGAGATTTTCCTGTAAAGGTTGAGGGTCATTCTTTGGACTCCAGTATACTCGATTAAAAGATGGTCTTTGCAGTCCAGTACGCTTCAACCACATGTTTTTGAAGCTGGTATTTCAGTGCCTCAATAGATAAATGGAGATCTTGTGCTTTCAGTTAAAAGTTTTATTTTTAGCAGTGCTTATGAGCAACTCAGTTTTAACAAGAAGGGAATTGCAGGAGAGGATGCTTTTGATCTGCTACTGCTGCTTTTTTCTGAGATCTCAAATTGCTCTGTAAAAGTCAAATGAACACAAAGTAGGTTAGGATTATGCTCTTGTTACAATGTGTAAAAAGGGGGCCAGAAAATTAAGTGATTTGACAAAATTATTGAGTGACAGAGTTGTGATGCAGCTGTTACATTCATGGCATCATGAAAGCGATGTGCTATTACTTCGCTATGGAACTGATAGATCAAGGAATTGGGCATGCAAAGGGAAGAACGTACTTCTATTTCACAGCTTTTGGATGACATTAAGAGAGGTTATAGCATTCTGTCAGGTGCAACTCTGGAAATAACTGAAGAGTTGCCAGACACAATCTGGCTGAAAAGAAATACTGTAAAAGGTGAAGTAAAGAAAATTTCTGTCATCTAGCCCCCAAGAAACATCTGTCTTTGAACATCAAACTCATGGATCTAAATGATGAAAGGTCTGATCTTGTAGTAACTACTGATGTTGCCAAGGCTTAGCAGTAACTGCATCGTGCTGAATCAACAATTCTTCAAATTGGAGAATCCCTGTTGAGTGACAGCAGTGCAAGACTATGAGATTTTCGTATCTTTTAAATCTGGCTACTTTGCTCAGAAGTTTGGTGAGCGGGGGTTACTCTTCGAAATTCTTCAGCTGTGCAGCTGATGAGGTGTTTGAACAGTTCCTGGGGAAGTTGTGGGTTTTGAAAAGTTATCTGTCCATACTTGGTTTTAATTTAAAGTGGTTATTCTACAGTATTTCTGCCCCCGCCTCCTGCCTTCTTTTCTTTGGTTATCATACAGTATACATCTAGTTAGTTGAAAAATGGTTGCGTAGCACATGGTTTATGTAGACCCTACTTAGAATAATTTTCAAGATTTTTTCACTCATTTCAAAATTCAATATTTATATTAAAACACAATTCATTTCACAAAGGAGTATCGTATATTGATGTAATGAGTCAATATCCATTTGATTTACTTAGGCTGAGTTAAATAATTCAAAGACAGATCTGTAGTGCTCCTCATTATGCATAGTCAGAATTATTTAAATGTTTACTGTGGTTAATCTCTAGCAGAGTGCTTTGTTATGTTACTGCTTCCACCTGTGTGCCGTTATACGCTCTACTTTTGCAAGTAGTTATTTAGAATGCTGCTGATTTGGGAAATCCAAGTGCCAAAACCTTCCTTTCATACTTCATGTATTTGTATTTGTATTTCTTACTCAGCTGTTGTTAAAACAGTCCTTTCTAAATACAGTGATTTGCTCTGTTTTATGTATTTCAGTCCTACAAAATTATCAATTTTGCTCCAAGTCTGCTGCAAATCATAGTATCGGATCAAGTTGAATTTCCAGTACGTCAAGCAGGTGAGCTAAAATTCTTGTTTTATTTTATGTTAATGTAACATCAGTCTCTTGCTCTTACAACAGAGTATTTAACTTTTGTGATGTAAGCAACATCATATTTCTTCTGACCATGGAAATTTAAAGATTCGGCATGGCAACTTCTCTACATCATTTCTTTCCTGTATTATAAAGGTATATTCTAAAAGGTATTTTTCTTCTTAGAACAGTGACAAAGCAAAGAGAAGACTTTTTTTTTTTAAGTGTTTCTTATCATTCTTGTTTGAATGAGTTTCTCTCTTTGAATCCTTTTTTTTTTCTCTAGGAAAATGAAAGTTAAAAAAAATTAAAAACAAAGTTTTCAAGGGCACCCAAATATGCTTAGTATTTCTAATGTCCGCTCACAAAAGTAGATATGAAGGAAGGCCACATCAAAAGTAATCATAAACTTATAGTCTGAGCACCTCTAGAAAGAATAACAGCATGTGATGTATTTAACCTTAAGGCATACATGAGCAAAGGATCAAACTCAAAATTCTCATAATCTATTTTAACTATTTCTACACATTTTTTATGGATATAGAAAATAGACAGCTTTTGGAAGAAGATGAGCAGAACTTCATTCACAGTTGTTTCTATGCTATGGAAAAGCATTTCCCATAGAAGCTCTGTTTTGTGTGCATAGATCCTACTAATTCCCTGCATGTGTTGAGGCATGCTGACACAGGCTGTTTGTCATGCTGGCGTGTACGTTATCAAAGGGAATCCAACTCTGAATGGTGGTGTTAAACCATTCCAGGGTCAAGTTGGATGCTTAATCCAGAATCCACAAGGCCATTTTCATAAAATAGTAAAAATGAAATGATGAAATAATAACAAAAAATCTCCTTTTAGTATCATTCATTAAAAAAGAACAAGGAAGAGGATAGAACATAATTCAGCATTTTTACACAGTGGGGGTGTAAATTAAAAAACACATTTAAGCTAAATTTGTAATGCAATAGGATTCACTGGCATTTTGTAAAAAGCCTAGAATATGTATACCATCATGATCTGTGGACTCAGTAAATTAAAATCCTGGGCTAGTATTTCTGGACTTGGCTTTTATCTGAATATTCTGGCACGTCATAGAAAAATAACATTTTTCCTCTTTCGACTATAGATTATTTTACAAACAAACCATATGTTTTCATACTCTGTAATTTGTCATAACCAAGAAAAATGATTGTACCCAAGGATATCTTATTTATATTTTAAGTCCCTAGTCAGTAATCAACCAGAAGAGTAAAGGGATAACATTTTTTATGAACATTCCTTTAATATCTTACATCATGTTTCCAATGTTTGCTAAAAAACATCTACAGGCATTTTAGTATTTTGAGGCATAAATACTACTTGCTTTCAGTTGAAGATTAACTTTATTTTTCATGGTGTTGCATGTGAGATAGTCAGGAACAATTCTAAAGGATTATGGGAAATCCTAATATTGAGATAAAGCTTAGGGAATTTACAACAAACATTTCTGTCTGAATAGAAGGTAGGCTCTGTGCCAGTTTCATCCTGGGCATTTCCCCAAGCAAAACGTCCTATCTGTGTGTGCTACGATTTGTTTAAATTAACCTTGCACAACTTTACTTAGTAAGCCTGACTAGCTATTGTGAGGGTGAGTAAAAATGCAGATTAGTAGATTTTCGTTTGCTTGTCTAGAATGATAAAATATTATGTCCATATGCAAAACTGCTGTAATGAAGAATATACTCTAGTAGAAGTTGACAGAAGTACTGACCTATTCTATTTAACATGAGGCACTTAAGTCTGATGTCTGTAATGATGATCATTTTCATCATGTGCTAGTGTTTATAATTGTTAACTTATAGCGGTTTCCAGTCATCTTTTCTTCTCATTTTTCTACTTTCAGTTGTACTACATGTTAAGCACAGAGCAATGTGGAGATTTTGTAGAATTAAATTAAAATTATTATTTCCATGATGCTTATACTTAGCTGCCATTTACCTAAAGAACATGGTGACACAGTACTGGCCAGACCGTGAACCACCTCCTGGAGAAGCAGTGTTTCCATTCAACATTCACGAAAATGATCGCCAACAGATTCGTGATAACATTGTAGAAGGAATAATTCGTTCTCCTGACCTTGTGAGGTATGTTGTGTTATGCAGAAATATGACTAAAGGTCAGGACTTCAGACCTACTGGTCTAGAAATATTAATGTGAGAATCTTAATTTCTTGAGAGATAAAGCATGTACTGATTTTTGAAATATAATAGTAATAATGATCCTCTTTAACATATTTATATGCAATTATTTTTCAGAAATGCATTATCCTGACTAGGAGCACTGATGTGTTTTATCATTTTATGGGGCAGATTAAATGAGCTTCTAAAACTTTATCTAGTGATTGCCTGTCTGTTTGCCTGATTGACAGCAGATAGAGTAATCTGTAATGCAGAATTTATCCATTTTGAGAAATACTGTCCAAGATCTGTGTTTGTTTTTTTTTTTTTTTCCCTACTAATACTTTTCCCAATTGCATTTCCAATTTACAGATGCATTCCCAGTTTTTTAAATGCACTTAGCATTCTTGTTTCTAAGATGTTAGAAAAATGAAGAAATGCTGCTCTTCTGTATTGGGGGAACAGTTAAGATTTACAAACTTACGATGATTTATGGTTGCTCAATGCTCCAAGTAAAACAAGTCATGGTGTTAGTCTGTATTGTATGGATGTTCATCCTTGAAAAATAGAAGAAAATGTTCTCCTTTCCATCTACCAGATGCCCTGGTATCTGCCACTTTTTTTTTTTTTTGTCAACAGTCCTATCAGGAAAGTTAATGAAAGATGAAATCAGAATTAGGGAAGACCTTGTAAATAAAAAATAATGAAGAATTGTTAATACGTTAGGTTGCCATAGAATCTCAGTCACTGGAGGTCTTTATGAATAGATTACAGACATGTGTCAGGAATGCATGGCATGTAGGTGGTCCCGTACTGGGACAAGAATGAACTAAAACATCTTTTCCAGTTTAGCTTTTCTTACACTTTCTAACTTTGGTGGTTAGAATCCCAAATAAAAGACATAGTTGCTCTGTGCCGAGGTTGTGCTACGATATAAGAAAACTTGTTTTATTTTGGTCATAATGTAGTAAAGGCATGTTGTTTCCCATACCATCGTATCATAATTGCTAATATTTAAGTTCACTCAAGAGAACCCACAATAATAGAGGTTTGAGGAGTTTTTGTCAACTTAGTCCAGACATCTTTGCACAGCCTTATACTCAAAGTGTCATGACATTAGAGTTACAATGTATATCTGAAAGGATTGTTGAAAACTCTCTGAAAATCACCCTAAGTGAAGTACGGGTTTTTACACACTGTGCAAGAGCCTGTAGTTTTGCCACATGGGTAAAAATGTTGAAGAAATTTTATTGTAACTACTATCATGCTGTGATACTGATATTTTTACTGTCTGCTTGTGAGAATATAGAGGGGAAAGAAATCAAATCAGCAAGAAACACAATCTCCAAAGGCTTTGTTTTATAAGCAAATTATTTTTTTTAAGTACTGCCTGGTAGATGTGAAGAATAAAGAGGAAGAGAGAAAAAGTAGCTAAAATAACTTGAAATTAATTTATTCCTTAAAGTTAAATCCTCTGGGACTTCCCCCCTGCCCCCCGTGCTTTTTCTCTGCCATTTCCCAGAATGCTTTCAGTGCTGTCAAAATGTATGATACTTGTGATCTAACATGTATATTGTATCCATCAAACCAGGATTCGGTATCAGTTAAACAATATAATTGGAATCTTATTTACTTCACAATGTCTTTTTTTGTTTTCTTCTTGCCCAAGAGCCCAGCTGACCATGTGCCTCCGAGCTATCATCAAGCATGACTTTCCTGGCCACTGGACGGCAGTGGTAGACAAGATAGGCTTCTACTTGCAGTCTCAGAACAGTGCAAGTTGGCTGGGGAGTCTCCTGTGCCTCTATCAGCTTGTGAAGACTTATGAGTAAGTTGCTGTCTATCGTGTACTGACAGTCAGCACTTTGAGTTTTGGCTGATTCCTACAAAGGTAGTTCTTAAGAGCACCAACAGTTCTGCAAGAAATTCAGATGGAGAATGGGAATAATTCATTGTCACATGCTTCTCTTCCTACAAATAAATTAAGGCTATTCATCTTCTTCATATCGTCTAGGAAAGCAAAGAGTCCAGCAAGAATTTATGCAAATTTGCTGACTTTTTTTCATCTTGGTATTTGAATTCTTGAATACGTGTGAAAGATTTCTTTAATGTTTATGACTTATTTTGTTTGAGGGTCCCCCAAAGGCTGGATGTATGAATACCAATTACCTTTTACTTTCATGTCATGAACATAATACTGACTTCGTCATATAGTCCTATTTCATTCTGTTATCTATATCATTTTCCTCATGGTCTACATCTGCTGAGCATACATTAGCAGAAGTTTAATGAGCCCTCTCACACTTTTTAAAATTATCTGGTGTTAAAAACATATGTAAAAACTGAATAAAAGAAGTGTAAGTGAACGAAGGGAGAATATTGATAAAACAAAGTAGTAGTCTTTCCTTTTCAAAGGATGTTCATTTTTACTTGCTCATCCTCCAGTATGGGTGTGGCACTGACACAGATGTGAAGTTCCTGCTCCTATGAGCTTATATTCCAGTAGCAAAGAACATTAACCCTTCCTTCTAGTAGATGCATTTAGATAAGGTAATTTTTGTTGTTTTTAATTTCTCTATTATAGGCTAGAAAATTTACACAAATTGTTTGAACTGTGAGATAGGAGCTGGAGGAGGGGAGAGTGATTGAGTGAGTGGTGGATATTAATTTTTTTAGGGTATAATAATTGCTGGTGGGGAGTACACCCTAGAACTTCCACTGTGTAATCCTTGACTGATATTCTTGTTGTCTTTCAGATACAAGAAAGCAGAGGAACGAGATCCTCTCATAGCAGCAATGCAGATATTTTTGCCTCGGATTCAGCAGCAGATGATACAGCTTCTGCCTGATAACTCCCATTACTCTGTACTGCTTCAGAAACAAATCTTAAAAATCTTCTATGCTCTTGTTCAGGTTGGCATCTGTGTACATGGAAACCAAAATTTTACTTTGCTAGGAACAGCAGTCCCCTTCAGTGTCCATGTGATTGTGTTTGAATAAGAATACCAATTCTGATGGGGAAAAAAAATGCACTAAATACTTTCTATAAAAAGATGACCTTATAGATTTTTTGAGTTAAAAATGGTCATGTGATCCTCCAGAATAAATTTTTAAAGACCCTAGGTACTTATGCACATTCTGCCTATGAACTTGCTGGAGGGCTGTACCTATTTTTTCAAAGCTGGCAGTCACTTATAGTCTTATAGAAAATATATGAATACCTAGTTTGCACTGTTTAGTGTTTGCCTTTGAAAGTGGCAGTAGTGCATATTGAAGTGTAGTTGACAAGTAGGGTTGCTCTTCAGTAGGTAGCATTTCTCTTCTAAAAATTTGATATAGAAAATATTTATTGAGTCACTTTCTACAGAGATGAGTTTGGTGAATGAGATACTCTTAGTGAATAAGAAGTAGAATAAATCATATGTATAAGGAGCAGCCAGAAAGATCTTACTGAGGATTAGAAAGCTAAAATTATTTGTTTTCATATAGGAGAAGGATTAAAGGGAACCAAATATTGTATTTTATTTTCTAAACATTTGGCTATATGTTGTTGTGTTGCTTTGGATTTTGAGGAGAAATAAAATTTATTAGCTAGTCATGCAAAGTAGAGTCCATTTAGTAGAATGTTACTGGTTTCCCGAAGCCATGTGACACTGCTGAGGTCCCTAAAAGTGAGCTAGACTATTATGAAAAGGGGAAGAAACAAAAAGAATTGATAGATTCTCAGGCCAAGGGACTCTCAGAAATAGTGTCTGCTCAGAAATTCCTGTCAGTTATGCTAAGGAAGATACAATTAGAGCAGTACTGAAATCGGTTATTGAAAACATAATTAACTGAAACATAATTGAAAATCTGGTGTTCCCAGGAATGTAATTACATTAGAAACATCTATAGAAGCAGCAGAGAGAGAAAAAAAAAAGGTATTTCATTACTGTGTTTCTTTTCTTATTTCAGTATGCATTGCCACTCCAGTTGGTGAATAACCAGACTATGACTCAGTGGATGGAGATCTTCCGTACTGTCATTGATAGAAATGTGCCTCCTGTAAGATTTGTTTTCCTAAAGACTTTTAATACTTGGGTGCTGCCATATGAAGACAAATCAGTGTGAAGATTTTTTAAGTGTTCCATTCTTAAGATGCCATCTTCAAGTTTCCAAGTATTTTGATCATTTTCTCTCAAAAAAGGAGAAAAAGCTTATCACAAAAGTCATTTATCTGTCTTTTTCTTCACTCATTCTCTATATTATTTTTGAAGAACAAAAAAAACTCAGTTCTTGGGTGTGTGTGTAGCATTACCTGATATTTGGATTTTAGTTTTAGAAGTATATGTCACACCATTTTAAAAGTTTTTGTATTAATATATGATATAGGTATGTAGTTTTGGGGGAATAGTATTATGCTTGATTTTTAAACAAAAGTGGAAGCTACTATAGTATATGTGAGAGTTTTAGTTTTTTCAAAGTCCATCATTTTGAAAATCAAAAGTACAGGCATTGTATTGGTATTGCATGTACACAGTTCTATTGTCCAAATAAGAAATTAAAAAATCCTGAAAGTTGTACCACTGTTAATAGAACCAAAACTTTACTCAATGATGTGAATTTGTATTGTTTTACACAGAGGTTAGGAATATTTGAAACATTTCTGTCAAGCATGCACACAATTAATTAAAAATAAATGTATTTGTTTATAGGAGACTTTGCAAATTGATGAAGATGACAGGCCAGAGCTGGTATGGTGGAAATGCAAGAAGTGGGCATTGCATATTGTAGCTCGTCTATTTGAACGGTAATGAGCTAATGAACAGATTAAAAATTACCTTGGGTTTGAAAATCTGTAATGTACTTTGGATACAATTAGAGCTAGGTTTATTTAAGAGCTCATCATCACCAAAAAGAGGTAGACCTGCTGCTTTTCTCTGCCTTACATTGATTCCAGCCACTGGTATCAGAAATGACTTTAAATTTGGCTCTCTAAGCTGGTAGTGATCTAGCTTTGCAAGAAAAGTACAGGGTTTTTTTGTTGTTGTTTTCTATAGACACCTACAAATGCTTATATTATCTAGTCCAAAGGCATGGAAAGATTTGAAAAGTAATCCCAAAAGGAAGTTATGTATCTTGTGAAAAAAGGGATCTGTATTTATTGGCTATAGCATTGTACTTTAAGATGATTTAAGAAAAGGGAAGTGGAGCATAGTGTAGGAGATAATGGCCTAGAAGGATATTTTTGAAAAAGGATTCCTTGGAAATGGAAGGCTGCTCAGGGTCCTCTGTGTATTGGAAAGTGCTGTGTTTTCTTGACATGCAAGACCTCTCACAGTGTAAATATCTGTATTCTTTTTAAAGATATGGAAGTCCTGGAAATGTAACTAAAGAATATTTTGAATTCTCTGAGTTTTTCTTAAAAACATATGCTGTTGGAATACAACAGGTAAGAACAAATAATTTGTTTCTGAATTTGCTATTTTTTTCTGAATAAACTTTTATTTTTCAATAGGGCACTCATAGAAGTACAATCAGGAAACAAAACCAGATAGTCGGGCAAATTTTCACTGTGGTCATTGAGAAGTTCTTTAGAACTCTTTAGTGCTGTCCTCAAACTGAGATATAATAACACAAATTTTCAGTGATTCAAAAAATCTGTGCAGTAAATTCTCATAAAATGTTGAGTGCTTAGAAAACAGTTCTTCATATTGTGTATATACATTTTGTAAGTACTTACACTGCAAGCAGTGTAGGACCACTGGATTCTGGCCTGACTATTTTATTTCTGGAAGATAGAAGTGGATTAGAAGGTGTTTTGAGAGCAGCAATAGAAGTTAATACAAGCCTGGAAATCAAGTTTTATGAAAATAGAGCATAAATTTAGAGTTTGCAAGAAAAAATATTTCTGTTGTGGAATACTTGCTTGTGATAAACATTGTATTGTTGAGACATTTCGGTTTTGATAAGTTTGCATAGGAGAGAGGCAGTTCCTTTCAGAATTTTCTGTGTTTTTCTACCAGCTCAGCTGACAGCCCCTTGGAACCTGGGCTTCCAGACTTCCAGCATCTCCCTTTGGTGGAATGGCTATAGGAATAGGGTGCTGGAAACCCTGAGAGTGTTGGCTCCCAAGGTCAGACGTTTCTGGCACAGCTCCTCCTGTTTCTCATTCAGCCAGCTATAACCTGGATGACTGGAAACGCTAGTTCCCAGGTTTTTGGCTCAAGAGGTGCTCTTGGGCATCCAGACTCTTTTGGGTTACAAGTAATATGGTTATGTAAATGGGCTTCTAAAAACCTAGGAGAGTGCAAAACCCTCTCCTGCTCATGATTCTGGGCTCTTTGTTTTCTTTGGCTTGCAAACCCTGACAAACCCCTGGGAATGCTGGTTTTCGAGTGACAGCTTTTTGGATAACTTATATTTTCAGGGTATGTGGCTCCTCAGCACCCTTCCAGATGAAATGTTCCTGACCTGGCATCTGCAAGCTTCTCACAATTTTAAATTTCCAGTGTCTTCTATGAAGGATTCCAAACTGCTGTAACCTGAAGTCAGAATTGAACTATTCAAAATACCAAAATGATGTGAAAATTACTTTTCTACATCCATTTTGACAAAAAGAAAAGAGCCGTCAGTGTACATGATTCTGTGGATATTTGTAAATGATAAGAGCTAAAGAAGGAGAGAAAGTATTAGTATTAGAAAGTATTAGTATGAAATAAGCAGAAGGAGGAAACAGTTTATTATTTTTTTCTAAGCTCTTTGCAGTCGTTAACTCCTGAGTGGTGAAATAGATTCCCATGGGCAATACTAGTTGAAAATACTTAAAATTTACCTCTGCTAGAGGCCTAGAATACATAGCAAAAAGAGCAGTTAAGCTTTCAAGACAAATGGAATGGGTGATGTGCCCGTTTCTTCCCTTTCTGCCTCTTAAATGCTGATTCATTACATTTCTCTGCAGAGCTACGTTACTGCTGAGCATTATTACATTACAAAGCCTTCTTTACTTATTTATCACTTGGTGAGTGCCGAGCTTGTGCTAGAGTCTGTAGGAGATACAGACAATCCCTGTCCAAGGAATGTATGGTATAAAACACCAAGAGAAGATGCAGGACACCAGGAAGGGTGTGATGTTGAAAGGAAGGTTTATATTAGAGTGCTGAGGAGAATTTTCAAGCAGAATTGTCCTTCTGAAAATAGGTTACTTTGGAATATTTTGATAGGCATTATTCTTTATTGTTATTCATGTACTTATCAATACTCTGTTTTTATTAACACATATATAATTTATTACATGCAGATTAGTGACTTTTTACTATGGTATTTTTTAGTGTAGCAAACCTTTATGATAAAGAAACCTTGTGTAATAGAGTTTGTGGTAGCATGCTAGCTAATATTATCTGATTATTACAAAAGTACCTGGGTTTAAGGTTTGACATCTCTTCTGATTAACAGACTTAGGTGCTAACCTAGTTTCCTTTTTAGCTTAGTACTCCTATTTTTATCTTTGTTCTCCTGCAGTCGTTTGTCTTCTTTAGAGGCCTATCCTTTACAAATGAATAAAGACATCATTAATAGATTTAGAGGCCAAACTATAGGCATGCCAACTTAGAGATTTTCTGCCTATATCTCCTTTTTACCTATTCCTATTTTTGCTGAAGCATATGTAAACTGTGAGTCTGTGAATGTTTAAATGTATCTTTGGTTTGCAATAGCAAATGATCACACTGTGGGATTATTTAGAGTAGCAAAGGTGAAGACATAAACAAATGCTTGCAGTACCAGATTCTTAAAGTTTAAAATGCTCTCTAACCTTTGGATCACAGGTATTGCAGTGGTTGCTAACACTGGAACTTTTGCTCTAAAACTAATGCATCTGTTCTTGCATATTCACAGAGCGGGTCTACTGCATATGGATGCATAAGACATAATTTGTGATTTTCCTCTAAAAATATAAATTTCTTATTTCTGTAGGTTCTCTTAAAAATCTTAGACCAATACAGGCAAAAAGACTATGTTGCTCCACGTGTCCTTCAACAAACATTAAATTATCTGAACCAAGGGGTCATTCATTCTGTGACATGGAAGCAGATGAAGCCACACATACAGGTCAGTGCATAAAACCCAGTCGTAAACACTGAATGTCATCAGGATGATTAAAAACAAGCAAACAAACAAAAAGGGATTTTGGTATTTTTAAAGACCATTTCATGAATCCCTCATGCAGCAATCAATCTGGGGAAAAATAACAGTTCCAAATTACGCGGTGGTTAGTTTTTACTATTATTTATTACAAATATTGTTAACTGAAATAAAGATTCTATTCTACTTTTTTTATGAAATCTGCAACAAAATCAAAACGATTGGCTTTTATTAATTGTTAGTGTTTAGAAAATCGTATTTGACTGTAGTGCAAGATATTGACCAAAGAAACGTGAAATTTAAGGAACTGAACCTCTATTTCAAGCACTTATTTTGTAATTAGTATGTGCAAGAACAAGCAAAAAGTGTTTTTTATACTTTTTTTCATGTTGTAAACTCCTTTGTCCCATGAATGCTTAGGGGAAAAACTTTGAAACCTTTTCATATGTAAACATTGTGTTCTGGTGTTTTCTGGTGTGTTCTGCTGATTGTGAACTGTGTTCTGAAGTGTATTTTATGTGTGGCCCTGAATTATAGTAAAGTCAGTTTACATTCTTCCTGCTGCCTAGGTCTGCTGCGAATGGAAGGCCTGTGTATTAAAATATTATCTCTGCTAGCCAAAATAAAAGAGCACTGTTCAAAAACAAGTTCAGGGAGGGAAAAAGCGGAGGGAAGCTGTACTGGAATTTGATTTTTGTGTACTGACATGTATTTAACTTCTCTAATACTAGAGTATAACAGAAGATGTGATATTCTCCCTGATGTGCTACAAAGATGAGGATGAAGAACTCTGGCAAGAGGATCCATATGAATATATCCGCATGAAATTTGGTATGTTTGCACTTACCACTTAGTTTCTGCTTTCACTGTAACTGTAGTCTCAGTCATGGAATTCCTGCATTTGCCACTGCAATTTCACTATCCTCACCAGTGTTCATGAACAATGGGAAGAGAAAACATGTTTCTTACATCTCACCCATGAGTAGTTAAGAGAAGGCAGACTGAGTGAGCTTTGCCCATTTGGCCAGTGCTCTTAAAAAGGGCAGTTTTCTGAGGGTAGCTTTTCCCCGCACATGTGTTCAATCCCAAAAGCAGCCCAAGGGACAGGCTGGCTAACTTGGCAATATCAATTTTGGAGTGTGGGGTTTTTTACCTTGCCACATGCGTGCCAGCTGTCTGCAAACTCCTGCAGCTCTCTCTTTGACCAGAAGAGGCCTGACTTGCTCTTTTGCTATTGAAAATTGCTCATGTTTTCAGAGTGTTTTGCCCCAAAATTGGGAATATCTTATTGGACCGTATTGTGAATTACTCATACTGTGTAGTTTCTGTCATTGAAAAGAAAAGGGTACTTGAAAATACAGCTAATTGAACTGGAAGATTTCAGTAAGTCAAGCAGCACAGAGACAGGTAGTATTTGGGAATTTTTAGTTGATTTTTGACTAATATATGTAAAAACATAATTGAAGGGTTCATAGAATAATTTTAAAAGCTTGGAG
>JAUBNY010000312.1:7135-31636 GCA_032275445.1 Crypturellus soui | reverse complement strand
AGAATTTAGAAATCATTTATGCTATGTGTAAAAAGGTAAGACTTCTGCTTCTTACTGTTATGCTTACTAGTGGTACTAGTGCAAACTTGCCTGAAATTCTTCCTACATTTATAATGTTTTTCTTTTATACTTTGCTCTCTCCTGTGTAATAAAGTATGAGACCACACTACAACTTTTCTCTGATTTTGGAAGTTACAGAATCTTCTGCATCTAGCTACCTGCTTAATTTCAAAAACTTTATGAGGATTTAATGTGTTTGAGAATTCTGCTCCTTTGTCAGGTTTGATTGACACTGGCCATGGGATTGAAATGAACTGAGAAACAGCAGTCAGTTTCACACATCTGCACATGTACATGGAGTGATTGCATGCCTCTTTTTTTAATCAGAAATTAGCCTAAAGACAGGACTTTGCTTTGCCAGACTGTTAATCTGCCAGTGTCTGTTAGAACTGAAGTCACAAAATGAAAACAGAATGTAGTAAATGTTAATGAATCTTTTAGGTAACATTTCTTTAAAAATATAAAAAAAGAAAGATGATAAAGAGCATTTAAAGGACACTAACATTTATAAAGAGATATTGCTATTTCTTCTGAATTTTTAAGTTCACCTTTAACCATCTCTTCTTGTTTGTGTTCTATAGAGATGATTTTTTATCTTTTTAAATTTATTCCAAAATATATTGTGGATGGATATATAAATGTCAGGTAGATTTTTCAGTATGTGTGTATGGAGGTACAGGAGCACTTTCTTTCAAAGCTGATTTTGATAAATACTGATAAATTGTTTTGTCATTTGGTTGATAGGTATTAACAGGAGATGCAGGAGAGGATGCGGAGTGCCATGCTGCCAAACTCCTGGAAGTGATTGTTCTTCAGTGCAAAGGACGGGGTATTGACCAGGTGATAAACATTAAGCAAGTTTTCTTTTTTGCTGGTTTCTAATGATATAGATATGATTCCTGAGAAAAGCAGTTGAAAGTAGAGAATTTGAGGGAATGTAGAACTATGGAAGAAATGCAGCTAGAAAGATGTGAATGAACCAAGACCATTTTTTTTTTGAGATCAGAGATTAGTGGGTATGACTGGCATGCAAAGATACAGTGTGAGGTGCAGGCTTGTCTTTTGCTGCTTCCTTGTATGCGGATTTTCCCTCTGATGCAAAGCAAACATTAAGACTGGTGTTTGTTGTTGTTGAGAAATTAATTGTACACATCAAATTACAGAGATTATTTCTCTAAGAAATATAAACTTGGTCATTTTAAATATTTTGAATTACCCAGTGCACTTGGAAATGAATAACTTCCTACGTAGAAGGTGATTAGTTTGTGATTATGGTTCTCCCAGCAAACACAGTTTTGTGGAGTTGCTTAGAACACACTTTAGATGGTGTATTTTTTATTATGGGCTAAATTCTGCTCTCATATTCTAGAAAATAGTCCAAATTACTTTAACATATCATGTTTATAAGCATGAAATTCAAGGTTTACAACATTGAAGTGAATAGGAAATTAATAGAATCCGTTCTTAGAATATGCCTGAACTTCATCTAACTCTAGTAAGTGTGTTTTTTTTTTTTTTTTTTTTTGTATAATTTGGCAGGATATATAATCTGAAAAAAGTCTTTTTTTTTTTTTTTTTTTTTTTTGGTTTTGCCTTCTTCACATTTATATGCCCAGTGTATCCCACTCTTCGTGGAGGCCGTTCTGGAACGGTTAACGAGAGGAGTTAAGACAAGCGAGCTTCGTACAATGTGTCTTCAGGTTGCCATAGCTGCACTTTACTACAATCCTGACCTACTTCTACACACCTTGGAGAACATCAGATTTCCACACAACCCTGAGCCCATCACCGCACAGTTCATAAACCAGTGGATGAATGACACAGACTGTTTTCTTGGGCAAGTATTGTGTTTTTATTTTTCAAAGTCTGTGTTTTTGAATTTTTTGTTCACTTCTTGATTTTATTCCTTTGCAAGAGTTCTCGTTTCTTGGTTAGTCTAAATAGTCTAAATAGCAGTAACCTGCACTAGCAAGGTCTAACTGCTGTGATATAGTTAAAGATAACCTATGTGTATTTATTTTTTCCTTGTCTGTTGAGTTATACTCTGAATTTCCTGTGCTACAAGGAAGGACATGAGAGCACAATGCATACTGTGCATTAGAATGCTTAGTTCTTTGTAATTTCTTTAGAAATTAGAAATTTCTAAGTTGACTAAATTTCTTCGTTCATTTTTCAGTTGTGAACTACTTGCTTCTCCAAAAGGTCATCCAGCTGAGAGTAATATTCAGAGCTGACCAGCAGGATTTCAGGGAAACAGCCTTTTTTTCTCAACTATTATGTATATGTATTTTCTGTTTGGTATTTTAGGAAGTATTTTTAACTGCTCCATTTAATGTTAAAAGTATTTTTTTCCTCTGTGAAAAGCAAAACCCAAACTCCGGCTTTAACCTCTGCCAGTTGTTCATGTCAGTTTGCGTATTTTTTCTTCTGCCATTGATGCACTGACTGTTTTGCATACTCCTGAACACAAGTTCCTCTCAGCCCAACCTCGCATTTGTGTCTGCACTGAACGAGCACGTGCTTAGGCAGCACCCCAATGTTTGTAAAGTGGACGAAGGGGACTGGGGCTGTCACGCGCTTGGTGCCATGGGAGCCTGAGGGCCAGTTCTCAAATGTTAGTGCTTGCCCCTCAGCTGGGATGACAGGCCTGGCTGGGAGAGCTGCAAAGCCTCCTCCGGGCAAGGCAGAGAGTTAGGTGTAGCTAACTCATTTTCCTACTGTGAGCTATATTTTGTCGTGGGAGACATGACATCTGACTGCAGATGTGTGCACAGGCTTAGGACATGTCCTCTCTCTGCAGAGTATATGCCAACGTACTCTGTGAAGTGTCTGGTTTACGAGTCAAACTATGCATGAGCACAGGGCCCAAAGAGGCAGCTCCTGACCCGAGGCTGCGTACCTTAGCCTTTAGCTTCTCCGTGTCCTTTCTTTTCACTGCTGTAGTCCCGTTTCTCTGAGTTCTAAACAAGTCAAACAGGCCCTAGTGGGCCTCTTGTAAGGTGGTTTCACCGCTCCCCAGTCATCCTGACAGCTTTTCTCTTTACTCCTTCTTATTTAAGTTGATCTTTCTTGAGCAGAATTACACACTGTCTTGATAGAGCTGCATTAGCTGCCTCTTGGTTTTAGGTTGTGTGGTACATGGTAGTGTTACTTTATGTTTCTTTAAAGTTGTAACGTATCAGTGACCAACTAGTAGACTTGGATTTTGCTCTCAGCATGTCCTTTGCAATATTTTAAAATTCGGTACCAAATGTACTGTGTAAAAGTGCATTTTCTTCCCTCCCCTCTCCTAAGTAAGCTAAGATAAAGGGAAAAGTAGTGTATAGACTTGCAGTAGAAATTACTTTACTAGCAATAAGACTACTTGAAGATAGAAGCAAAGTTACTGGTTTTAGTGTATGTAGGCTCTGTGGCAGATCATCATGGGTGTTTGAATTTGAAGGTATTACCACGACATTCTTTGTTTGAACTAAATGTAAAAAATCTTGTCTTTCACTATAACGTAAATAGATAGTTCATATTATCACTCGCATTTTGACCACTTCTATCTGCTGTGCATAGGAAATGTAGATCCTTATATCTTAACAGAAGCATATCTGTTGTATTTAGAAGGGTGACCCGCAGCTCTTTTAAAGCATCAGTGCCTGAAAAGTGGTACCCTTATTTCTGCCTCTTCCACACTGTGGTGAGGCAGAACTTGTGGTACTATTACTATTAACTTGTGGTACTATTACCATTAACTTTCAAACTATTTTTATATCTAGTGGCTTTAGAAAAGATCGTGACTTTATAGCATAAGGATTTATATGTACCAGTTTTGTATGGCTAAAGCAAAGTTCTTGAGTTTAGCTTTTTCTACTGTCACTTTTCTACTGAATGTAAATGCTTAAAGCTTACAGAGACAGTATGAAAGAACAAATTCCCTATAGGTGGTAAACTTGTCATTCCTTTTTAAAAGGATTCTAAAAATGAAAGAGATTGAAAGCCTTAAACAGTTCATCCTGGAACATTCACTGAGAAGCTAGTCAAATCCTGAGAGAAAAAATGCTGCAGACTTGAATAGACTTCAGCCTTACGTAGTCCCGTGAGCTGCAGCCTAACTTTCAGTTCTTTTTGTATTGCTTTTGGAAAAAGCATCACTTCCTACAACTGCTGTTCAACTAAATCCTTCTTCAGAGCTGAAACAAAAGTTGACAGGTCTATGAAAATGAAATGCAGTGATCAGCATGCTACATTTTGCTCAGACTGCCAGCTGAATGGTAGCCAAAGATTAAAATCTCTCTCTTTGATATGCTGCTGCCAGCAGTGAAATAAATGTTTATGATACTGCTTAAATCCAAACATGGCTGTCCATTCAGAGCCATCTGCTCAGTGTGCAGCTTTCAGGTGCAGGGCTTTTGCCATAGTACTGCTTCTCAGGAACTGTAATGTGGTATAGCTGACTGTCTCCTGTTCCCTCAGAGGGACAGGACTCTTTCTAGAAAACCATTTCATTTTAGAGTTGTCATGTGAACAGCAGCCAAGCAGTGCAAGGCCTAGATGAGCAGGAGGAGATAGAGCTGAAAAAGAAATCTGCCTTCCCAATAACCTTTCTTGGACCCTCTACTGCAGACCTCATATTTGCATCAGTGCTAACAGGCACCCTGCTTGAGACATCATTTGTCTTTCGAACCACCAGGCATGGCTGCCCTATTTTTGAATTAGGTTGCATTACAGAAAGAGATGGTTCTAAGCTTAAATTCAGGGCAGCTGACACAGTTGCAGGTGTAGAGAAATTGGAGAAGAGCCAAGGAAATCCACCTCCAGCTTTATGGAGCAGGTGAATCTTAATGCCACGTCTTTATCACTCATGCAGGCTGCCTGTGCCTTACTAGTAAGAGAAGCTCTTTAATACACTTTGTCCATATGAATCTTGTGTCATCTTTTCCTTCTTCTGCTTCTGTGAAGCCCTAGTATCCATAGATCCTGTTCCGACAGCGGAACTGAGAGTTGGCAGTCCTGTCTGTTGATCTGAACAATCTCATATTGGAGCTAACAGGCATATTTCCATATTTCTTTAGCAGAACTTCTGCACTCATGAGCTGGAATCCATGTGGATAATACATGTAATAATAATAAAGTCATTGCAGTAAGATAAGTATTTATTCTTTCATCTTTTTCAAAACATGAAAACTATTTAAAACTGTTTAGAAATTTGGAATGTTGGAAATAATCCAGGCAAGAACAACTCAGAACAACTCATGATAAGACTATGCAGAAATTCAGCATGTCGTCATGGATATTACACATCTGTGGATGTTTCTGTATGTCCAAGCACACTGTCCTTATCTCTCTTTTCTACAATTATTTCAAATTGAATAAGGGCAAATAAGGGTCTGAAAAGCTGCTAGTAAAGACATCTACTCCTCATTTTGCTTTCCACATTTTCCTCAAGAACTTGAATTGTGGGCAGAACTTGTGCATGATTTTTTTCTGTATTAGGAATTATTCTGTGGAAACTCGGGTGACAAGAAAACCTAAATTTTGTTTTGAACAAAAAAGGATTAAAAAAAATGAGTAAGAAGATTTACTTGACAGGAGTTTAAGTATTTGGAAATCCTACCCTTCTTTGGAGTTGAGTATAAAATCCAAAACTTATACAAGAAAGCAAGACTCGTTCCAAGTTTGTAACTTGAAGGAAATGGCTAATTATTTGCGGTTTGTCTAGGAAGTGCACTGGTGTAATAGAAAGAAACTTGATCCTCACATAAATGGAGCATAGCTTACCAGTTAAGGGAAGGCTTAGTGATTTCCCTTTGAAATACTTTCAACTCAGTTTCAAATATAAAAGATTCTTGAATTTTTTCCTCTGGTATTGAAACACGCATATTAGCTCCAAAAGGTCCTGTGGATTATGAAGACCACACACAACTTGTTAAAAATGAGCTTGCCTGGTAGCTGTGCATTGTCCTGCCATAAGAGCCTCAGTTTAGCCTGCATGTTTAGCACTGCAGACTTAATATGTCACTGAGGGATCAGGCAGAGTCCATGACTGCTGGGGAGCACTATGCCATGTTGCTGAGCAGGTAGGTAGGGAACCTGAAAGCCAAGCTCTGAAGGGAATTGTATTGAGCCCCTTCATGCAGACAGAAAGGTGCTAAAATGGTGGCATTTGGTAGCAAGGGAATGGAAGGATTGAAGGCATCATTTGCCATTACATATTTTTATTTATTTATTTATTTTTGTCTTGTCTCTTGCTGGTACTTGATATAGCGGAACTCCTGCCAAGGTAGATGCTTGTCCTGCTGTTTGCCTGTGCTGACAGGTGGAAGAAATGAGTCTGGCCCTGGCTCAGGTTCACTGAAGATGACTTGATGCCTCGATTTCCGTGGTCCTGCTGGGCCTTCTAATAATGCACATACTCCAAAGGCATGTCTTCATTCTTGCAACTTCTCCATTTAGATGCTTGAAAATGGAGCGTGACAAATATGCTGTGTTTGCTGGCCATTTGAGCTAATTCCTAGTGATGACCTTTCAAACTGCAGTGCCCAAGTCTTCCACTTTGATTTGCTATCCTTTAATATGAAGTTAAACCTCTAATTACTACAATTTTACTGTGTTGCATTTAGGAATAGGCATTATATGCCTATAGGTTATTCAAATGTATCATAAAAGGTAGTGCCAAGTGACAGGAACTACGCTCATGCTTCATTATACATTTGGGGCTTGAAGAAATTTCATGGCTTCCCAGTGTGAAAATGCAGGATGGAAATCTCATGCATGGATCACGGAGCTTTGGTAAGATTCACATAAAGCCACTGGCAGAGAGAGGAGGTGGAGTAAGTGCTTACAGTCCTTACAGTAGGGTGGGCTGTTCCAAAAATGTTATGCTCTGTTCATAAGTAGCATTTTCTTTAGGTAGAATTTTTATCTTCCTAGTGTTGGCATAGGACACGTGAGCAAATAGTGATGCATTTATGTTCAGGTGGACTGTGGTGACTAAGGGCTTTAATTCCTTTGAATTAATTCATTTTAAATTAATTTCTTTTCACTCTGTAGCAAAGAGGAAAGCAGACCCTATTCCCCCAATTCATTTTCCTTCATTTGTATGTTCTCTTTCTTTGCCACTTTCCTTTAGAGAAAAAGTTTTTGAATATTGTAGTTAGCAAGGATGGAAGGACACTCTTTGCCTGCGTGTCGGTTGGTGTGTTTTCAATACATGTAATGGAGGGCAGCAGTCAAACCCAGGATGACAAAGTATGTCTTTTAATGCACAGGACATTGTTTTTCTTGGAAGGACTTCTGTGGCCACAATGCTATGTGTGGTGTTATATAATTTATTCTTACTGTCAGCTACTCTGAGAATGGAAACATTTCACTAAGTCCTAACAGGACTGACAAAGTAGGCAGCACAGTGAAATTGGTCCAGATCCTGAGCCTTGTTTAAGCACATGTGAAGTTCAGGAAGATGTAATATCTGATATCTTGAATATCATAGTTTAGCAAGCATATCTTATGGGATCTTGGGTAATGAAATTGTAAGTGTTTTAAAATTGCATTTCTATATTAATTTTTGAAACAATGGCTTAAGCTATCTAATCCCCTGTAAATTTGATTGCTGCTTCAGTTATAAGAGTGTGGGCTGTCATGCATATCTTGATAGTTTCGTCTCTCCCCACTTGTCTCTTCTTCCTTCCAAACCAACTCTACCTCGGGTCGGGAGGATGGCCAGTGTCCACCAATAGCAAATGTTTAAAAATGCTGCGTGGGCTCTACTACTCCCTTGCTTTCCTGCTGCTACCTTGCTGCAGCTGTGCTAGCGGTTCCATGGTAGGGCTTGCTAAGATCCCCTGGTGCCTGCATGGATGCAGGGGAAGAAGAGCATGCCTAGCAGGCAACTCTGGAACTTTGCTTCCCTTCTGCAGGACCATTTTTGCTGGAGCTGGTTCTCCTGCAGAGGAGTTGCATGGAAACTGTCAGTATCCGATCAAATAGTTCCAACAAAACAACCTCCTCCCAAGCCCTTAGTAGTAATACCACAGAGTTAGAGAAAAGTTGAACACTAGTGTTTGCAGTAGCCTACAGTAGGATACAGACTATCTGTAAAAACACTTAGAGAACCTTTCCCTGCCTGTCACTGCATAAAAATCACTCTGCTTACTTCCTGCATTTCTCTCCCTTCATTTACCCATACTTAAGTTTGTTGGTTTTCCTGGGCCCTGCTCATTTGCAGGTTCCCCATTTGAGTTGCCCATTATTCTTGCACTGTGGACACTGTTCCCTGCTCTCACTGGAGTTAGCGAAGTGTCTCACAGCAGTATCACAAACTGCATAATTCAGCCTGTTCTGATGGGCTGCTCACAAAGATGTGTAAGTCCCGCAAGGCCTCCAGTTCCCCGTGTAACAGCACCCTCTAATTCCAGGCATTCCTTATCCTTGTTACTCCCTACTGATAGTCTCTTTTTCTAGTTTCAGTTCCTGCAACAGCATTCCTAAGTAAGCCAAGGCAAAATAATTTTCCATCCTATTGAACAATGATAATCTATATCAAATGTTTAACTAAAGACAAAGTACTTTACGTATTCATTTTACAGTATTTATTTAGCATTACAAATTTGCATTTGGGAATTGCAAGCAATTGTCCCAGGAATAAGGCCAACTTAAAAGGTATGTAATTGTTATCAGGTAGAGTACTTTCCAGTGGGAAAATTGCATTTAGAACAAAAGAAATAATGTATTTAGTAGCTTAGAATATGGGCTTAGGGCCGGCGGTCTCTGTGACATTGTCTATATCTTCTGCCACGGGAAGTACCAGGACTTTTAGTTGAAGTAGTGTTTAGCAGTAGAGCAACAATCTTGTTTTCCTCTGCATTGTTCTTGACTGTGAGGGTGCCAGAGCCCTGGAAGAGGCTACCCGGAGAGGTTGTGGAGTCTCCTTCTCTAGAGATCTTCCAAACCTGCCTGGACACCGCCCTGTGCCATGTGCTCTGGGTGTCCCTGCTGGAGCAGGGGGGTTGGACTAGATGATCTCCAGAGGTCCCGTCCAACCTCAACCGTTCTGTAATTCTGGGGTATCTGTGCAGCGGAAATCTGTTTCTTCTAACAAGTGTGTGTTGTTTTAGGCTCCATGACAGAAAGATGTGTATCATAGGACTGAGCATCCTAATGGAATTGCAGAACCGACCACCTGCAGTGGATGCTGTGGCTGCACAGATTGTCCCTTCCATCCTCCTCCTCTTCCTGGGCTTAAAACAAGTCTGCGCCTCACGAGAACTCACAGAACATGAGGATCATGCTAAAGATGAAAAACACGTTGCAGAAGATAATGGTAAAATCTCCCCTTTTCACATTGTGGATTTTGTCTGGATTTAATTTGAAGGGGGTAAGAAATTGCGGTTCATTTCTAAGACTCATTAGTCTGCTGAAAATAGCTAGGCTTACTGGGTGTTTGAAAGATCATCTTAGGAATTGATTTTTCTTCCCAAAATGCAATCAAAAGCTCTAGTTCAATGCAATTGCTAACATCGTGAAAGGAGAGCTTTGGTTTTGAAGTAACAATAAAACTTCTAAGTCCACTGTGCCGTCTTGTGAATGTGCTGCATCCATCAACACCCAGGGCTTTCTCACATAGGTGGCACGAGTTTACCAGGACTGTATAGGCCATATTCTTCATTGCTGGAAAGAAACTGTGTCTGGTGGCCAGCCATTTTGAAGACCTCTTAGTGAACTTTGAAGGAAATCCTGGCAGGTCTTCCCTGTCCAGAAGGAAAGTGGCACTTGGTGATTAGAAAAGTGGGATTTTAGGCAACTGAATGCTCGTTGCGTAGAATGTTCTTACTGCTGCGGCTGATAGGCAAAACGTGGTCCAAAGAATAGGTGGGAGTAGGAGATGGGGGGAGTAAATTTTAGACAGCTTTGCAGGCAGGTGCTTTTGAATCTATTTGATCTGCAGCAAGAAATAGATGGTTTGAGGTCTGAAAACTAGGTTGGGTCTTTTTCACACATGGTTGTTCTGTAAGGGAATTACTGAATTCTTCTCAATGCATAGGAATATGGTATGAAACTGCACAATAATTTTCAAATCTGTATGCAGTTCCTCTGCTTGTTGCAGATACGGTCGTCATCTTTTCTGTCTATTTTGTTTACCCTGAAGAACTGAAAGATTGGGATTGAGGGAAGTGAGAAATAGCAATTTTCTTAATTGCATGGTGAAGTTGTTTTTAAACAGGATATAAAGTAAAGCTAATAAAGGAACATGCTGAAGTACACAGCCAGGACATTTGGTGTACATCTAGTTTTCTCTTTAGTTTTTGTCAATTTGTAAAGTATGTGCAAGTCTTTATTTTCCATCATTTAAAAAGCACAGTGATGGGATACTGTTGTAGACAAATTTGTTCAAAATTTCAGGATTCTGTGACTGTGCACAAGTGATAAAAAGAAAGAGGCAGTTTCGTGTTCCCCTCGTTCTCGCTAGAAACAGAAGTGTGACTAAACTTGAACACAGGGAGTGTTTTAACGGCTTTATTCCTTCAGTTCTTCTGAGGGCGAGGGGTATTAACAGAGGGTCTCTTTTTTTCAATCAAGAATATACACTCATTCATTGTTCATTCATTAGTCATTGTTTCTTAATAATTTTTAGACTGTACTTTACAAAATACATTGATGCTTTTGCAGAAGAAATACCAAGTGATGAGGAGGATACAAATGAAGTGAGCCAGGCGATGCAAGAGAACCATGGTGGAGGCAGCGGTGATGGTGGTGGTGGAGAGGAAGAGGACGATGATGATGATGACGATGACTGGGATGAAGATGCTTTGGAAGAGACTGCTCTTGAAGGGTTCAGCACACCTCTTGATCTTGAAAATGGTGTTGATGAATACCAATTTTTTGCACAAGCGCTTTTAAGTAGGTGTCTGCTAGTGGGCAGAATGCTACAAGTTTGAAGATGTCTGTGGTCATCATTTTTGAAAACCCTTTTCCGTGTTATGAGTAATAATTTAGATTATTGAAACTGAAAAATGTGATTTTGTGTTCTAATGCTAGTCATAAAATTGTTTGGCTAACAAGTACCACAAAAAGCAGATAGCAAATACAACCTGAGACTAATTCTCTTTATGTTCTCTTTCTGAACTTTTCAACCACAGCCTAAATAAGTGAGCTGTCTTAGTCGCTAGAGATAATCCTATATCGAGAAACATTTGTCACTGTTTAGATGTTAAAATAATAATAGAAAATTTTTTTTCTTCTTCTCCAGAGCAGTTCACAAACGATGTTGCTTTTATTTTTGATATAGATCTTAAATTAAAAGATTAACTTCATCATTGTCCTCCAATAATGGCCGTGTTGTTAATTCTCTATATCAGGAAACAGAGCATGTAATTAAGTTCCATGAAATGAATTGCTTCTGTTACAGAGGGATTCAGTTCTATCAAAGAGATGGGGGTTTTGTTTTGGCTTGTTTTTTTTTTTTTGTGTGTGTGTGGTTTTTTTTTTTTCCTCCAGTGCATGTTTTGTTTTTAAACCAGCTAGGGATTGTGTGTTTCATTTTATTCTTCTGAAATGGACTTGCCATGTAAGCTGGTTGTCACTTGTCCTGCATTCCTGTTCTGACAGCGGTGCAGAGGCGAGATGCTGGCTGGTACCATTCACTGACAGCCCCACTGAGTGAGGATCAGAAGAAACAGCTGCAGGAAATTTACACATTAGCAGAACACCGGCGGAGTGCTGCAGGTGAGTCACTTCTCCTGGGCCACGCTGTGTGTTTTAGGGGTGTTGGAACTGCATCTAATGAGTTGTTGTGCTAATTAATGTGAGTCACATGAAGTCCTGAGAAGTGTGAGTAGGAAATTTTACCCCTATTATCCCTTGCCTGGAAGTGGGTGTTTCCCAGAGAGATTTCTGTTGCCTCTAATTATTTGCCTCCTCTGTGACATATGCTGCTGTTTGAACAGAGTCCAAACTAGTTTTGCACAATCTGACATTTCAAATGAAGAGCAAATGAAGGCAATATCTAGCTATCAACTAGATATTTAATGAAGATTACTATAGATAATTGTGCATTGTGTGTCTAAGAGCTTTGTGACTTTTTAACTGCTGACATTGACTTCACAGTGCAGGGTTTTGGAAGTTTAAAAAGCTTGCGCCATGGAATGTAACTTCTATCTTAATCAAGCAGCATACAGAATAGTGTTGCATAGAATTATTTTGTAATGGATGAATTTCTCAGCTATACTCTAGAGATGCATGTGTTTATTCATTTAAAGAAATTCTGAGTATAATTTGTTTGTGTCAGTGCACTTAGGGGGAATCAAATTTTGATTCAACAGCTTTCCATTCTTAGCTGAACTGTATTCTGTCTGGCAAAAGTGTTCTCTATGGACCATTTTTCATACCTCTTCCCTTCTTTGAATTTTAGAGACTAAGACAATAGAACAACAAGGCGGCTACACATTTGACAACAAAGGACTGATCACAGCATTTAACTTTGGAAATAATCCCGGTGGCAACTGAAGGATAAACTGCAAAGGTCAATGCGAAGGGTTTCATCGTTACATTTTATTAAAATCATCATGACCTCTGAGTGATAGGGAAGGGTAATTTAATGCTGCTGAAGGTTTCTGGAAATATAGCAGTGTGCTTCCCCCACCAGAATGCTCTTTCTAACCAGCTACTGTAATGTACAAGTTCTTGTGGTGTTTTTATAATTTGATGGACTGAAAGGAAACATTTGTCCTCAAGGAACCTGAATGACGGGGAGGGGGCCAGATTGCATCTAATTGAGTTGCACTTCTCAGGTTTTTGCTGTGCAGAATTGATAGGTTCATATGGATAACAGTGCCTTCTGTTGTATGTGGATTGCCTGAACAAATGAATTTTGGAGTGCATTATAATTTTTTAAGTGTAACGATATTTCTAGATACACTGTAAGCCTTGGGTCCATGTTTTCCTGTTATCTGCCTTTTACTACATAATTGTTTATTGGTTGTGCACACACACATTGCTGGATTCAGAGTGTTATGTCATCTTCCCTATTTGGTGCAGATCAGTCGCGTAGAGGGAAGCACCTGTAGCAGCTGTAGAGGGTACACTGGCAGTGTGAAAGTGTCTTAACAAAATGCAGATTTTCCCTTGATATGATGGTTTTAATTTATTTCTCCTAGCCATGGAATCAACTCACTTGAGTTACAATGCCACACATGGCCTGGCAGGTTGATAACCTGAGTCTACACCTATGTTTCCTCCTGCCTGCAGCAGTGGTGTGGCCCTTGCATGTAGATGTCCTACATGAAAATGGTTTATCTCCACTGTTTTTACTGAATATTAGATTTTATTTGGGCTCCTTTAAACTTTTTTGTTTTTATTTGTTCATTACCATTCCAGTGGTAGTGCGAACAACGTAGTACAGAATACTTATTTTATTTATCTTAGTAGAAGGAAAAACAGCTCCAGAGCTGTTTTTCTTCTTACACTTATACTTCTGTGATTGAATTTCTGCTCTGCATTCCATTTGGCTCTTTGTCCCATGCTGTAATTTAATTATCTGGCAGATTTTTTTTCTAAATCTCAAAGTCTAGTTTCTCATGAATTTAAATATATGTTACTGGACCTTTGTGAATATGTTCATGTAGTGAGAAACTTAGCACATGAGAAATTTAATTTGGATAGATGCCCCTTTGCCGGATCTACTGGGATCCCAGTGATGTAGACTAAGTAAATAAGAGTGCATCAGAAAGTGGAAGCACCTTGAAGCTTGGATTGTACTTTTTATTCCAGATTTTGTATCTATTTGTTAATTTCTCCATGATTTAAATATTTTACCAAGCAATGTTAACCACATGTGGTTAAGTATTTCTTTGGAGCAGTGCCTCAACTGAAAAGTCAAAGCTCTGCCTCTTTCTCCATCAAATTTTCAACTATTGCAAGGAATTGCAGATTGTTGGGCAAGCTCTGTACTGAAGCTCTCATTTTAATGTACATGTTGGAGTAATAGTGTTTCAGTCTAATAAATCTGAAGACCTCTAGTCCCTGGCTTCTGAGCAAGGCCACAGTGTCTCTCTCCTTGCCCTGTACCTTGGGACCCTCCTTAGGGAGCAGGAGGTTCCTGGCTGCCTGCAGCGACCTGAAGTCTTTGGGTCAGACTCTCTCAGTGCTCTTCTCTGCTGCTCCTTATTTTTTTTTTTTTTTCTCCCCCACAGTAGTTGCAGAGAAAATGGGCCTGCTTCGTGTAGCTTTCTCCTTGATGATACTTGTTCAGTATTCACTCAAATTCATTGCTATTCATTGCAACAGTGACAATTTCCCTCCTCTAGGGCTGTTGTACATACAGAGGTCAGTGAGAAGCCCATGGGCTGTGTTTTCAAAGCCAAACAACATACGGAGCTGTGTTGGGCTGGCAGGCTGTGGAGCTCAAGCAGCAGCGAGCAGGGCCACACACCTTTGCTGTGAAAATCAGCCTGGGAGAAGCACTGGTCACTTCTGCTCATTTAGTACTGACTGGAATCTTGGGAAGGCATTACATCAAGCTTGTGGTGAATTTCTCAGAAATTTGTGAAATTTGGGAAAATCAAAATTTGTGAAACCATTCACAGTGCTTCTTTGCAAGGAAAAGTGGTTGACAACCTCTTGCTTACCTGGCAATATATTGTAAGAATTAGGCAAGTGAAGGTTTAAGACTTTTATTAATTTATTTATAAAAATAAGACTGTCAAGTGAGATTTCTTTCAAAGCCCTTTTCCCCCTCTTTACTCTGGCATGCAGAGTAGAAAGAGGTTTTTTTTTTGCTGATGAGGTTGCCTGCAAAGTCACAGACTGATATTTAGGAGTTAATGTGTTCAAGGAAAAATCTGCTTTTGCACAGCAACATCTTTGTGTCACTCAGCTGAACTATGGCTGCTCCCTATTTCTGCTTCTTGTATACTTTTCCAGTCAACTGCCAAGAAAATTTCATCCAGATGTTTCTTACAAGAAGTTTAATCATCAGTGTGGAGTCGGGAATCTTTGTTATCTTATTTTGCAGTTGAGTTCAGAGATGTCTGAGGGGGTGGTATGTAAAAGGGTTAAATGTCCTTCCTTTCCCAAGAGATTCATGAGCAAATGTTTCTACTGGCAAAAGCAAACATTAATAATTTTATGCCTTTTTTGAAAGGAATTTCATCCAAGAAGATTTATTGGGCTCTAGCCTCCCCTTTAGCATATGGTTCTCTTTTAACATGATAAATATCTGTTTGTACATGATCATAAATAGGTAATGGATTTTAAGGATTTCTTCCTGAGTTGTGTCCAGCTTTGTACTACATTAAAGGGAGAGTAACACAAATGTGCATTACTGTCTCACTGTCAGCCAAGGTAATTGTTGAATTTAAAATACCAGCAAGGGCTAAGGAAGCGTGGTCCAGTTGCCGTTGGAAATAGAGACTCGTGAATGTATTCTAAAATAAAACAAAGGCTGATGACCAGTGAGCAATGTTGTCTCATATCCATGTTCCCAGAGGGTGAAGATAACTTTTGTGGGCACCGTGGGGACTTTACAGCTGAAATTAGTATTGTATAGGTTGTAATCATAGCAAATGGTAACTTGCGTGATAAGTTTCTTTTTCAGATAAAATTAATGGATCCTGAGTGTTGAACTTCAAATGCTGTTTTGTCACTCTTTAATGGAAAATAAGAATCACCACATGTTTTGGCTGCTTCCTTTTGCTCTTTTTTCTTTCAATGTTGAAGTATTTGGTTCGCTTATATAACAATGCGGAATGGGCAGCTCCCCCAGGAAGAGGAGAAAATATCGAGCTAAGGAAAAAGTATAAAACAAAACAAACAAACAAGACCCCCGCTCATGCAGAGTCTCACTGAAATGGATATGCTTCGGGAACCCAAGGGATACGAGGACATGGTGATATTCTTTGCGTTTGGGGGAGCGGTGCCTGTAGGATATTAGGGAGGTATGAAATGAGCTGCCGTAGGATGTGCCGTTTGCCCAGGAAGAACAAGCAGCCTGAATCTCTGGATTCCACCATGTGTTGTAGATGAGAGGAGGTAGGGCAGTAGAGGATTTTTTGTCATTATAAAGCAGGAGTCTGTCTTGAGGCTTTTGTGAGCCAAAGGAATTGTAGACAATACTAATGATTAACTACCCTTTGCTTCCAGAATACCTTCATCCTATTTTTCTCTCTCCCTTTGTTCCCTTTGCCAACCATTATATTATCAGACCTTCCAGGGGATATTCAAAATATGTGAAAAGATAACGCTTAAAGATTTTCAAGTGCTTTTGGTCATGAAGCTGTGCAGTCTGTCTGTTGCACGTGTATCTACAGGACAAAGTCATTTGACATGTACGGTTGTTGCAGAAATTTTTTAAAACAACATGCTTGCAATTTCAGAGGAGCAGTTCTGTGATTTGCTTTGTAATAAATGCAGATCTTAAAACAATACTTCAGAAGTCTCCACACAGTACTTAAATTGACTTAAAGGAATAGTAAGAATGCATTACTGCAGTGGAGTCTGTGGGCCTAATTGTGCTGTGTGCCCTAGTTTGGTGCTCTGGGAGTCTGGTGCTCAGCTCTGCATGGTTCTCTGTCCCCAGACAAGAATAGTTTTCCAAGCCTGAGAAGCCCTGTGTCTGCAGTTGGACAGGCAATCATGTTTTCTCCATCACAGCGAAGTGCACAGCAGGTACCATTACTGACTTCTCAAACAGATGAGCGAGCACAGCACTCTGCTCGTTTGTATGTCAAGTCTTCCCCTAAGCAGATGGGATACAGGAGAGGTGGACGTTGCCAGTGTGTTGAAAATGTTCTGGACAAACAGTATTATAAAGGGCACATACAAACAGGCCGAGTCACTTGTTTTAGACATCTCCTCAACTGCTGTGGCTACTGTAAGCAAACTTTATTGTAAAAGGAGAGTAGTAAAGCTGTGCTCGTGCACTAGACAGGTAGAAATGTCCCTGGCCTGTGGATCTTATCATAGTGCTCACTACAAATGCTCCCTACAGTGAGATACTTCTAGTACATCTGTCCGCATGTCAGTATCCTGGATTTGACAGTTTTAGTGAGAGGTGAAAACCTTAGTGTGATTTTTTTTTTTTTTTTTTTTTTTTTTTCCTGGCAGAGAGCAGATTCATCCCTACAAAAGGTCTGGGAACCTTCTAGTCCTAGAAGTGGCAGGTGTGCAGTTACCTGGGGGACACAGTGGCATTACAGCATTTCTCAAAGACTGTCAACATACCTCCTAAAAAGCTACCTGAAGTGCTCCATGTCAAGGGAGCCAAGCGACCAACCAGTCCCTGAATAATGGGTTTTGGAGAACAGCGATTCAGAGAACCTCCAGCATTTGTATTTGTCATGAGGTAGGAATTGGGAGAGTATCCATTTCAATTGAGATGATGCATTTGATATCATTTTCAGTCCTGCACTACTCCCAGTTTTGCCTGGATCTTCTGGACAAGTGCCCAAGAGTTTTGTTCTGCGCCCTTCTCCAGGAAGAGCATGTGTTTCACTTCTTGGGCAGACCTAAGTTTGGGACGAAGCTTGCACCTTGGTGAAAATCAGAAAGTGATTTTGGTTAGATGATGATAGTTATCCGCATTGGGAAAAACAAAGTGAAAGCTGAACACCGGTGCCGATAGGCTGCGCGGAAGGTCACAGTTTTAAGTGCTTGGCTGTGTGCACAGCATGGTAGGAGATAAAACTTCCAGGTGCATCAGTCTATCCGAAGTGAATTCCCACAGTGGCAGCTCTTCTGAGGTAATGGAGAGGACGGCTCCGGGGCTACCCCATGGACCACTCTGGATTATGCAACATACAGCAAAGTGCAAAACCTAAACGATGATTTAACAGGTGAAGTTGTTCACTGTTTCCTTTAAATGTGTTTTCAATATTACATCTGATTGTGTTTGGATTTTCATGCTTCTTGCCCTCAAAATGCCAGATGACCACATGATGTTTATGCCTACCAATTTTTCACGGGACTGTTTACCATTTTAGATGTTTTTCCAGAACTGTCCCTTACTTTGAGATATCTTCAACATGCTTGTTTTAGTCAAATTTCACCAGTGTGCCTGTCACTGCTTTCCACTCATGGAGATCTTGGAAATGGACCTAATAAAAGGAAGAACAGTATTTTGAAAGGAGAAAATTATGTATAGGCATTTTCTGTTGTTTTGTTTAGAAAACAGAACAACTGTGGCCTCTGAAGAAAATATGAAACAAGATAATGAGCAAAAATTCATGAGATAAGGAATTAATATAAGACAATATAAATGAAACTCCGTTCTTTGATCACCACTGTAACGCTTTACTTCCTAGTTGCCAAACAGTGGGTGGAAATTGCTTTGGACTGCATGTACTGTTGGTTATATGGTTAACATAAATCTCCTGAAATATTTTGGGCTCAGAAAAAGGGCATGCAGATTTCTTTCACTTATTAAAAGAGAAATGGGTCCATGTCTGCAGTGGCTACAGGTAGACCACTCTGCACTGTGTTCGCAGATGGGATTGCAGCATCATCATCTTTGTTGGAGACCCAAAATACTACCCGGAGTTAACAAATGCAGAACACACATTGATGACAAGAGGAACCTCTTCCTAACTTAATTTTGTACAGGGTTCTCTCAAGCTGTGCTGAATTTGTTTTAAAAATAGTAATAAATCTTATTGCTTAGGTCGAATGTTACATCTGTTGTGCATTTATAGGGGAGGAGTAATACTTCTTTAAAAAAACATGTAACATGCCACCTACCAAGGATCCCAACCTCATTTTATAGCCTCTCTTCTTACAGCCGTAAAACTTGTTTGCAAGAACACTCCAGAATTAATTTCTAACAAATGTGTGCGTTACCCGAAGTTTAGTGTGTGCATTTGTGTCATGGTGGGCGTTTGCTAATCTCACACTTGCTAAAACTGCTACTCACAGGCATGATTTGCCTGTGAAAGAGCATCAGTGACATATGAAGTACATGTGACCATAAATGATCATACAAACACAACTTTCCAAATAATGAAAATAATTAAGATGCTGCTCTTGTGAAGGGGGATTGCAGGGAAGCCTGGACCAGTCCTCTATGCATGGAATTCATAAAAATGCTCGTTTTACACAGTCTTCATGGGTCAAGAGGTTAATCTTGCTGAAACAGCGAGTGTGATGTTTACATCAACGGAGCATTCCCCTGGCTGCGGGTCGCAGAAGGAACCGCTTTGCCGGACTGCACCGTTTGCTGATCCGTCCTGTTCTGTACAGGGCTCAGGGCTGCTCGGGCGCTTCCACAAATCCTGAATGCTGTCGCTAAGAGCAGGAGCTAACAGCAGGGGTTAGCAGTGCTGGTTAGCAGCAGGGTTGGGTTAACAGCAGGGGTTGGTTAGCAGCAGGGGTTAACAGCAGCCCATTTTTAGAGCAGGGGAGGTAGGCTGGTGGTGTTTGCCCAAAGCTATGGGAGCAGATTGTTACTGGCATGAGAGATTAAAATTCTGGTTCTGAGGGCTCGGTCCTTTAGCCATTGGCTTTAACCGAGCCAGGATTTCACCCAAGAAATCTTCTTGGTTCTGGTGTGGATCACTGTTAATGCCCTTCAGAGAAACTCTGACAGAACATACTGCAGTTCAGAAACTGCTCAGTAACAGAGAGTTCCTCTACGGAGCTGTGATTTTAATCTATCTAGCGATAACACTGCTTAATTTTATCCTGTGTGGGCTGCGTGGTGCGAAGCGCCCTGCGGCCAAGAAACGCGTCTCGGCTGCGTGACCTGCGCGAGGGGGTTGTCGGCCCCCTGGCAGGCTCGGAGGCGAAGGCGGTCGCGTGGAGCAGAGCCTGCGCTGCCCCCTCCGCATGCGCGGGCGGTCTGCGGGGCGCAGAGCCTCTCTGCAGGTAGCAGCGTGTTGGATCCGTTGGGAAGCTGCGGCTTGTGGCTGCCAGTTGTAACAGGCTACGTAAAGAGGGTATGTTTGACAGCAGTAACCATCTTGTTCTCACGCCTCCTCCTGCCCTCTGACAAAATGTTGATCATCATCTAGCCAGAGTTGAGTTCTTAAACTGAATTTGAACTCCAAAACCCTTTAAATGGGAATTTTTTATTTGGTGGAGAAGAGGAGGTGAGGGGAGATTATCTGCAGCAAGAGGCATGATGATCAGTTTTTGCTTTCTCTTGGCATCAGCTCTGTAGAATTGTTAATTTAAATGATCTATTTCATGAAATCTTGGGAATTTAGTCACTCTGGTTTGAGTTCCTAGTAATTTTTTGCTTCATTTGGTAGAGCGAAAGCTTCATGGATTTGTGTGCGCATCAGAAAACTCCATAATCATATAAATGGAATTCAGGATAAAAATTTATATGTAGCCTGGGAAGGTCATATCCATTTACAAATAATGATTTTTTTTCCCATCTATTTTTAAAGATATTGGCCTTCTATCTCCCAGAACCTTGCACAGCAGAGGATGCAACTGCAATAAATGAGAGTGGCTTCAAAGTCTCCGTGTTTTATTAAATCTAGCAGCCCTTCATAGCACAGCATGCCTTGCCTTGCGCTTGGTTCTGCATTGCCCGGTTGTTGTATGAGTTTGAAGGGCTGTACCGACACGTGGGGCTGTGGCAGGGCTGATTTTACTTTATCGGCAGCTGTGGCTGTGCTCTGGAAGAGCTACATGTGCACGGAGAAAGCAAAACCTGTGTCACAAGGAGCTCTTGCTCAGAGCGTCTTTCTGCAGGATGCAGGGAGAGAGACAGAGAGGAGTCTTCAGAGGACACCATAATGTACCTGAGTGTGTCCTGAGCCAGACCAGCTATCGCTGTTCACTCCTGTTTAAGGACCACTCGGGAATCCATCAGCACTAAGCAAGATTAAATGATGTCTGGTTCCTCAGTACAACAAGGATCGTGACTGTTGAATTCTGCTGACTAGAAACTCAAGGTTTACAGCTAGACTAGCTCAATTTATATTATTGTGTTGTAGAAATACTGATGGATCTGTGTACATTATTGTGGACAAAAGTATCTCCTGGCCAGATGAGAGTCCAGGGACAAGAACTTCTCCGAGCATTCATTTCACTGGGAACGCAGACATGGGAATTGCTCCAAGAAAGAGTATTATTTCTGATGTTCAGTTACAGAATACTTATCCAATAATTTTCTTAATCAAGAGAATAACTGATTTTACGAAGGTAAGTTTCCACGTAGAACAAGGTGAAGTGGTTGCTAATATTTCCCCACTGTGCTCTTCCTGTGTCTAAGTCTAGCTGATTTCAGAACCCGGGACTGTTTGATCCACCTGGTTGGAGGAACTAACAGAGTTTCCTGAGTTGCCAAAGGCTGTTCTTTCAATAAATTAGAATTCTGCGTATTCTCAAGTTGCCTTGCTTCTTGTGGTTGTTTCCTCATCATTGCTGGGAATGGGGTTTTCCATCACTGAATGATTGATACTTCTAATAAAATACACGGAAAACCAACTGCTACTGGGTGACTGAAGCAGCAGCTGTTAGTGGTTACAAATCACGCCTTGCTGCTGATTAGAGAAGGGTGGAGGAGATTGCTTGTATTTATCTCCCATCTGCTCTGTTAAGATTCCATTACCCTTTCCCTTTCCAATCTCTTAGGTAGCTCTCAGACACAGTGTCTTCCAGAGTGTAAACGAATCTCCTTAGCTCTTCAGCTTTCACTTTTTAAAAGCAGAAATACTCTCGCTTAATTGTGGTTCTGGATTCCTCTTTCTCCTCTCATATATGTTCCTCTTGGGGGTTGCCACTGCTGGTGGTTCCGAATTACTGAACTAGCAAGAAGTGCATAATGAAGCCAGATTTTTCTTTTAATTGGTATTATCACAGAACACAGAATATCAATTATGGGATTCTCTTACTATTCCTTACCCTCCTATAGATAGACTATTATATAAAATATTTTGAAACAGATCTTGATTTTTTTTTTTCCAGTGTTTTAGGACAATTCATGAATTAATTTGTTTCAGTGATTGAATAACACTTTGTAACTGTACAGCAGATTGGGGAAGATATAGGAAGCATAATGTTTACTTGGTTAACTATGATAGAAAAAAAAAAAACCAGTATTTCAAGCATGTTATTTTTGCTCTATTTCTTTTTTAGAAAAAAAAGGAGGTTAATTTTCTTTAACATTTCAGGAGTGAGGTGTAGTTGCTTTTTAATCCCAGTTCTGCTGCAGAAAAAAGCACCAGCTACTTATACATAATGTCAGAGGACATATGCTAGTTTATTTTGTTGCCATCTTTGTGGCTTTCATCCAAGGTCACCTCTTGTATGAGAGGCTTGAGTCCAAGATTTATTCTGCTGTAGGAGATTGCCTAAAGGGGCACTAACAATTTGTAATCTGATGAATTTCCGAAGCCATGTTAAAGCTCTGGAAAGTATTTCATCCTCATCTAAATGGTTTCTGTTTTACAATACAATTTTCTACAATACTCTTTCTATTTTTGTAGTAACCCCTTTTGGATTAAAGACTGGTAGAAAAAAAGACTAATTACGTATAAGACCTTTAATGATGGGTGTGGTCACTTACTGGTGTAGCCCTAATAGGGGAATTGAGGAAAAAGATAACTTACCACCTGATTTTGGGCACCTGGCTTGGGTTGGGAGGCTCTTCTTGCCAGGCAGTTGTCCTTCTATGGTAGAGGCTGTTTCCTTCTCTCTGCTATGCAGAAAGCTTTGAGAAAGGAACCATCCCTGTCAGGTAGGTAAGTAAATATGCTGCTGTGGATAAGCCTGGCGGGATATCTGGAGAGGGAAGGGAAGCAGGGGGATTATAACCGACAGTAAGGAGAAAAGTCTCCTCTTTTTGTTTGCTTTGGCTGGGTGCTAATGTACAGTCATTTCTGCTGATGCTCATGCATAAGAGAGATCTTGAAACATGGGAGTAATTTAATGCACTTGCTCTGTCTGGATGAGATAAATAGCAGAGTTGCCTTGCTCAGGCTCTGAGCTGTAGCTTCTATTTTTTCTGTTCTGCTTTCTGGTATGTTGCCCAAATTGCACTCTCCATTGTGACATTTTTCACGCTTTTATTTTTTGTCTTTTATTGTGGAGGCTCCAACCCAAGTAAATGATTCTACAGCATTCATGAAGCTCGTCAGGCTGCATCCAGGTCACCAGTGAGGGCTATGAAAAGTAATCTGTGAAGGCTGCAGGGCCTTGAGAAAAGGCAGTACAGGAGCAGCTTGGAAGTCTGCCAGCTGCACTGGAGCACCCAAAGGTGTGTAAGAAAGTGGTTAGGAACAGCTGAATGGGTTGAAGCCCTTCGTGTGTGTTGTCCAGAGCCAAAGTTTTTTGTTGAGCTCTTGCCTGTCCTTTAGCTGCTTAGGGCTTTTATCTAGTTGGTCTTTCTGTACAGCTGGCCTTTCTGTAGGATGGGAGGCCGGGGGGAACGAGCAGTTGCAGAGCATCTTGGCTGGGCTCTGTGGGCAGAGATGATGAGGAGGGCAGGTATTTGTCTTGTTCAAAGTGTGATGACTACAATAATATTGAGTGAAGTGGCTCTGCTTCTGACAGGCAGAGCGGAATTAACCTTTGCATTTGAGAGGAAATGAGCAGGAAAACAATAAACATTAGGCATGCATCCTACTGCTGCACAATTTTAGCCCTGGAGATTAGGGCTTTCTGGAACCACCATTAGCAACATTACTGAGGGTATGTCGTGTCCTCATGGCAGTCCAAAAGCTGAAGCAGAGAGTTCTGGGTTGCAGCCAGAAATGCTCTATTAGAAATGCTACGGTTTAGGAGGCAAAAATCAGACTGCAGATTGGAGTGGATGTGGAGTGGATTGGAGTGGATACCTAGCAGCGTATTTCAGCAATGATCGTTCCTGGGTCTGTGTTCTCGCGGTTGTGTGCCCTGCCTCGGAGCAGATGCACAGGGCTGGCTTCTCTGCAGATCTGGCCACAGCGACAGTAGGCTGTTCTGTTGCCTTCGGTGGAGTCGCTCCCTGATGGGGTGGTACGAAAGGATAACTAACACAAAAATGAGCAGTGCTTGCTCAAGTTTTTCCCATGTTTCCTGTGTCAGCAGGTGTCTTGGGCACTGCTTGCAGAGGGAAGCAGGTGGCTCGTTATTCCCTCTGAATGTAAGAGAAGAGGGAGCACCCCTCTGACAGAGAAAAGATCTGAGCATAGAGGAAGCAGATAAATGGAGAGATCTCTGGGGGTTTCAAGGAGGTGAATTTTTTCAAACTCTTTCAAGATGGTATAGCCTATTAGTGAAGGAAAAGGCACTAGATTAGAGGAATATGGTTTTTGGAAGGTTGGGAAAACCATCAACAGTCACTTTCTTTGGCTGTGTTAACTGCTAGGAAAGTGGAGGGACGCTACTGATGCTGAAAGTATCTGCTTAACCTTAATATAAAGATGTGTATCCAGCAAAGCTGTGCCTTCTACTTTCTAGCTGTGCCTTCTACTTTCTAGCTGTGCCTTCTACTTTCTAGCTGTGCCTTCTACTTTCTAGCTGTGCCTTCTACTT